>CM031238.1:251131006-251635064 GCA_018340775.1 Taxus wallichiana var. yunnanensis | reverse complement strand
CTTATTTTGCATGTTGTTCCAATTTCGGCCAATCATCCTTCCCCGTACTTCGCACTTTCCGTCCCAAATGTCCCATTTTAAAAGTGCGAGCTTTCCCATTTTCGGCCGATTTGCCCGAACCGCGTCCTTCGCGCAATTTTGTCCCAACTGCCCCATTTTAAAAAAGTGCGAGCTTTCCCAATTTCGGCCGAGCCGGTCAAGTCGCGTAACCCAAGTCCAAACGGGCCCTTTGTTCCAATTTCGGCCGAAACACCCGAATCGCGTACTTCGCACATTTTCATCCCATTTGTCCCAAATGCATTTGTGCGTCCTCTTCCTGTTTCGCCCGAACCGGCCGAGCCGTGTGTTTCGCGCATTCGCGTCTCACATGTCCCAAGCGTACCAAGTGTCATTCACACTTAGTTTTTCCCGCTCACTCCGAGTATGATGCTTTTCAAATTGGTGGTTGTGTATTCAATGCGCATTAAAGTCATTCCTCTCTCCAAACGGCTATATAACGAGCATTCCCCTTTGCATTTTTCGCATTGCTTCCATGCTATCTTTCGCTCGAACCCTTGCAATTTGAAAACCTGCGCGATACCCCCTCCATTTGCAAATTCCTTCCAGAAGTCTAGGTTGCAGCTCCGAGACTATCACTATGAAGATCAAGTTCCAGGGACAGGAGCAAATTTCTCCGCTTGAGTCTGCTGTTAGCAATATAGGGGACAGCGAAGCTCGTCATCTCGACTTCGGTGATTTTTGGGCAAGAATGACGGATGCAAACCCTACATCAATGGCACGGATGATTAATGATAGTGGTTTAGCTTTTGCGGAGGATTCCCAATCTCGATGCAGTGTCGACATAAAGTGCTTTCGTCTGCGGAGCTCACTTCGACCCCGCCGAGTGAATTGACAAATATACATGGGGAACTCATTGCAAGCCGGACGCTGCGCCATTAGCGCTGCTCTCGAGGATTCCGGAGATGGAAAATGCTATAGTCGTCTCTCTGGGATCAAGCACGAAGCTATGTTCGACCAAGACATTGACAAATATAAGTCGCGAGTGGCGAAGTCTTGGTTGAAGAACCCTAAGAAAGGTGCTTCTCGCCTAACCAAAACCCTCTTCCGAGCGATTTCAACGAAGAACCGTCGGACTTCATAATCTCGTTGGCTCGGGTTATGGGTTTGCCCTCCACCAATGAGTTTCATTTTCCTGGATGTGCCCGCTCATCAAAGATGGTGTGCGAGGGAACACAAAATATCAACTCGGCGAGAGATCATCGCATGAATTTGGGCGGAGCAGGCTATCCAACGTCCAAAGCCAAACAAAGAAGTTCTATATGACTTCATACCGATGTATACCCTAGCAAAGATCCAGAAAGGTGGTTTGGTTTCTCCTATATAGATGCACACAAAGATGATCCAGTGTATGCCTATTGCCCGCTCAGTTCACCTCGGGAGACCAAAGAACCGCAATTTCGAAGGGTCAATGACGCTTTCACCATGTGCGTGGTCGATTGCTCAAGGTGATACTCAGCAAGAAGGTTTTCGATGAAGCCATGAACACGATATCGCATTATGGAGCCTATTTCATCCAATTCGTGAAATTTTCCTATATCGAGGCTTAGCATTGCCATGTAGAGCACCCCTCTGCGGCTTCCCATGTTCTGCAATGACAAAATGGCCTTGATTGAAATATGCGAGCAACTAGACAAGTTGCCGCAGAACTTGCAGAGACAAGAAGATTTACTCGGCTTGCACTTTCCCATCTCTCCGGGAAATTACACATGCAAAACAGCTCGGGCGCTCGAACATAGAAAGAGCCCCCTGGTCCCTATCATCGCTTCATTTCTTCAAGCCAAGAACTTGTTTTGACTTGAAGAAGTTCATTGAAACAGAACATCAAGATAGTCTATCATCATAGAGCAGATACGTGAAGACTCACTTTGGCAACATGCGAGATGATTTTGAAGCCGAAAGAAGGCATTGTGGAGTTCTCCTGCAATTGATCCAAGAACTCACCTCAGACCAAGTTCCCCGAAGGCCTCCAGGATGACAATTCTGATCTATACTCTTATGAGTATGAAAATGTGATTAAGCACACCCCTCACGGAGGACACCGGATTGGAATAGGAAAGAGAGAGATGATCCGGTGAGATTCTTGCTCGGTCTTAATCGGGACTAGGTCTGCAGTTCCGCAGTGAAGATCCGAGAATTCAAGAGGCACTCAGGAGAATCTAGCTCCAAGGATGATTCGACACCCATAAGAGAGGCATCAGTTCCAGAGTCTGGAACACCAGTGAAAACCCCTCCTGCCTCAGCAACTCAGGGACCTGTGGAATCTACTCCTTCTCCATCTACCCAGGTATACAAGAAGAAACTCAAAGAGGTAAAGAAGGAGCCTGCAGAGAATGACCCTCCAAGAAAACAGGCAGAGTTGCCTATAGGGCCAGAGAACATCATTGTTCTCAGTGAAAGTGAAGAAAGCGAGATGCCAACTCCTGCAAATGTTCCTGAAGATCCAGCAGATAAGGACAAAGAGGTCCAGAGCACTGAACTTCCAGTGCTATGATTCTTCTCTTGCCATTACCTCCAAAGGTGCTCTACTCACGTCTCGGCCTGAGTCAACAGCCGTGCGATTCCCTGAGTGTCATGAGCTCCTGTCTCTTGGTCCCCTTGCCCCTCCTGCCGCATTCTTCTTCCTCTTTTGCTTGGGTGCAACCTCGGTTGACAAAGAAAGAGGAAATTCTCCTCTCAAAGCTTGGGACCGAATTTTGATGTTTGTAGCTTGACCTTGTTGGGCACCACTCCTTCTCGTGCCAAGAAAGCCAGAACTACTTCCAGGATTGTGTCTGATGCTCAAGGTCAGCAGTTCTTGGAGATTGCTAAGCCTACAGTGGATAAGTCAGAATCAGACTTGCTGACATCTGACTTGGAGCTTTCAAGGATCCCTATGGGAGAGTCTACCCCTGAAGGTGAAATTCATAACCTCCAGGAAACAGTCACCAGAGTCATTGGAAGGGTAGAGAAAGGGCAGCAGACTATTGAACAGCTGGAAGAACAAGCCCAAGTTCTCACAAGTTTTATCAAGTCACTTTTGTCTAAGGACAAAGTTTTGGACCCTACCCCCTTGACTGCTCTACCGCCTCCTGTAATTCTAAGCCAAGATGAAGTGCAAAGTATTAAAGATATGCACAAGTATTCTGTCTATGGCAGAGCTATTGAAGCCATGGTAGATGACATGCTTGTTGCTGGGCTAAACTTCATCGATGAAGCTTTTAAACTACATGGAAAGGTAGACAATTTGCAACAGAAGCTATCCTCTGCTATTGGGGTTATGGATAAAGAGCTTAAACTCTGGGGCAGTTGCATTGTAGACCTTCGCCTCATGGGACAGACAGATGAGAACATCTTACTGGCGAATAAGATTTTCGATGATGCCAAAGACAATCTATCAAAATCCTGGGTCTACAGCGTAGAGTGGAAAATCAAAGTCCTGGAGGAAGCTGTGGGAGAAATGAAGAACAGCTGGCAGAAGGGAGAAGCTTTCAAGACACTGGCAGCTGCTGCTTTCAAAGATATACATTGTCATCTTCAAGATGAAAACTCTGGTGCTTCCTTGTCCTTGCAAGAAATCAAAGCTCAATTCAGAGCTTTTGTCAAAGATCATCTATTCAAGGAAAGCTCCATCTCTAAGGAAAAGATGAAGGAAATTTGTTCTCTTGATGCCGCCATTGAAGAAGCAAACAAAGATTATCATACTCACGCGAGCCTTGATAAAGAGATGGAGAAATGTCCTGGGATTTTGGACTCGATGCAGTAGCCAACATGTCACCCTCGTGGCGAGAGATATAGCCGAGTCATTGAAGAAATTTAGGCGGCGGATTCTCGAAGTCCTTTCGACAACCAACAAGCTACGAGGCATGTTGTTTTTTCAAGTGAAGATGATGTAGGTGAAGTACACCTCGAAGCATGAAGGGTGATGCAATGCATTATTGACTAGTAAGATACTTGGGAGGGAGTTCTACTAAGATGGCAATTCGGCACCCAAAATTACTTTCGAGGATCGGGTAGCAAGGACAAGTAAAAAGAATGTTCAAGGAAGGTGAAGACATGAATTGATGCATTGTGTGTTATATTTTTTTGTCTCCATCTCACATACATTATGCACATGAATACAATTTATGATTAAAGGGACCAAAATGTAAAAGTGAGGAAAACCCAATAAATTTTTGTTTTCAATTTGAAGCTCGACTACTTACACATGAACAAGTGATGCTTGAACAATAATTGATAGTTGAGGTATTCTAGCAATTGCCCATATGAGAAAAAGGAATATTTTATTTTCCATTCAAAGAGGTCTTTTAAATAAAAACACGAGAATTAAATATTTGCATGTTTTTGTGAGAGGATTGCACACATTCATACAACTCTACGTTGTGAATAAGAAGAGTTGTGATGGTGCTAATAACAATTGTAAATGACAACAAAAATTATACAATAGAAAATCCACATAAATGGTATGCCGTTTTTTGGGGAAGGTGTCATAGTCTCTGCAAATTTTGTGAATCCCCTTCCTCACCACAAAACAAAAGTATTTGTTAGAAATATATGGTTTTGATCATTTTGAGGTCATTGATACGAGACCAACTTGTAGATGGTGGGGTTACAAGTTGTTAAAAAACAACTAACATGTTGTCGAAGCTTCTCACCCTTTCGCCATTCTAACAAAGACAAATCCTTTTAACATAATGAGATTGACTAAACTATCCTCCATAATATGCAAAAAAATTGTTAATAGAACTATATGTGAAAAAACTAACCAAAAGCTACTAAGGGATGACCATATTTAAACAGAGTATAAATTTAAACATTATATACCAAACCACAGTCATGAACAGGTTGTAGAAATATCTAATTGCTAGGATTTCATTATGTATTCAAAGAAGAAAAATATACAAAACTATTTCCTATTTCTCTTGAGGCTCTTATAAGTTTCATACAATTGCTTCCTTATACATACATTTCTACAATTGCTTCCATATACAAAAGTATGTATGTTGTGGAACGAAAAATATTGTTACTAAATCGTTATACCTTTTAAATATAGCAAATCACTTAACTTTACTAACAAGAAAAAAAAATTGAACCAAAGAAAAATTAATGAAGAATGAGAAAATGTAAACCTTTGAAGTGATGACCACACATGCTCTATATAAGAATAACCATAAATGATAAAGAATAAAGAACAACGAACAAAATCGAAATCAAAACCATTATAGAAAGGAAAACACTATTACTAAATCGTCACACCTTGGAGTAAATGACACATCTCCACTACTAAGTAAAAAATATATGAGACCTATTATATGGAATATGCCAATAAAAAAACACCACAATCGATATAACCACGTTTATTAATATTACTTTGATAACTATAAAAATCCTCATTCTTTTCAATCACGAAATAAACATTGACATATTTATTTGGACTACATTGAAAAAAATTATTATTGGTAAATATTTTTTGAAAGGGACTATACCCTTGTACAAAAAAGGCTCAAAAGTTGGATATCACAATAAAACATACCAAAAAGTGATCAAAATTGGGATGTTATATGAGAGTACAACATAAGATTCAGTTAAACAATTACATGGAAAAGTACCAAAACAAAAACTAAACTGCATATCAACAACAAAAAAATGGTAATTAAGCAACTACTAATATGTCTACTCTACTGCAAGCCTGCAAGTAGCTCATCACTTGGATGCTTTGTCAATTGTTTGCTTCAATTCCTGTAGGGCACTGAATAATGCAATAGTTGTAACCTGTGAGGGGTCATTCTTATCAACCTAACAAAAGACTTGATCTTGAGTTGGTCCTTCCCCCATATGTTTTCAGGAATATTGCTTAACATGCAAATATTCTTGACTTGTTGTTCCAGAAAATTGTAAACAACTTTGAGAGCTATGTAGAGTAAAATCTTATCTGCTTCTCACATTCACCATCCTGTTGTCAAGGAGTTGAGCTTTTTGTAAATCTCTTGAATTTGACTTTCAGCAAGTCCAGGTCCCTCTTCCACTTTCCTCTTTCCATATTTTCTTGAAATTTGTTTCATTTCTCTCTTTAAAGCCTCCAAATCCTTCTCAATCTCATCAATCCTCTTCTTTATGTCTCCATCCTTCTCCAAAGTAGTACTACTTTGTCCAGGGTTACCCATATGGAGTAGGCTTTGAGAAAGTTCAAATTCCTTGTTCTTGCTGCTATGAAAAACTCTCTTTGGAGGGAAAGGATGATTAAGGGGGTAGAAGGGTTTTTTGTTATGATCTTCCTCTGTCCCATAGGATTAGTGGGGGTAGGAATGTGGGTTCAGGGATAGGGTTGGGGTTAGGAGGGGTAGGGGCTAGAGGGATAATAGGGTTTTGAGTAAGACAATGTTGATGCAGAAGAAAAATAATCCCTTGATGGAGGGGAATGGCATGGGTGTGATTTTGAACCTCTAATATTGACTGCTCTATGAGTTCAAAATGAAATGTGGAAAGCAAATTTTAAGATTTATCCTAAAATGGTTCAAGAAGATGAGATGCTTAAGGGGAACTATGATGTACCTTCCTTCCAGTGTAACATATCTTACCATCATTTTTGCAATCTCATCAAATGGGGTGGAATTGAAGTAACCTTGATTCCAAAGTGACAAATCCAATTCTTCACCCGCATTGAGAAATTTTTTTGATTTTGTCACTTTATCAATTCTTTTGTTAAAAAATTAGTTGTCATTCATGTTTAGACCAGTTATTTCTCAATAAGTTCTTCAATGACATTAATGGCCTTGTCCCCATATGACATTGTTCTATTTTTCCAACCTACAAAAAATTGAAGGAGACATGTTGGTCATATCCTTGAATCCTTCGATGAGATTGGAAACCCCACCAATCTACAAATAATTCCAAAGAACCTCATCCTCCTTCCATGTCCGAGTCAGTCAAGTTGGCTCACTCGACTTGACACTTGCTCCCCCTATGATGTCCTTCTACTATTGGAGTTCTTCATTCCACTTTAGAATGGTAATATTATTTCCCAAATACTGCTTCTTATCAACTCTTTTTCCCACCCAGAAAGCATGCAAGAGATGAGAGCATTTAGTTTTGATGATAAGCTTATGGGGAGAGTTATAATTATCTTTACCTTCACATGTGCGAAGGACAACTCATCAATGGCTTTGGACTTCAAGTGCATTGTCATATTTTTCATTGATAATAGCATTTTGTACTTGACTAGGTAAGTTCTCATTATTATACCAAATATGCATTTTTATTGAGAACCCCATGATTAGCAAGAGTGTCTATGACTTTATTGCCTTCCCTATAGGAATGAATGATTTTGTAATTTGTGAAGGACTTGCAAATATTTATGGATTCATAGATAAAATCCTTTATTGTCCAGCTAGGGGATGTACCTTTTATTTAAATGACTTACAATATTCATGGAGTCCCCTTCATGATGATATTTGAAATATTGTAGTCCTTAACCAGTCTAATGCCCCATAATGTTGATAAAGCTTCAACATAGTGATTTGATTGATGCCCCATGCTACCTAGCAAAGAGCAACTATGTGATCTCTAATTATTCCTCCTCCTCCAACAGCTCTGGGTTTCCCTTGGAAGCTCCATCAAAATTGAGCTTGTACCAAAGATTAGGAGGTGGAATCCAATGGATCAAAGACTTGTCTATACTAGTGTGATATTTTCTCTATATATTTCCAATGTCAATGTTCCATGCTGATAGAATAGCTTCCTCTTCCTTAGGATATTTCTTATTCTTTGGGGGTCTAATCTCTCTAAGTTATCTTTGATAAATGACAATTTCCTTTAGTACCTTTTTACACAGTTGTTTGTTATCTCTAAAGATGATTCCATTCCTAGATTTCCATAGTCTCCAAATGGTATGTGGAAAGATCAACTTCCAAAGTTCTTCTAACCATGTAATGCTTATAGGGGTCCCGTTGTATCCAGGCATACAAAACATTATTATGAAAATTCCACCATAGATCAAAACTTGTAAATATTGACCCCACAACTTTGAATAGCAAAATCACAATGTAACAATAAGTGTTTTATATCTTCAGCCTCATTCTTGCACATACAACACATGTTTGGCATAATGAAACCCTTTTTGATAAGGTTATCATTAGTTAAAATATTCCCTTTAGCACAAGCCAAAGGAAAATATTAATCTTTGGGGTTAACTCGGAACATCCAAATTTTACTCTAGTTAAAATCACACTGAATATTCTCAAAGAATGTATTATATCTAGATTTGACAGTGTAATCACCATCAAAAGAGTTGACCCAAATAAGTTCATCCTTGGATTCAGTTTGATTTAAAGGAATATGGGCAAGTTGTTCTTGAAGAGAAGAGACTATTGGTTCCAATTCTAACATGTCCACCCTAAGTTGTTTCCAAGTTCTCTTGTTCTCCTCCAAATCTATATAGTCTTTCACTTTGCTGCCATATTTCTCAATCAAAATGTCCTTGATGGATCCAAACTTATCCCTCAAGCTAAAATTGGTCCAATTATCCTACCAAACTAAATTTCATTACCATTTCCCACTTTCCATCTACATCCTTTTGTGAGAATTTTCCTGATTTGAAGCAAATTGTTCCAAAAAATAAACCATTGGGGAGTTGCTCTTCAAAGAGAAAGGTATGAACATGGTTCTGAGCCAAATATTTGGTTTTGATGAGCTCAATCCAAGGTTTTTCTTCCTTTAACAATCTCCATCCCATTTTAGCAATCAAAGCAACATTCATTTTTCTTATGTCTTTGATACCAAGGCCTCCAATTTTCTTAGGCATGCAAACCTGATCCCATGCAACTAGATGATATTTGAATCTTTCTTCAGTTCCATGCCAAAGAAAATTTTTTTGAATCTTTTCAATGCTTTCAATGACAGCTGAAGGTATGCTAAACATGGACATTATATAAATGGGTAAGTTCTGGAGTGTACTTTTGATGAGTAAGCATTTCCCAGCACTAGAAAGAACTACACCTTTCCAACCAGCCAACTTCCTATGAAATCTATCCAATAAGGCATTCCATACAGCCATAGACACTTTGGTCCCAAGAGGTAGACCAAGATAAGTGGTAGGCAAAGAGTTTATTTTGCATCCCAAAATGAGAGAAATTCTCTTCTGTCTTTCCAAAGGGGTATTGAAAAAGTAAACCGAGCTTTTATCAAAGTTAACTTGTTGTCCAGAAGTTGCCTCATAAAACTTGAGAATGGTTTTAATTGCTTTTGCCTCAAGAATATAAATGCAGCAACAATGCATTTACATAGGAAATAACACACAATAATATTATATTTTCTATATATCTGCACAACATGTTTGGCTAATATATAGCCAATACAATAGAAGAACTACTTCCTAGAAAATAGGAAGTCAACAAACAACTTACCCGTTTATAATTTTACGGGTACAACAAAACTCTATAATAATATATTGTTGAAACAATATATTATAACAATATGAGTTGTAATACCAACTCAATTACATCACATAATTATAATCTAACTTTAATAATAATGTGAGCACTAATAATATGAAATCCTAACATTCCCCCCCTTAGTGCGAACATGGGAAAACCTGTCTTATACTTGCACCTGCTCATGATCTGGTGATTTTCACAGAAGATCACAAACCTCAAGGATGGTTTTGCAAACGGTTGACCACAAACCGAGAATGGTGGTTTTGCAATTGGTTTACCACAAACCACAAAGTGATGGTTTTGCAAATGGATTACCAACAACCAAGAATGGTGGTTTTGCTATTGGTTTACCACAAACCACAAATGAAGGTTTTCAAGTGGTTTACCTACAACCACATCATGATATGCCAAGTACTATTCTCAGCTCTCATCACATCTCACTGTAGGGAATAACATAGGAAATTCTGTTGAAATCATTGCTCGTCAGTACATACATAGAAAAAACTGACATAATGGAAATGGAACATTGGATCATGTTCCCCCCCTCAATGTGAAATTTCCACTTATTGAAAATTGCAAACTGTACCACACTGGAAGCACTAAAATTAAATCTGCACACACACACACACACACACATGTCACCAAAGCTGGTATGTGGCCCCGTTGTTGGCAACTGACGAGAGGTCGCTGAATGACCTCCAACCTCTCGATGCCTCCATCCTCCGATGTTATGCTGCTAGTTCAACCGAATGTGATCATGAGGCTCAAAAATACCTTCAATAATTTGGACGTCGTGTACAAGCGAAAATGCGTCCAAAATTGAAATGCGGGCAAATTTTTATTTTTATTTTTCTTAATTTGGACGACGACACTTTTTACAATGACTCACAAATGATGCTCACAATAAGACAATTACAATTTATGATACTTTTGAGAAACACTATGACATTGAATAAACACATATTGACTTATGAACTCGACTTTATGGATTTTACAAAATAACACCCTATATTTTAAAGAGATCAAACGAATGACTAAAAAAATATAAAACTATAACTTTGATTGGTAATCCACTCAATGGAAAGACTTTTGACTCACAATAAATGACACATTGTTAACTTAGAATGACTCGACACATTTAATGTTAATATAGAATATATTTTAACAAAGACTAATGAATTTGAACAACTACTAAATAAACTATTTAGAATACACCTATTGACACCGACCATAATACAATTTGACTCAAAGATTAGACCCAACTAAACATATAACCAGACCTTGTATATATAAAAATACGTATAGACTTTATAGAAAATGAAAAAATGACACGTTTAATTCACGTTGAGGCACTTAGAATGTGTGATTTCTGAGATGAAACGGATCGCCATGTGCAAAACTTGCAGGTTGGAGACGGATATTTGAGCATCTATCTTTGACCGATCTGCCACTACTCCATCATATAGTATTATCTCTGCTCGTGAACTAGCAGTTGCGAGGACGTTGGAAACAGATATGGCAGAAAAAAAAAAAGGCAGCGTAACTCCAGTTGGTGCCACGTGGTAGATGTGTATGCCGAACTGTAATCAAGTCGACCATTAATGGCCTCCCAAAACCTTACTGTATGATCTGTTACGCATCTAGGGTCGATGTATATAGAGGGATGATGAAATTCGCGAATGGATGCAAATCTAGGAAAATGCATAGGTGATAGCAGCGACGAATTCGTTAAGCGCAGAGTAACCCACAAGGAGATCGATTTAGCATGCATACAACACGCCAGAAGGAAGAAAGTGGGCATGAAATTGTCGATGAAATTCAGTCTCTGTCTCATCCAATGCAGAACCTTTGCTTGCAATGAAATTAGGAATGATGCAACGACATGTTGAGAGGTGATTCTGAACTGAACAATTAATGCAAAATGATGGATTCTCTGTGCTTCGACCCAATGATCCAACAAATCAAGCTCACAAACATGCAAACATGTTGCCAGTGTTGAATTTTCAATGAGATCCGAGCAAGATGAGAATCACAGCCAATCAGTTTCACACTGAAGCAAACAATTTTAATCGCCCTCTTCAATTCAGACAAGCTCTCACTCTAAAAACTCTGAGACGATAGACATAGATCAAGCATGCAATACATAGAATATCTAAACTATGGGCAAAGGAAATAGACCAATTAACTTTTGTTTGACTGATCTGACAGAAGACCCAATGATAGATGAATATTTAATGCCACAGAACACACTGAGACTATGAAATCAAACCCATGATTTACTAAAGGCATCTGAATAAAATACTCATCAACAGGGGCATTTCCAAATGAAATGATTTCCCCTTACAATTGCACTATATTTTCATCACAGGCACAAAGATAATGTAGTGCTCTGATACCAAATATAAATGCAGACAAAGATTTACATAGAAATAACACACAATAATATTATTTCTTCTATATATCTGCACAACATGTTTGGCTAATATATAGCCAATACAATAGAAGAACTACTTCCTAGAAAATAGGAAGTCAACAAACAACTTACCCGTTTATAATTTTACGGGTACAACAAAACTCTATAATAATATATTGTTGAAACAATATATTATAACAATATGAGTTGTAATACCAACTCAATTACATCACATAATTATAATCTAACTTTAATAATAATGTGAGCACTAATAATATGAAATCCTAACAAAGAATATAGGCCATCAACAGCAAAATGGTGTCATTAGCAAATTGTTGATGGGAAGCTGTCTGGTTTGAAGAGGTAGGTCTGAATCCTTTTAACAAGCCTACATTGATAGCCTTAGTAATAGATCTACTAAGGTTGTCAACCATGATTATAAAAAGAAGAGGGGATATTGGATCCCCTTGTCTTATGCCCCTACTGCTTGCAAAGAAACCCACTGGTACTCCATTAACTACAATAGAGAATCTGGAGGTAGATATACAAGCCTGAATGATCTTCCTGAATTTAGTGTGAAATCCAAACTTCAACAAAACCTTATCTAGAAACTTCCAAGATACTCTATCAAAGGCCTTATTCATGTCCAACTTTATGGCCATCCTAGCTTTCTTTATTTTATCCATGGAATGAATGGTTTCATGCACCATGATCACCCCATCTTGTATGATTCTTCCTTTAATGAAACCACTTTGTTGTTTTGAGATCAAATCAGAAAGCAAAGGTTGAATCCTAGTGGCAAGAATCTTAGTAAATATTCTGTAAATAACATTTACCAGGATGATAGGCCAAAATTCCTTGAAGTCTTTAGCATCTATCTTTTTAGGAGCTAGCACAATATGAGTATTATTCAGTTCTTTGAGTAAATCACCCGTTCTATAGAATTCATTGATTTTCTTGAGCAAGTCTTCGAAAAAATATCCCAAAACTTCTGAAAGAAGTTTGCAGAAAATCCATCAAGCCCAGGTGCCTTGTCCCCTTCCAAAGCAAAAACAACACTTTTTAACTCCTCAATTGTCACTATTTTAGTGAGTTCTTTAAACCTCTCATTAGAGATAATGTCTCTAGGGCTGGCATCTAATAGATAAGAGGTTTCTTCTTCATTACATGCATTAGTCTTAATGAGCATATTTTCATAAAATCTTAGTGCTTCTGCCTTAATGTCATTCTGGTCCTTAGTGACTATGCCATTTCCAATGGAGACTTCAGTTATTCTATTGCAGGCCCTATGCTTGAGTGTGGTCATATGGAAAAAAATAATCTATCTCCTTCTTTCAACCAAATAGCCCGGGATTTCTGTCTCCAAAAAGTTTCTTCTCTATTGCAAATGTTATGGAAATCATAAAGTAACTCCTTTTCCAAATGATAGTCTTTAGAATCCATACCTTTAGTAGATACTCTTTGTTCTAAATCCTCCAATTGTTGTTTTAGATCCTTATTTTTTCAAAAATATTACCAAAGACTTCCTTGTTCCAAATTCTCACTTTTTCTTTACATTTTTCAATTTTTACACCAATCTAAATTGAGCAGTTCCTTCCCCATCCCAATGCCACCATTATTTAACCTTATCATTGATATCCTCATGATCCAACCACATTTTTTCAAATTTAAAAGAACTATGTGAGGGTTTGGACCAATTGAATAAACTTAGCACTATTGGATTATGATCAGATCCAATCCTAGGTAAGGAAGAAAGATGGAAATCCTAATTTAAAATCCAACTAAAGAAGGATAAGAGCTCTGTCTAGCCTTACCTGAATCAGATCTTCCCAACTCTCCTATTAGACCAAGTGAATTGATTTCCATGAAGCTCAATGTCCATAAGATTCATAGAGGAGACAAAATCAACAAAGTATTCCATTTCATGGTTTAGGGAGGTATTGAAGTCTCCCATAACCAACCAATTAGCATCAAGCATATCTGCTTCTAAAAACCCTTAACTCCTCCCAAATTTTCCTTCTTCCAACAATAGAATTAGGTGCATAAACATTGGAAAGGATCCAAACTAAATCATTATCCAAAGCATTGAATTTGATAGCTAAATGATTATGGGAAGCAAAGATCATGTTACCAATTAGGATGCTCGGATCCCAGAAGACTGCTACACCTCCTGACGCTCCTTGAGAGTCAAAACCAAAGAAAATCGATTCATCCCAAAAATTCTTTTTACAACCAGCTAGAGTATCTACTTTCATTTTAGTCTCCTGAATAACAAGGATACCAGGTCTATTATATCTATGAAGTTCCTTAAGAACTCTTTGTTTAGGACCCCCATTCAATCCTCTGACATTTCAGGAGATAATCTTCATCTAAAAATATGGGGGAAGCAGTTTCCGGATGGCTCAATTGACTTTGAGTCCCATCTGTAATATCTTTCTCAGTCTCTTTCTTTCTAATTTCATATTTGGAGGGTCTTCCTTTTTTGTTGCTAACACCAATATTTTTTATCTTCTTAGCGAGAAGACACAGTGACCCTTGAGGTGGAAGCCTCCCAATTTAAAATTTTCTTTTTTTAATCATTCATTCAAGATAACATATATTGTTTTGTCATTGAGGAATATGCTTTCCTATAAATATTTGGAGGTTATATGAATTACTCAAAAAACAACACTAATATTAGCCTACACAATAATATAGGAATCTACATTCCTATTTTAACTCTACATTCCTATTCTACGAGTTCACATAACTAGAATATTGTTATGATTTGTTTATAATAAAAATCTATAACAATACAACTATTTACGGTTTACACATTACACATTAATAATAATCACAAAAATATATATTTGCTCAAATATGTGAGTACTACTCCATTTTCCTAACATTCCCCCTTAGTGCGAACATGGGGAGAAACATAAATCTTCTGACTGAGCAGCGTACACATGTCTTGACCTTCCTCTGTGCACTCTGATTGTGGGAACACATCAACCAGGATATGGGAACACTATCAACCATCCATGGGAACATCAACCAAGGTGGGAAACTACATCGACCACTTGGGAACACATCGACCATGCAAAGGGAACTGGGAACATAACATCACCATCAACCATATCTGGGAACATCAACCAACTAATCAGAAAAGTAGTGGGAACATGACATCAACCATCTACTTTTATCAAGAACATCTCCTGCTTCAGTACTCTGTTCTGAATCTCCTGCACTATCTCACATCAGGGGTTGATCTAAAAATCATACTCACAAATTACACACATGAACAAGAGGTGGAAATGAAAATGGAACATTGAGACCATGTTCCCCCCCTCAATGTGAACATTTCACTTATTCAACACAAAACAGGAACTCTGAAATCATACTGCAATCCAGAAATGAAAGTAAAATCACACACACACACATAGTGTCACCACAACTTCATGCGGCCCCATCGTTGGCAACTGACGAGAGGACGCCAATTATCCTCCAGCCTCCTGTGCCTCCTTCCTCCAACAGATGCATTCTTTTTAGAAGAGAAAGTCTTCTTCACTATCTTGAGCATCAACTTCTTTATCATGTGAATGGTTGGATCCTGCTTCCCAATCACTTTCTTCTTTTCTATTTTCAGAAATAAAAGCATTTTCTTTTAATTTTCCCTCAAGCAAATCTTGTGCTCTTTTCGCTGCAATACATAATACCATGTCCTTGATTTTTACAGTAATGACAAAGGAATCTTTTCTTGGAGTCTGTGAATGTTGATCTCTGCTTTAGAAAATAATTTGGATCATTTTTTTTTATTGTCACCATACAATGCATTTTCTTCTAGTTTAACAGTTTTATTTTCTTCATCTATCAGTGAAGAAATTAGATCTTCTAGGCTGGGATTGATCTTGCTCAAAGTAAAAACAATGTTTGCATAGCGAGATGGCATACTATTCAACAAAACAGATTTTGCATCATCATCCTCTACTTTAATTTTTATCCCTGATAATTGATTCAGAATAGACCAAAACTTACTTATATGTTGTACCATGCTTTCTCCTTCATCCATCTTGAGTCCGAACAACTTCTGCTTCAAGGTCACTATTGCGCTTCCGGTTTGGGATCCAAACAACTTGTTCAATGTTGTCCAAATGAAATTTGAACTTTTTGAAAGGTCTATATGATGCAAATATGCATCAGACAACCCAAGTCCAATGATTGTTGTTGCTTTACGATCTCTACTCTCCCATTTGGCCACTTCACCAGCATCGGTTGGTTTCTTGAATGTTCCATCCGCAATGTCCCACAAATCTTTGTTAATCAATATCAACTGAGTTCGCACTTGCCAAGTGTGAAAATATTTTCCATCAAATTTTTCAATATGACCCATTTTCTCCATAATAATATTTTCACAAATTAAATCCAATTAAAGATTGGATTTGATATCTTCAAACACTGAAATGTAACGGAAAGTAAAAAGAACTAAACTCATACTCTTTATAAAAAAGAACTTTCATTTCGCGGCATCAATTGAATAATATGCTGAGACTTACACGTAGAATGCATCACCTTTGATTTGGACTCCACCGTACATCTTTTTAATACATCGTATGAAGCCATGGTGATTATTTTTACATTTCTCCCCTTAAACAAATAGATTTCTTTTGAAGCTCAAGAACGATGCAACCAATGCAATGATGCAGAAAAGCAATACGTCCATGCATAGAAAATCACTTGGAGAGCTTCTCAAATTTTGGACAATTAACCGTGTCCGTGTAGACATATGATCCACCGTCAAACTCCAAATACATTGTGCGTGGACAATATAAGATAATTCCAAGTTGTAAAAGTTTGAATTTTGGCTACTTTTTCCCATGAAGGTTTTATGAGCACTCCACATACACCAAGGCATGTAAAAAAAATATTCCAAGATCGCACGTGACCGCACGTGATGATAATAAATGAGAGTCGTTGTCTATCACTCACCGCATTCACCAAAATTTCATTAGAGCGTAGTCTTTTGCCAACCCAAACGATAATGGATTCTTCAGAGGGTAACCGTTGTAGTGCTTGCAAGACCGATGCTCACCGAAATGTTCTCTCAAATAATTTAATTTTTCATCACGCTCTGAATGAAAATGTAATATATCACATGTTTATTCTATAAGAATTACAAACAAAAAACAACACACCGTAAAATAATATTAAACCTCTTGAATTTCTTCATACATTCAAGATAACATATATATAGGAATATGCTTTCCTATAAATATGGAGGTTGCTCAACAACACTCCTACAAATAACTCTACATTCCTATTCTACGTGAGTTCACATAACTAGAATATTGTTATGATTTGTTTATAATAACAAATCTATAACAATACAACTATTTACGGTTTACACATTACACATTAATAATAATCACAAAAATATATATTTGCTCAAATATGTGAGTACTACTCCATTTTCCTAACGTTCACCTTCACCTCGAGTAATCGTTGTTCATAAAGCTTTGAAATTTCTTAGTTAGTAGTGTCCAAATGATCTCGCATTCTCTTCCACAACAAGCCCATGATCTCTTGCTAATAGATTAATTAAAACCCTAGAGTTATTTTCATCAACTTTCATGATAAGCTTCACGGGTTTATGTTGATCCGGGTCATCTCGCTTTCCTTGGTCCAATGAAACATCTCCTCCCATTTTTGGTAGAGGAGTATTTGGCTTCCAAAGTTTCCTGCATATGGTCGCCAAAGCCCTTTTTTTTTTGATATTTCGATATGGCGGTTTTGAGCCTATTTTTTCTATCTTATGGTTTTCTAGCCCATGAACTTATGGAATAAGATTCTCTACCTCGGTGCATTTATATTCAAGTCTTTTCCCTTTATCATTTCATGGTCGTGGGAAGCTCCTTGTTCGATGTCTCGGATCCACCATTTGGATTAAGGTTTTTTTCTTTCCTTGTTGGAAGCTACGGAACCAGATCTTCCTTTGGAGATTTTGTCTTCCTTATGCTTAATTTTATATCCATTTGAAGTGGGACATTTCTTGGTAAAATGTCAAAACTTTGGATGGTAAACACTTTTATTATACCAGAGCTATGAACTGGAGTGGTGGAGGAGCACTTTCTCTAAGTGGGACATGGGGGTGGGCTTGGGTCCTTAATGTCCACCGAGCAATCTGCATTCGAGTGCCCCACTATGTTCCACTTGGTCCATATGGAGAAGTTTGACCCCTACCTCAAGGTATCCCCATGGCCACTTATTGAAAGCATCCAATGAACTCGATAAGAATGGAACTTGGGTTAATGATTACAAACTACTTATAACTCACCAATAGCCCAAGACCTTAACCTTGCACCGAAAATTAGAATAGGCTACCCTTTATGTTTTTTTCTATGTTTCTCGCTAACCCGAAAACATTATTATAGAAATTACATATTGGGAGGTTAATATGGGATTGGGTGGTGATGTTGTATATATTATTACAAGTGTGTATTCTCTTAATTACACCTGGATAGGCATGCCTTAAGTGAAATGAGCCGAGCCGGACATCTACAAAGAATATCAACGATAAAAATAAACAATCGTGCAAGTGCGTTGATTAAATAGATCCCAAATTTTTCGAATTCGACATGTCACATGTCTTTCTATCATTGTTTGTGTTCCAACTAGAAGAATGGGTGTTTGTGTCTGATAGGCAACAGAGAGATAAAATCACTAAATTTTAGTGTGGTACGTGTGTATGACACTATTGGATGGTCTGCAATATTTGTTTATTCTCTTGACTTAAAAACCCACTAGTACGAGTAGGCCTAGAATTTCAAATTATCTCGTGCTTGTCAAAAGCAAAATTTGTTGATTAGTTTAGCTCTTTCATGTATTTGTAATTTCAAGAAATTTTTATAGATGTATGTATAATATGTTCATATATATATATATATATATATATATATATATATATATATATATATATTATGTTTTTAAATAAACCCCATAAAAAAAAGTTGATTTGGTTTTCAAAAATTGCAGCTTGTTTTTGTTTACGATTTCGAAAAAAATTACCTGTAAAATATGGTTAAAATCACAAAAAATGACCTACAGCCGATATGTCAATTTCCAGTGCCCGGCCGTCGAGGCATACAATTTCGACTTATGTACACATGTTTAAAAATATCAATACGTATCTTTGCATCAATGAATGGAGGGTGAAAACTGGGTGACTTGTTGTGGACATGTCATATCAACCATAAATCAAATGACTCTAGCATGTTTTCTGTCACCAAACAGGTCTTACGGACTGAAAGCATTCATGGCGTTGTCTCCTACCAAGCAAGGGGTAACCACGGTCCACAACTATCAATCAAGGCATTGATGGCCACTATCACAAAGAATGGGAAAAATTATACAACTTTAGCTTCACAAGAACTAGAGAATGTTGATGAATGTATACACATTAAGGAGAGGAGCCAATAGTGGAGCATGGACCAATAATGGTGAGGGTATTTGTGAAGTGAGTGACTAGTACATGTACATTTGTCATTCAACATTTGAAAAAAAGTAGCTAATAAAATGTGTCACATCAAATCACATCAAAGAATCACCCAATCACATGATGCCACATAAGTGGAAAAAAATGCATGACATAATGCCCTACTAATGGTCCACCCTTTTTTTCCTTTGTATGGAAAACTACTTGATTTAAATCCATTTAAAAACCACTTTCCATAAAATAAAAATGCTCAAAAAAAAATATTTAGATTAAGAAAAAAAAATCTATTAAAGGGTTTTTTTTTCCAAAATTTGATGTATTTATATGTGTGTTGTACACCCCTCAACTTGGGTGCACAACTATTGGCTCCTCTCCCTTAAGTATTTATCACTTTGTGTGTGAGACATTATATTGAAATGCCATGAGTAACGAGTAGTAGCGGTGGAGAGATATCTGATGAAGCGGTGTAGTGCATGATGGCACACGTTCGGTCACTCGTTTGAAAGAAAATGGTATGACATAGACGCCTTGCACGAAACATCCGATCACCATGTCATTTTGTTATTCCTGCTTCCGATCAGAAATAAAAAGCTTGAGGCGAGGGGATTAAGCCTTAGGCAAACTAGGCGATTGCCTAGGGCGCCAGCTGATCGGGGCGCTGAATCTAAAAAAATTATTTTTTCTTACTTTTGGAACTTAACTTTAAAATAATTTATCTGAAGAATTAATATTGATCAACCCATTTATAGATTTTATTGTATAGTAACATAAATTTCACGCATACACATAAAAACGTTTTGTAATATTTTTGCAAGTAAAAGAAAATATCACATATTTATAAGCACATGATTTTTTTGGTATTGTTACCCATTCTCTGATGTAGCTCTAGATTATGTAGGTGTGTAATTTGTTCTAGAAAAAGGTTAATGTATGTTTTATAATGTTGTTGGTGTATCTAGTAGAGGTGAGTATAATTAAAGGAAAAAAAGTATTTACTTTTCTATTCTTAATTTTTGGGGGAAAATTTTATTATTTTGTTATGGAGGAATTCGTAGGCCTAGTCCAAATACAACTCTTCACAAAACCATGGGAGCTACATAAACATTTTTGTTTCTTTGCAAAAAAATGGTGCTTTATTTCAGATAGAGTTCTTGTCACCTACTTGATATGGCTAAATCAGACTTATAAGAAGCCTTGTATAAAATATTGTATTTTTTGCATTCTGAGCATCTCCTACAATTAAATTTTTCCATCCACGAATATTTTTCATCCTTCCGTGATAATTTAATAATATATTTTTATTATTATTTTATTATGACCATGATGTAAATTTAAAAATATAAAAATATAGACAATTTTTCTTTATTTACTTTATGGAAAATAATATTAAATAATTTTTTGAGGAGGGCGCCCACTCAAACTATTGCCTAGGCGCTCCCAACCTTTAATTCGGCCCGGCTTGAGATGTACACGTAAATAAAACCAAGAGAGGAAGATACGGGTCCCCATGCAAGAAACTAGGAAGTCACTCTCCTGACAATGGTGCAAGTATTTACTGTTAGGAATATGAATGATGCGTATGGAAAAGGAAAAATGCTAATGGTTGTGGTGTTTGCAGAGTGACAGAGGTTCGATTTGAATGTAGCTCGTGTGACTCTAAATGATGAGGAAAAAGTAAGAAGCATTTTTCGTGATAGTCCATGTCTAGCTTAAGAAGCTTACAGGAAGCACCTCTCTACAACAATGTTTTCCAAATCAAGGATTCTTATGCTTTCCAAAGCAAGCCCCCTCCTGCGCTAGAAACCATACACTCTAATACCCTTTACTCTTCTCATTCGCCTCGTCCTCTGGCCATGTCCTCCATATCACATCGTTAAATTCCATAGATGAGCAAGAGGGAGATGGAGAAGGAGACTACAATTTGTCTTGGTATTTTCTTGTATTTTGTTATTTACCTGTATGCTTGAGGAAGATGCTCAGGTGAAAAAAAAATTGGTTTGATTATAAAATGAATTTCAATTTTATAGTATGGGGTGATTATGTTGATTTAAGTCGCCAAGCCAATATATGTTCCTTGAGCGGGTTTCAATCTCATGAACAACATCTAGACTAAACCAAATCTTACCAAATTTAGGCTTTGTGTAGCTTTATTCGCTTCATTATTCTGAAACAATCTTTTGCCTTTAAATGACTTATTTAAGTCGTTCAATTTTCCTACAATAGAATTTTGCTTTATTCTCTCCTATTTTTCTAGAATAAATCCATGTTTTGTTCTTATCTTAGCTTCCAAGAATTAGCTTATTCTTTGTTCATATCAATGCTTTGTTCTTATCTTAGCTTCCAAGAATTAGCTTATTCTTTATTCATATTAAACATTCTTGTATGTCAAAGAGTCCTTCGAGTGGTTTGTATCGGCCTTATTACACATACATCTTGGAGGTGCACCATAATGGATGAACAATCAATTTTCTCATTAGTAATAAAAAAGTCAAAATGAAAATACAATGAAAGTTCAGATTTATGAATTACAATTCAAATTCCCGACATCACTATAGAAAGGCTCGCTTATCCAAGATTGGTCTTACGGATGGGCTATATTTTTATTGCTTGAAATTGAAAACTGTTAAGCATCTGTTGTGGGCCTGTCCTTTTCCCAGATCCTTGTGGAAGTTTGTGAAGACCAAGTTGTTTGCTATTTTTCATGGACCTCTTCATTGGCGGGCAGTATTGTTGGGTGATTCCAATGCCCTTATATGCAACTCTTTTAAGAGTATTTAGCATTGTATGTGGATTTTTGCCTTGTTCATTATTTGGAAACTTAGATGCAATCATGTCTTCATGGATGGAGTACGCAATTTAGATGATTTTTGTCATTGTTGGAGAATCGAAGTTCGGCTGCAATTAATTTCTGAAGGATTTCTTTTGCTCAAGGAAGCCAAAAAGCTTGTTGTTGGGGATTATTCTGATTTCATTGCTGTTCTTGTTGATTTATGGACCAAGTTATAAATTTCTTTGTATCTTTCACTGTACATTTCATTCTTTTGTATAGTCTTTGTTGTAAATATCTTTTCTTTTAATATACAAAAGTATCTATTCTAAATTAAAAAAAAGTTGTTCATATATTAGGTTAACACGAGGTAGTGTATTGAGGAAGCCATGTTTAGTTTGATCTGATCATGTGTTCAGTTTGACCTGATTGTGTGTTAAGTAGCAACTGCTGTCTGTTTTTGCTGTAAGGAAATATAAAAGATAATGAATTATCCTTCTGTCATTCATGTTAAATATGATCAGTAAATAGGAAATTGATGCTATGCTTTATTATATTAGACTCCCTTGTTGTAACATACAACTATTTTGTGAACCTCCCACGCCCACTTGGCTAAATATTTGAAAGTTGGATGGTACACACGGTCAATTGACATGTGTACGTTGCGAATGAATGAACGGGCAATCAATTTGACACAAGCAACTCGGAATCTCGATGTTTCCCAATTTTGTATTTCATTTTCTAGCCTATTGCACATGCTTTTTAGTACTAGCCAATCAACCTACTGATGCAAGTGGGAAATAATCCTATCTGCAATTACTGATATCTGTTTCATCAAGAATTTGTGGTTGGAAACAAATGCATTTTTCCAAAAAAAACCCATCTGGCATGTCTACACAGTCCATAACGAGCAGACACATTCGCACCTAAACCAACAGCGAGGAATGTCAGACGTAGCTAGCAAAAATATTTTTGAATTCATTGTCTTAAGCAACAGATCTAGCCAGCCTACCCCTTGAAGCCTACGAGGTAATAATTCTAGATGCTATACGAGGCCTCTTAAAACTTCCATGTCATGGTGATGCATACCGATCATCTTAAATAGAAACACCAGTGTTAAGAGACTAAGAGTAATAGGCCCCAATGATGCCAAGCAAATTGGCCAACAAAATAGAATGATGTCTTGATTGGGAGAAGTTATTGTATTGGCAGACTTGAGAGCTACAAAACCATTATAGGAGCCATGGTCTGCACCACGATATTCACACCTATTCCAGTGCCAAACAAATTAACACATGGCACTTGACATGAGACAGAATGCCGTAATGTAGTTCCATATATACACACCATTGAGGAGAAAGACTGAGAATCCTTTCATGATGTGCATTGGGAAAAAATAACTGAATTTTAAAAGGCGTTACCTATTTCCTGATATTTATGCAGCAAGGAAAGGTTCTACTTCTTTGAGGTATAGAATTTTTGCTTTGTTGCTACTGCATTCTGTACAAATTCCCCTATTGGCCTCCACAGAGCAAAGCACCCAGATCGATGTTTGGAAAACTGAAAAATTTATGCTTTCTTCCCTTTTCCTAATGCCACCAACCTTAGCGGCAGGTACTCTTGCTACACCGAACCCTTGTTTGAGTGTGAACCCCTAGCCATTTTAAAGCACATAAAGGGAGCATTGAGCATAAATTTAGGGGTAAAAATAAATTATGTCAATGGGAATTCTATAGTGAGGGAGACCCACTATTTTATGTCATTCGTTTCAGGGTGACGAAATGATACTTAGATATGTATTTGAAGAGGAATCAACTTTTTGTTATTATTAGTTGGCCTAATCAAAATTAGATTGTGAAGGGCACAAGAGGCAAAAATGTTAGTTGAATTGTAGAGGGCAAAAGAAACAAATGTGGTGATAAGTTGTGTTTACATAATGATGGGAATTAAATTGGATTCTATAATCAAATGGGTTGTGGTTCAATGATTCTATAATCAAATGGGTTGTAGTTCAATGTTGTATTTGATGGTGTAAAGGTACCTACGAAAGTATAAATCCTAAGAGATACCAAGTGATAAGGGATGAGACCACGATCATGCCCAGAGTAATTTTGGCAAAATGGAATTCTCTCGAGTCCTTGACATCTAAGCTCAAGAATTCTATACACATAACCCATGCAAGCTTTGGATACAATCAAATAATAATAATTTTCTTCTATAGCTATGTAACTTCAAGACTTTGTATCTTATATTTGTATTTTACTTCTAAATGCATGCCTTACTACCTTACGTTGGATACATCTCATTAGTGCATCTTAGTATTTGTTCATGTTCTAAATTCCTCAATTTCATTAAAAAATAGAATCCCATATTGATGGGGAGCCTTAGTTTGTAACAAACTAAGTCCAATATATACCATAACGAGTACAAATATCTTAAATACATTTATCTCAAAATGTCGAGTAATATCAATCTAAAAGATTTAATCTTATATGTTTAATGTACCATAACGAATACAAATATCTTAAATACATTTATGTCAAATGTCAAGTGATATCAATCTCAAAGATCTCATCTTATATTTTTAATATACCGAATTATTAATAATTTCATTACCTATGTTTATCTTTTTCTTGTAATTTAAAATCTATCTTTACATTTTATATACATTGTAATTAACAAAATTTAAACATTCTTATTATTGAAATCCAATATAATTAACCTGTTCATTTAATTTAAATGATCTATGAGAAATTAAAAAATAGAGTTTTTCTTCTTCTTAATCACATTTTTTCCTCTCAACATTTTTCACTTATTTATTTATTTTTCTTTTATTTATTTATTTGATTGCATTTGTTATTTATATTTATATGTTTAATTTTTTTCATACATTTTGTTGGTTCTACTCCATTAAAAATAAACACACTCACTTCATTACATCCTTCTAACTCCCCATGATATCATTGTAGGAATGCCACTTAATGTAGTTATTATATCAACAAAATAATGTCATACTAAAAATGAGTTATAAGTGACTTTTACTAATATAATAATTGATTATTTTCATATATTGCATTTTTTTTTTTATACAAATAGATGCGAATAGTAGAGTTATCAACATTTGTTGAGTGTTCATCAAATTAAGATCATTGATTCAAACAAACGCCTCCAAATGTTTCCTTCACTCTGAAAAATTATTGAAGAGAGAAAAAATGATGATGAAGACCTGGCTTATTCCCTTCTTTATGAAATAAAAAAATCTTGTTAATTGGAGGCAAACCTCACTCCGCTACTACTTAATGTTCTACACATAAATTAGAAAGAAATTGAATATTATGATATTATTCTCTATTATTTTGGTGCCCACAAGTCCAATGTGTTATGATATTCTTTCTTTCTTTTGCAAAAGACGGATGCCATGGTATATGTGAAGATAGGGAAAATAATGTTTTTAAATTAACTTTAAGTTAGTAAAGTAACTAAAAGGCAATTCCCATTAAGCAAAATTCGAGGTTTTATATTAAATACTTAAATGTGCAAATATTTTATGACATGGGAGACAACACATTAGTTGAGTAATGAATATGACTTTTTTTTTTTTTTTTTTTTAATTTTAAAAATTAAGAAAAATTATATTGCCATAAAGTTTTAAAAGGCTTGCATCATTGAATAGAAACGTAGATGAATGACTTGCTTTGAAATTTTAATATTATATTGTATTGTAATAGTGCTTAAAAATGGTCACATCCTTGTATCCTTGCCAATAAAAATATAGATGAATAATTTGTTTTGAAATGTTAATATTATATTATATTATAATAAGACTTTAAAATGGTTTGTTTTGAAATTTTAATATTATAAATTTGTTGAATCATCACCTAAACATTAGAAATATTGACATAGCAAAAAAATCATAAATACACTTAATTTTAAAATATTAAACTAATTATTTGAGGAGGTGTAATATACTAAGATATAAATCTATCTTTCCCAATGTTAAAGGGCACAAATTTCAGGCATTTAAATGTTACATATAAAATTTGTTAATTTGTTTACAAAATGTGGGCGCAGGCAGAGTGATGTGGAAGGGAATTTTTTTGGAAAAAACTAAAATAATCCTCCATCCAGGTTAAAAACAATTACCATTAAGAATCCTGATCTTTCAGGGTCTTTTGTAGTGAACAACCCACATCATTAGGTGAGAGTAGGGCAGCAGATTCCATCAGGCCTAAACAAAAAGAATGCCTAGAGGACCTTCTCTTGCAATCCCCCACCTCACACTGCCTAATCTATGTTAGTCCATAGGATTGATTAGCCCTTAAATCCATCCCAATGACTCCAACAAATCAATTTCATCATTTGACCACATTTCCCCACACTCAACTTCACCATCTGACTCAAATTTCTCCTCTGCAACATCCAAATATCTGGGTTCAGGAGGAGCAAAACAGAGCATTTCCTGGTGCTGCTTGAGAGGCAGGGAAAGAAAGGAAACAGGGAACTTGGTAACTCTGGGCTTGGAGTCCACAATAAGCCTCTGCACCTTGTCAATTGCTACCTTAGCAGGAGGGGCATCAAGAAGCCCCTGCTCAATGTACTCATTGTTCACATAATACCCAATTCTTATGAACTCCAGGCCTTTGTATGAGCAAGTCAGTAGAATGGCGGTCACCCCAAGATGTCCTCTTCTGGTATTGCCTCCACATTTGGAGCATCAGCCTGCAAGGAAAATCAGAGGAATCATCATCCCAAAAACCCAAAATGCCAAGAAGGGTAAAGCATATTTCTAGATCACGCCGCGGCCAGCACACCAGGTTTACTGATTGAGTTGTTTTCCTATCCACAAATGACCAAAGCAGGTGAATGGAACACAAAAACTACAGACAACAAAGATGGCAACCAGAATGTCAAATTGGGTATTTGATTGAACAATGGATACCTGAAAAACAAAGCAGTAGTTTCCAATATTTACAGGACCAACATTGACCAAATAGGTGAATGGAGCTCAAAAATTACAGCCAACAAAGATGGCAACCAGAATGTCAAATTGGGTATTTGATTGAACAATCAATACCTGAAAAACAAAGCGGTAGTTTCCAATATTTACAGGACCAACATAGACCGTTTCAAGAACTTGGTCATATCTCTCATCCTCTGCACAACCCACATAGACCAACTTCCATTCCAGATCTGCATTCAAACAATGGATCACTGATGAGCAAAAACTAGGGAAAAATAACTCGGAATGAGAAGAAAATGGTTGTAGAATGCATACCATGTTTTAGAGGAGAGAGACATTGGTATGAGATCTCAAATTGGAATGGATTGAGAAACATTGCAGGATTGTCCATGACTGTCACATTAGTTATATTTACACAGCTGCTCATTGTGAAGATGGAGAAGCCCGGATCAAATCGGATCGAATCAAATAAAAGTTAGATGAAGACCCACAATGCAGATCAGATCGGATCAGATTAAAATT
This sequence comes from Taxus wallichiana var. yunnanensis, assembly GCA_018340775.1. NCBI lineage: Eukaryota > Viridiplantae > Streptophyta > Pinopsida > Cupressales > Taxaceae > Taxus > Taxus wallichiana. The sequence goes on along the minus strand of CM031238.1, from coordinate 251,607,467 downwards.
GGATGAAAACCCCAATGCAGATCGGATGAATGTGGCTGCTGTGTTAACTTGGCCTATAAAGGAAAGGAGAGACCAAAAATTTGTATTTTGCCGGGAAGGGTTTGGCGCCATCTTTAGTAGCATGATAACTTTGGCGGGTGAAAATTGAACTTTTAGGGAAAATTGAAAATTGACTTTGGGTTTGCCTTAACTTACTAGGTAGTGAGTGTGAAGTTGTTTGCTCCTTCCACCGTTAGTTGAATGGCGTTCCCTTTTTTTAAAGTTTTTTAAAGGGGGTTGGAAGAATAATAGTGAGATGGGGAGCTCGACAACACTGGAAGAGAGGGAAGAGGGGTCTAGGGGTGGGAATCAACGATCAAAATTGTACTCATTTTAGTTTGTCAAAGGGGTTCAAATTTGTTAGAGATGTGGATTTTAAAAAATCGTCCAAAAAATTTGAAAAAGAAAATTAAACGACTTTGAAGTGAAAATATCCATTTAAAATTTCAAAAGAAGGGCACTTTTAATGAATGTTTGTCGAACACTTTGAATGAAAAAGTTGTTGGGACTAGATAGTTGGGATACCTACATGGATCTTTTCTTTATAGTTTTTTTCACGTGGCAAAGTGTACAAAGAGCCCTTATTTGGGGCCTTCATGGATCTAATCGTGCCACCTCTTGGATTCCCTTCAACTTTGTTCGACATCTACTCTTTGAAGCACGCAAGGTCTTGCATTTATACCGAAAGACAAAAACGATGGGTGTCTCGCTCTTATTGGACCGTCATTCCATCTATTTCGCGAAAGTTGGGCAATAGAGTGCACTACTTGTGTAGAATTAGAAGATGCATTTGTTGACAATTTGCATACAACCACCGAGTGTCCCTTGTTTCTAATGCCATACATCCCTCTCGCATCTCGCAACCAACCGCTACTTAGCATGGCTCTTTCGATAATGTTGGCTTCATTTAGTAGGAAATGTGATCTCACCAACAAAGAAATTGATGCATTGGTAGTGGAGATACAATATAATGAGGTGCATTTATGTGGGTTTTGCCCCTCCCCGATACAACACTTCCTTTACCCCAAGGGTTTCAAGATCCTACTCAAGAAAGAGACGTAGTGGTCACTTTTACTTTAAAATTGCAAGTGAACGGAAAAATTTTACGCCGAAGGCGTTACAAGTGAGAAAGAGCGAGCAATTTCTGACAAATGACAGTGGCAAAACTAATCTAAACCATTCACAATTTCGGTCCATATCAACGTTCTCTAAGTGATCACCACTTTGTCCACGTTTGGAAATTTTTTTGTCATTTGTTGTGACATTAAGGGTACATACTATCGTATTGATTAATAAGACATGACTCGACCATGATGTACGACAAGAATTACATTCGTTATTTGTCAACCGCCCTGGTTTCGTAAAACCCAAGTTTTTGGTTGTTTTTTTACAGTTGCATGTTTCATCAGAACTTATGACACTGGAGTAGTGTTTTGTTGTGGTCTGCTGCGTGTGTTCATAATGGTGTTTTGGCATATACTGGTAAAACATTATTTTCCGAACAAGCATGCGTTGGTATCTAGAATTAGGCGTATACCATGTATTTATATTTTATATTTTGAATTTGTGCAAGTTGTTATTTATTGATGTAAAGACGAGATTCACTGTTAACAATATTTATTTTGAGGTTGGTTATGTTGTTATCCTTTCTTGTTATTTCTTGAGAATTTTTATTTAGCCAACTTGTAATGCACTGGTTTCTGGGGAAAAACTTGGGCTTAGAGTTGTTTTTGTAATGTAGACTGACCAACTTTTATAAGCCTAATTTGTAGATTAGAATTTTTTCTCGGTAAGAAATGTTATTGTTTCGTACTTGAAGCAATTTTTTTTTCTTATTTTGGTTTTGTACACTTTTATGTTAGATATCGTACTTGCCAGCCACTCCTATTCTAGATCTCACTTTGCGGTAGTGAGTATCAAGTCCGGTCATTTCTATCCAACTTGTAGACTTTTCTTACAACTAATTATCACTTCACTTGAATTTGGAATACCTCTTCTACTATGGATGAATTATGATCATGGGGAAGTCTGCAGGGTGAATGGGAGTGCCTATTCTGTCCTAGTGTGGTGTGATATCCATTAGAATTTCTTTATTGCTCTTCCCGCTCCCGATTTTGGTTCATCATAGCTAGACTTTCTCTTAAATTTGCAAGATGAATGTATATGGAACTTTGGTTTTCATGACCTCGCCCAATAACTCGACATTGTTCTTTGATATAATTTCAATGCATAAGTTTTTATGGATGTGTCATTTGACATATTAGCTAAGGATGATTTTATTAGGAGGGAAACTTGCACCCATTTAAGCCTTCTCTTGTTTTTAGTGAAAGACCATCACACTTTCTCTTCCTTGAGTTTTAATCGTCTTCTGGTTGTCTGTTTATAGAGTATGTAAGAAAATCTTCTATGACTTAATATTTTCAAGATGAATATCAAAAATATAAGTTCGTACTAGAAATATTTTTTGTGACCATCTATGGGTTTCACAGAATCTAGGGGGAGAAATACCCAAAAAAATTAAATGGCCGAAATAGTTAATACCTCTTTTATGAGGACAAAAAAATTATGTTCTGTTATATTTCAAGGACTCGTAGTTACTTGATGTGTTTATCGTAACCATGTTTTATGATTCTTTGCTAAAGATAACTCCCATTAAATACATTTCTTCACATATAAATCCATTTGAATCATTATATATGTCATAACTTGTTATCAATTCAAAAGTGACATGATACTTTTCAATAAATACTTCTTTGATATTAAGATCTCCTCGGTTGATCTTTATGGTAAGCGCAAATTTGTGCTTGTAAAAAAACCCTTCCTAGAATAATTAGTCTAATAACGGTGTAAAGTTGACATTCATGCAATCTAGGATTACTCTCCAGACTTTAACGAATTATTCATTTTATGTGTAAAGTTCCCTCATCGCCTCAAACACTACTAAAACCACTTGCATCACATTAAATAAGATTCATATTTTAATGAATGCATCAAAAACACTTTGAATTTCCACATATATGTTTTTAGACAGTATTTTAATATGTATTTTATTCAACTTCCTCTACATATTTATGACTTACGTTTCTTATGTATTACATAAACTCTTTAGAAACAAATAACACCTCCACTTCTTCAAATTACCAAGTGATTAAGAGGTATGAAGCCTTAATCAACCGCTTAGGGTCAACTAGGAGGCTAGGATAAGATTTTGAAGCTTGTTGAGACGTTGTGGAGGAAAGTGGGGTGATTTTGAGTGGTTGGAAGAGGGATTTAAGCCAATATTAGGGTATATTGACCAAAACAAGGGCAAAATAGGTTTAATTAGCTAATAAACGCTAATTGTCTATTTTGAAGAGGATTTTGACTTACGATTCATCGTAAAGTGGTATCCTAAATGCGAAAGAGGTTTGGTGATCAACGAAGTGCTTGTTAATTGACCAAAGTGATAAGAAACATTATTTAATTAGCAAATATCATTAATTATAATGGAATTGGCAAGAATGAGAGTGATTTGTGTGCGTTTGGCAATAAGATTGCAAAAGTGGAATTTAGGTGTTTACATTTGCCCCTCGTTTGAGGTGAATTTTGTGACTACACTTCAAATATAGCAGATAATCATAAACGGTTACATTTTTGAAGAAAAATTAGCAGGATGAAGGATGCCTTCTCAAGTATCGATGGGGTGATAGAAGAAGTCAATCAACGATCGAAAATATGATTGAAATGTATAGAATAAATAGGATAAAACGGCGCAAAAAAACCCTTAGTTATTTTAGAAGAAAAAAGGATAGGGATAAACATGGTTGTTTATTGCCCTAGGTGATTTGGAAGAAAAAATAGTAGTGATAAGATAGGAAAGTAGAGAATAGGAAAATGCTCATCTTTGTATCAAGTCTTCAATATGCAACCTTATTTCATCACGTTGCCCCTGTGATCTACATCATCAACCTTTATTTAAAATAAACAAAATTATAATATAACATGAAAAGCTACATTGCTAACATTTGTTTACTCGCTAAAAATACGTAACTCCACGCAAGATACGTTATGCAATGCAATACGAAAAGTAAAATAATATTTAGCTTCATGCAACATACGTAATGCAATGCAATACGAGAAAGAAAAATAGCTAACCTAACTAAGAAACCAAGATACAATCACACATACTCAAACAAACAATGTTCAAGACAGTTGCACCAATGTTTTTGTTATCAAGTTATAGTTCCCAAATGTTTGTGTTGTAACAACAAGGGTTAAAAATGATGCCCCAAGCAAGGATACATGTGAGGGGAATAACGGAGGACACAAGTAGTCCCATGGAAAATATTTTGTGCACTACAACACATTCTCTAAATTTTGCAGCTCACTGTTGCACAGGAGGACCAACGTACAATTTCGATGTTCGACGCAACCTAACTTTTGTTAATGGAGGTAGATCACGATGATCCGCAAGTTGTTTGAGACTAGAACAAGTAAGAACCGTAGAAAGATGTTTTTGTAGGACATATTTCGATGTTCGAGGATAATGTAAATGATACAAGCTTCAGTTGTATGCATGATGTTTACCAATTTTTGTAAAAAAAATTACTTTTTTTTTAGTTTGAAAAAGGCCCAAAAATGCAATTGGTAACATACTAATCATGTTTTCTCATAGAGATCCAATGCGTGCACACGGAAATTTATTACCTCTTGGAGGGAAGATTTGATAGACAACAAGTGAAGACACCCTAGCCAATGTGTAGGAATGATTTATTTTTCAAAGTTGATTTTTTTATGAATGGATTGTGGAAGGAGATCCGTACATTGCTTCACCGCCATCTAGGTGTCTCCCATAGCCCCAACGGAGATGCATTTGATTCTAATCACAACATTTCTCTACTGTCAATCAAGCGTCCATAGCCCCGTAGAGATTATTGGAAATACCCAAAGAGAGAGTTATATATCAATTTGCTTTTGCTTTTAGATTTGGATTTTTTATTTGATTGATTTTGTTTTACTTTCTAAAAACTTATTTGAGTTCTCTTGTTTGACAAGGGGTTAAGAACCACTGATGGATTAATGGAAGGAGGCGGAAGTGTTTGTGATAACGACATTGACTAGTGTCAACAAATATGTCCAAAAGTTCTTCGCAACAAGTTTTTTAGACGTTGATTATGATAGGATCTCTATGAGGTCATTCGTTCTTTAATTTACCAAGGTGATGAAAGACCAAGGCCAAACAGATACCATAGAGGTAAATATCACAAAATGCATGCGAATTAGCTAACCAAAATATCATCGAAGGGATGAAAATGGCAGGAAGACTTATAGAAGAAGAGCAAGAAAGGGAAGAAAGAACATCCATATGTATTCAATACCGGATTGCAATGTTTGATCTTTACCTTTGATATATATATATATATATATATATATATATATTTATTTATTTATTTTAATTTGTTGTGCTTTGAAAAGTGGGACCAACAAGGTCATTCAACGTGATAAGATCCAACAACAATGTTAGTGATTTCCTTGATAAGGAAGACTAGGCATGTTTGCTTATCAAGATTCATATTATCTCCGATCTCAATGATCATGGTGAGCTCATACTCAACAAATGACTCATGATTTATCTTGAAACATGGATTTTGTATGTGGGAACTTGAGTTCCCTATCTAGAGGTTTATGCACTTTACGCCATACTTGATGGTTGCATTGGTGTGCATTCTTAAATCACGTTTGATTCTAAACTTTATGATTGTTTAAATTATTGGGAGCTTTGGAGCTCTTGGAAGTTTTGATCTTAGTCTGATGAAGAAATTGTTTGGGTTTCTTATAAGCTACTACGTGACTTGTTTGATCCCAAGAAGTGGGAGAAGAAAGTGGATGAATAGAATTGATGTGAGAAATGATGGTGGGATTGCCACAATCATTGATAGAAGGACAATGTGATGGACGCAAAGGATACGGTCCAATAATTGAAGAGGATGGGCTACCAGGAGGTGTCCCATAGAATGAAGATAAAGGACTACCATGATGTGGCCCTAAGATGAAGATGAGGGACTTCCTGGAGGTGTCCTATAGATAGAAAATGATGGGATACTAGGACGTGGCCCAAGAATCGAAGATGAGGGACTTATAGGACGTGCCCCTAGTATAGACAAAGATGGGCTGCTAGGACATGGCCCAATAATCAAAGATGAGGGACTTATAGACGTGCCCCTAGTACAAATGAAGATGGGTTACTAGGACATGGCCCAAAGAATTGAAAATGAGGGACTAATAGGACGTGCCCCGAGTATAGATGAAGATGGGCTATTAGGACGTGGACCAAGAATCGAAGATGAGTGACTTATAGTATGTTCCCCCAATTAGACGAAGATGGGCTGCTTTAGGAGGTGGCCCAAGAATGGATGAAGATGGGCTACCAAGGAGGTGAGCCGCATAGAGAAGAAGACAGTGGGCTACCAGGTGGTGACCCTAGGTGAGATTGCAACAAAGGAATCTTGATAGATAAATAATGATTGGGTAAGGAGAAGATAGGAAATGGATCAATGCTAGACCCAGGAATTCCATCACCCAATGAAGAATGTGAAGATGGAAGAATAAGAGGAGGATCGAGTTCGATGATCTTAGGGTCTTCCTCTATTTTTTGACAAAAGGAATCAATTTCTTCCTCCCAATACGCGAGCGCATCGAAGTCAAAATTGAATCCTTGCTCATCATCCTTGAGGAGTGTCATCATGTAACCTCATGAATTCATTGATCACTTCCTCATCCTAAAAGAAATCAACTAGAATGGGTATTTGTTCTTCAACCATGGAAGGTTAACTATAAGAAATGGTTCCAACTGGTGTTTAAGATTGATAAGATGATGAATCAATCTGAGATGAATTAGATTTGGATCTAGATGTCTTGTGAGTGGAAGAAGACGTGAATTTGAAATAAATTGGTATAGATTTTCCTAGAAGATGACATATTGTCGGTAGAGCCATAGGATCACTCATCCAAGAAGGATATTATGACGTAGGGGTCAACTTAGATGATTTATTAGAGGAACTTTGAGTTAGAAAGATCTTCGATAAAGGAAGGGATTGTCGAGGTGGTGAATAACATATGTCCCGCAGCAAGGAGGACCGTGACTCAAGAATCAAATTGGATGTTTGAGTAGCAAGACTTGGGCATCACGATCTTTAAAGGGGGAAGATGTCATTTAGGTGACCGATAAGGGGAGTCTTGTGAAGAAAGGGAGGACTGTGACTTAAGAGTCAAATGAAGTGAATAGCTCTGATGATAATTTTTAGAAAATTGAGGTGAATCGAAATAATCAAAATAATAGTCTAGATCGTAGTCGAAGAAGAATGGGAGGAACCCGAATAATAATTTGGATCAAAGCATCCAAACCATACCACCGACTATGAGATGAAGGTGGGGAACATGATATCCGAGTGGGTTATTTAGCATGAAGAACCAAACGAGGCTTAGCCGTGATGGGCATCCTTTGATGGGAATGCCAAAACTTTGATTCCTTAGTGTCGTATGTATAAGGAACCTTGCGATAGTTGGTCATTGTTGGCATTTATGGGATACAAATGTCTAGACCAAGATAGCATGATCGAAATCCTTCAATTGGAATGAATTCCTGTATTGATTTAGGCAACACAATGGAAACCAAATGCTAGATATCTAGCAAACATAGGCCCTAGGACAAACCAAGTGGTGTAACGACGTCAAATCATTACAAATAATACCAAACAATAAATGGTCACGAATCAAGGATCAATATGAACCTAAGGACACCAAAGAATAAAGAACAATGTCAAGCAAGGCCTATCTAACAAGAAACACCTAGACCAAAATGTATCAAGTATACGATTATAGTCTAATCACACAAATAGTTTACTCCCTATGTTTTTCTAAGAAAGGTTTAGAACCAATAGTGACAATACAATATTACCACCTAGGTCAAGCTTAGAAATAAACAAGACCTAAATAGTAAGAGAGTATTGACGCAATCCTCTAACAAAGTATACCAAAACTAGTTTAGGACACAAACAATCTAAGTCCCGAAAGTGGAAGTTACCAATGCGAGCAATGTAACAACACTATTTGGGCATGTCAATCAAGCTTTGTAGAAAAATCAAGATTCTAGTACCAAAACAATGTCACCCCAATGCTAACAATGCAACGTCAACACCCTCAAAATCTCAAGACAAATTTGGAATCAAAAACTATGCCTAAGTATACTAAGGAATTATTACCCGTGTGAGCAACGTAACACTACAATATGGAGACTTAAACCAAGTTCCACAATGGAAACAAGATGTAAGTATCACAATTGTAAAGCTAAAATGCGGGCAACGTAACAACTATAAGGAAGAAAATGATAAGACCACCTAACTAGAATGATAATAAGTCTCAATATGGGTATGAGACAAGGGGCCTACTAGGACATGAGCATGTACCATTCACACTTTCAACACTTGCATTCCGACATTGCAACCTAGTCATGCAAGTAGACTACAAAAGTGGTGGACACGTTATTCCTAGCGGTATCCGTATATGTCGTTTACTCTTTTGTCCCAAAATGGGCAACAAGAGAACAAAGGTGTAGACCAAATGAGGGTGAAACAAACTAAGTATACTTTGCCAAAGTTTTGCCTTGCCTTAAGGCAAATGAAAAACTAGAGCAAAGTAACACATCGTAAGTTTCGTGATGAAATGTCACTCGGTTCCAATTTAAAAGATTCTTTCCTTGTTCGAATAACAAGAGTTAGAATCTAATAAAGTAGAAACTTTGTGAGAGCTCTCAAGTATACTATCTAAGACAAAATTGGCTCCAAGCCGGCAAGCTTCCTAATGGTTCTCTCACCTAGGTTGTCACAAGCTATTTCAGCGAGCTCGATTTACCTTGGTTTCCCAAGGAGTATCTCAACTTTACTTTACCCCCTTCTAATACAACGAGTAACTAGTGTGTTCAATTGTATTATCAATGGGGTTGAATGGAAGTAACTTTGACTCCAATCTCACCAAGGCGCACTAATCAAGTTGGTATTGTGAGCACTTTCTTGTTTTGTTCACAAGGTTCCCTCTTGCATGAATTACTTTAGGGTTCTTAAACCACCCCCATTGTTGTAGCTTAAGGCTTATGCCAAAGGGGTTATGTCCTAGTTAAGTGGATGAGTCATAGCTCTTAACCGAAACCTGCAAATACAATGTGATGATTGTGGTGTATTTTTTTATCTTTTAGACTTAATGTGGTTTTGTTGCACTCCTTTTGGCAACCTACAATCACATGTGAATGTTAGATTTTGGTTTGAAGAGAGCCCTTATTTCTTTGACAAACATTTTAGGTCCTTCACACAAATGGTTAGTGCTTCAAAATGATTCACAATATCATAGAAAGAGGATTAAATGTTGCTTTTGTTTCTCAAGATCACACTAGGTGCAAGAGAAGAGCATACACAACAAATAACCCAACTAGATGAAAAGCTTGTAAATCAACCAACTACCATAAAACTTTGTAAAACAAGGTTTGTTCCCAATTAATCCAAGTGCTTAATGAAATACTAAAATCGCTTTTGGTTCCCAAGATCACACTAAGTACAAGGGAAGAGCATACACAAATTTTAGCCTTGGTTCTTTATCAAGTGAAAAAGCAAGCATATCAAGCATATCAATGAATGATATTTTTTCTTACTTACTCTAAAATAACAAAAAGTGGTTTAGAAGTGATTTTGATTCCCAAGATCAAGCATATCAAGCATATCAAAATTCAAGCATATCAATGAATGATGATTTTTCTTACTTACTCTAAAATAACAAAAAGTGGTTTAGAAGTGCTTTTGATTCCCAAGATCACACTAAGTGCAAGGGAAGAGCATACACACCCTATTCCAAACTCAAATAAAGCATGAAAAATCACTTATCAAACCCTAAGTCAATTTTAACAAAGATTACTTATCAAGCCCTAAGTGAATTTTGTTAGGAACATTGCTCTAAAATCAGTAAATTGACAAAAACAACTAAAATCCTCTAAAAATGACAAAAATCCTAAAAATAGAAATAAAAATCACGAACTTTGAAGGAAATTTACTTAAGTGCACATGCACGACTTTTAGTGCACATGAGCGGGTTTTGAAGCATGGGTGTGCCCTTTAAAGCACACATGCAAGCTTGAAAGCATAGGCACACCTCTGTCAAACTTTCATAGTCAATAGTGCACAAGTGTGCTCGAGAGGCGTAGGCGCGGACCTTAATGCACAAGCGCAAGCTTGACTCAAAGACCAAAACTGCAGTGTTGCACAGGCACGTCCAAAGAGGCACATGCGTGCTTCTTGTTGCACGGGCACATGTTTTGAACCATAAGTGCGCTTCTTGATGCACATGTGCACTCTTCAATGCACAGCACAAACCTTTCCTATAGGTGACCAAAATCTGAATTTTGAGAAGAATTTCTTCAAAAAGATCCAATATTTGGTATTTTGAGGTAATTTTGACAGGGCTTCACCTCCTTATATCCTGCAAAGAACATGAAAACAAAACTTCTACCACTAATCTAGTTGAAACAACTACCTAGCTACAAAATTGATCTACAAAACTTTGAAAACTACTCTAAAAAGCTTGAAAACTTTGAATTTAATCTAAGAACTTTGAAAGTAAGCTAGAAAGCTTTGAAGTTAATCTAGAAAAACTTGAATCTAATCTAAGAATTGGAAGTGAGCTAGAAAGATTTGAAAGTTAATTTAGAAAAACATGAATATAATCTAAGAATTGGAAGTTAATCTAAGAAAACTTGAAATCTAAAACTTTTAAAACTATGTTTAAAAGCTTGAGAATGAATGCAAATGGGGTTTTCCCACCGGGCGTGCCAAATGAAAGCACCCTAAACTTTACAAATCAAATTGCATGATCAACTAAGGAAGGCTAACACCATTGCCATCTCTAGTCAAGGTTCTAAGTCTAGGAATGTAACATTAAGATAAAAGCTTAAAGGAATGCTTAACTAACATGAATACAATTCAAAATCTAACTAAACATGCCTACTAATATGCTCAATTACTTAACATGGGCCTAAATAGACCTAAGAGGGCAATCAAATTGGTACGGTTGCTACTCTAAACAATTGTGAATTGACCTCTCCAAATGACTTGTTAAGTCACTTTAGATATTCATCTACTAACCTTGTTGAAGGCTTTAGGCAAGGATTGAACTTGGCTTATATATCATATTTATTATATGAGATGCAAATCAAAACATGGTGTAAAATATTAAGGTAAGAGGTGCACTTTTTTATAGTTTTCCTTTTGGGAGAAACTTGTATTTTGGTGCATGTGGGACTAAAAGCCCCAAATTAGATTAGAATTTCTAATCACAATTAGTGAATTACCAAGTGATTAAGAGGTATGAAGCCTTAATCAACCGCTTAGGGTCAACTAGGAGGCTAGGATAAGCTTTTGAAGCTTGCTGAGATGTTGTGGAGGAAAGTGGGGTGATTTTGAGTGGTTGGAAGAGGAGTTTAAGCCAATATTATGGTATATTGACCAAAACAAGGGCAAAATAGGCTTAATTAGCTAATAAACATTAATTATTTGTTTTGAAGAGGATTTTGATTTATGATTCATCGTAAAGTGGCATCCTGAATGTAAAAAGGTTTGGTGATCAACTAAATGCTTGTTAATTGACCAAAGTGCTAAGAAATGTTAGTTAATTAGCAAGGATCACTAATTATAACGAAATTAGCAAGAATGAGAGTGATTTGTGTGTGTTTTGGCATTAAGATTGCAAAAGTGGAATTTAGGTGTCTACAGGTTCAATGTTATAGTGGTGTAGTTACTTGTTTGTGTGATAGCTATTTTATCAATTCGTGCAATTTGTTTGATGTTTCAAGAGATGTTTTACTTATTGTTAGAGGGGGTGAATTTAGTTGATTGTATAAATTATCAATTACTTGAGTTTAAGAGTTTCTACATGATGGTTCTTATTTAATGTGAGATGTATTTGATTCAAAGAAGATAATATCACATGTCATTTGATGTCCTGAAACAATTACGATGCATTTTTGTTATATTTCTTGTTGTTAACGATCGTAGTTAAATTCTAACTCCAAACAATGTGGATATCCACTCTACGTTAAACAAAGTTTTCCTCCTTCAACTTCTCCTTGCGTGAAGGCAATCCCAAGTTTATAATTATGTTTGTCAATGTGTAATTTTTGTGGTATGATTTATCGAGTCTTTTCCTATGTATTTTTATAATGGGGAAGATACATGTGGATTATTGAACAATATTCCATTGCAAAATGATTGAGTTGCGTAGTAGTGTTACAAACAATGTATGTCAAATTCTTGATTTTTCAAATGAAAAATGGAATTGAATAATATTTTGCCACAATCGACGCATGTGTAATCGGTTTAAACAAACTATTTTTTTAAATATCATATGTGATGTTTTTCTAGCACAACTCAAGGCTACAACAAGACATTGATAATTATCTCTGGCATTAAAGCAACATCACAATTACCATTTTTTCCCACTATATTGGTTCATAATTCCCGACTATAGGGTTCATATCATTGAACAAGATGCAATATGGAAGTTTTACACCATTTCCATTAAATTGCAAGGATTGGTTTTTTTAAGACCATACACATATTTGTATATTTAACCATCTACCTAGTCAATTTATGCAAAAAGTGTTGCCCCACAATCCACTTTCGTCGTGTCCGAACATTATCATATAGACAATCACATTTGATGAAAATATGTTTCAATGTTTTGTATTCTTTGTATTGTGTACAAATGGCAAAGGTCTATTCAAGTTCGTATGATTTCGGTGCATCCGGACCGCCTTTTGTAAATAATTGTGGAAGTGGTCAATAATGTTGATACATAGTTTTATAGACGTATATTTGAAATGTAGGAGTACATGAAATGTGTTAAAGAGGTAATCATCGACATTCTAAGAAAATTCTTGTTCTCTAAAAAGGTTTTGTGTAGCTAAAGTGTCATTCTGGTAATGTAATATGCTCTACTTAATCGTTTGTAGGCCTCTACAATCACAACCTCACCACATGGTTTATTACCCGTTCTTTTACATTCTCCACTAGTCAATTGCATTATTGATAATAACAAGATGCACTTTTAAAAAGAAATAATAAACCACACCTTTGTAGTTAGTGTTGTTCTTATTTGATTTTCAACATTATCAATTGTGTAAACATGTAACAAGAACACCACGTTGACATGGACAAGATTAGCTATATTAAACACTGAAATTAGCTATTTTCTTATAATTATGTTGGTTTTTGTGTAAATACATATGCATCTTTGGAAAGAGAGATGAAAGTGAGTAAATGAAATTATAGCATAAAATTCTTATACCAACCAATGGAAGATCATGTTATTGAATATATTTCAAATAATAGAACAAAAGAAGTTCAATTCTAATTTTGTAAGAAAATATGTACATAAACTCACACAATTATTATAACCAATTTTTAGAAGTTCATAAAACATATTGCCCAACAATTTACATCTATGAAACATGAAAGCAGATTGATGTGGATGTGAACAAGTTGGTATGACATCTCTTTAAACTCAAAAAAATCTTTGTTTGTATTAAATATGGGTATCCTTCGATAATTATTTTAAACAGTTTCATTGGACATCCATTTAGCTAGGGTTATTGTCATCATACATTACAACCACACACACAAGCATCCAAGATGTAATCTATAAAATGATAAAACCCAATCAATAATGCCCAAGTTACAGTCCAACAAGATTAGGCCATCTATTCATAAAATGTTAATTTATTATTTCAAAGTTTAACAACTCAATATTTGCAAACATCCTAGAAAGTCTAAGTCATGTCTTACCTTGTTTCATTCCAAGAATAGTTAAACATAACCTAAACACTTATATAAAATAGGCCATTGTACATGTATATGAACAAATCCTTGTGTGTAGACCATAGTGATAGTCTTCTTAAGAACAATCATACACTCAAGTACAATCATGTATCTTGTTATATTTTCAAGTGGGATGAATTTCATACAACTATAATACATCCAACATGTCAATCTTGTCCCAACAAGCACAGTTCAAATTTATCAATAGCAATCACTTGGGGATTTAGGATCTTGCTGAGATAATACAATATCCACACAAAATATTCACTGGGTTCCATATTTTACTCCAACTCTTCTACGACAATAGACAAATGTAGTCCATACTTGAACAAAGGATTTTGGGTAGAAGGAACAATTAGTCCTAGCAGGGCATACACAAATCTTATGAGTTCTGTTAGATGTTTGTCAATGGTTCCAAGGTATTTCCCACAGAGGATAGAGCTATCTTAGCTTGATCTACATCCAACACAAGAATGAAGATATAGTCCCTACTACAATACTGATAAGCATAGTTAGATACAAATCTACACTAGTTCAATCTAAAGCTTTTCAACATATATCGGAGAATATGAGTTAGACCCATCCAAATGATTCTTCAAAGTTAGGACCCTGGTATGTTTCTTGATAGGTCTTTAGCTACATTAACTTGAATTGGATTTAGTTACAACCAAATTATAGGTTACAATTAGGGGTAAATATAGCTTATCTATAACAATAAGGTGATAGTCACATTAGTACAATACAAAAGAGTATAATGGTCATCCATAGTCATTATCTAAAATGATGGTTTATTATGAGGTCCATCTCTCTGGATTAAGAACTCTCCATTATGAGCATTACTCAGTCACGTGTGGAGTCTTCATCATTCATCCTTAGTCAGGATGTAGACAAGGAGATATCTAAAACTTATTTAATAAGAAATTGCAGACTAGTTAGAGATGACTATACATTGGCCAAACCCATGTTGATATTTTTGACATTAAACCGAGAAAAACAATCACGCTTATAAAATTCATCTACTTAGCCGAGGTGAGTGATTTTGCGAGGTAGATAATTTTATCAATGACATGACATTTTAACTTATGTAATTAATTTGTAAGTATTTTCTTGGTGCATGCGGGATCTTTATCTTAAGATTAGTTACGGTTCTAAGATTTTGGTAATTAATTGGATAAGTGTAGTCACTAAATCACGCACTTACTATGTACATCCAAATTGTAAATATTTCATTTATATGCAGGATTCTTAAGCAAGAGAACTAGTCATTAACACTTATGTTATTTTACTTTGACATTGTTTTTATCCTTTTCATCTTTATTGCTTACTATTTCGATTTGCAACTTGTAATTTTACATACTATAAGACATCTTTCTTAGCTCTAAATTCACAATTTACCTTTTTGAGCACCCTCTATAGGACCACCCATTAAGGATAGGAGCGCCATGGCGTTACTATCCCCTTCCTGGGAATTTTTGTCCTCCTTTTTTTAATCTTTCGGATGTTACTTCTTTCTTATCTTTGTTTATCACCCTTAGTCGACCTTTCAATTGTTAATGATAAAACTTAAGCAAAGAAATCATATATATACATGTCTTATTTAACCTCATCAAGGGGGAAATATTTTCAAGAGGCACATACTATTACAAGGAGCTAATTTTTTTATCTACTACACCAAGGACTACATTTTGGCACTACATACTTCACTACATAGAGGGTTTATTTTGAATTCCATACCACACATTGCATTGGGACAAAGTAGTTATAGCCTATTATTCTCTATGTGATTGACACTAGGGCATCTTAGCTCAAGGGAAATTATTTCAATCACACACACACTTTAGAACTACATTGAGTATGAAATGTAGTGCACCACTTGGTGACAATCACAATGATGGTGACTCATCAAGGTCGAGTTCAAATTAAGCATATGCATATTTTTATTCATCTAATGTGCACTTGAGTATTGTGTAGGTAGCTAGGGTTTGTTCTTTGGGTACAAGTATGACAAAGCAAAGGTACATTGAGTCTAACATAACTGCAACAAATAATAAGCGACAAAGAAATAACCAGGACCAAAGTTATTCCACAAACACTAGCACCTAGATCGACACCGGCACCCAAATGACCTGTCCTCTCTCGTGCACTTTTATCCCTAAGATTGTTGCGGTCCAATTTATTATACAGAGTTTACACAACCAAGAATTTGTCCTTCCAAACCAATCTGCAGTCTAGAATTAGTTCAAACCTACATATACAAGTTGAGTCATTCTACAAACCCTATATATCACTCTTGCTTGTACTTCTTTAGCTTGATCTTACTTTAATATTGTTATATTTATCTAGATCAACAATTTCCTTACATTAGATTTAAATTTTATTAAATCATTTGGTGAACCCAACATCCTTTCACACTCATCTTATCGATCCCTTCCCTTCATGGCTAGTACCTCTCATGACTTCTCTACGGAGGTTCTCACTGAACTCAATTCTTAGCTTATTTAGCATCCTGAAAACCTAAACTGTGAATGTTAGTTGTTGTGAGGAAGCCTAAAGGATTGCTAACTTTATTTTTCTGCACTACTCTCTTTACTACTACTACTACTACTTCTATCCCACTTTCTTCCTCTCCTTCCAATATTGGAGTCTCCATCGTTCACATGTTTATTCCTACCCCTTCTACTCATTATTATTCTCCTCTTATTTCCCACATTCAACCTAGTTCCTCTTCAGGAACCCATGTTTTAGAGTCTCTTTATCATGATTTGCAAGCATAAATTCGTTAGTTGCAACAAGCTACTTCTTCTTCCTCTCCATCCCTTGATTCTTCCCTTCTTCTTCACAAACCTCTTACACCTAAAGTGTCTTCATATTCACTCCCTGCTAATTTTGTTTTTGCCGAAATTTCCACTATTCAATAGCCATGGAGATCCTCAAGAGCACCTTAGATCCTTTCACATTGCTTGTTTGGACTATGCATGTGATGTAACCCTCTTGGTAGAGTTGTTTCCCAGAGCTTATAGGATTATGCTTTGTGATGGTTTTATGACTTGCCCTTGCATTACTCGTTAAATCATTTACTACTCATGTTGATTTATTTTTAGCTCGTTTTTATATGAATATTTGAATGAAAATATCTTATGGACAAAAGGATAAAATTAAACAAGTCTCAAATGAAAATATTTGTGATTATTGTAGACACAAAATCACACACTTGGGTACATTTCTAGGTCCTAAAAACATAGTAGCATTCATATAATTCTTAAGCAAGATAACTAGTGGTTGACAACTATCTTTGGCCTCTTTTCTTTTTTTTTGTTTTCTCTTTGGTCTTACACACCCTAAAACCTAGTCAAAATTTTATTGATTTATATTTCTTGGCTTCGACACCAACTCCTGCCCAAGACAACAACGCCTGTGCACCCATGTCCCCTCTGGGCACCCCTGACCCTTTTTCACCTTACTCACTTCTTTTGGGTCTCTTTTATCTTTTGGACATATTTTTCACTTATGGGTTGGCCTTACAGTTGTCAATTATAAATTCAAACAAGGGAATCATATAAATACATAGTTATGTGTTCAAAATGAAGGACCAAACACTAAACATTACTATCATCACCTAAGCTTGCATTCAAAAGGAATCTAAAGCACTCCAAAGCATTCATCTAGCATCCATTCAATGGATAATGACTGCAAACAAATCTACATATACAACATGGAAAGGGAAGTTCATTTTATTCCATCCACACATTCTACTACATTGCTACATTCTAGCTACAACTCATTATCAAGTGCACTAACACAAGGGAATCCTAGGGCATCATTCTCACACACTCTCACGAGAACTACATGGCTCACACACTCTCACGAGAACTACATGGATTCTAAGATGTAGTGCAACACTTGGTCATAAGTTCACTCTCGGGGTGACCATTAGGGTTAGTCCAACTCCCCGTATTGCATCTTTCTTTTTTATGTTTAATGCAATTTGTGGGCTTGTGCAGGTGAACTTTTATTTTACATGTTACATGTACCTTCGACATTCAAGGAGTGAATCTCAGGTGATTAACACGAAACAATGACGATCTTGCGACACATAAAACTAGATTTTGATCATTTACACAATCACAGAACCCAAAAGCGGTCTTAAATGCCCAAGTGCCCCTATCCTACCGTGGCGATCATGTCCAATCTCATTCCTGCATTCCAAAATTATATTGAGCATTTACGACACTCTTTCTAAATTGTTCCAGTCGGGCATAAATCAACTAAGTCCTCTCTCCTTCTTTTCTTAGGGTTTCAAATATCACATCTTATCTTGTTTGTGTCATTTCTATATTTCAACATTTATACATCATTTGGTTAATTAGTGACTCTGAAATATTTATATTTAATACAAATTAAATTAATTTAATCATTTAGTGAACCTCACTCGTGATCGGTCATTCAAATCCCTATTCTATCGGTTCTTTTTTCATGGCTCCTAAGGTCCCTCAAGTCTTCTTGAATTGATTGCCTCAAATGCACCCATCTTGTAAAGATGTTCTCCAAAAAAATGCTAGACACCATGTATCTCCCTCATAATACGTCACCCGTTCAAGTGAGTGTTATTTTCGATCATCTTTCTCGATGACTCTATCAGTCCTACTCCTCTATCCAATTATCCCATCTTGGAGTAAAATCAAGCTTTACATTATTTATTTCAAGAAAAATTCAAGTTATGGAAACAACGAGTACATCTCTTAAAGTTGCAATTCAACATCTCAAGGATGTTTCTCAAGCCCATGATAGTTCTTTTTCTACATCTAATTCTACTTTTATGTCTTCTACATGTGTTCATGTCAGTGAACCTTAAGTCTTACCATTACCAACACCTCTCAAGTTTGATCTCAATGCTAAGCAACATGATATTCTTCCTCAGCTTCTCACTCACCAGTTGATCAACTTTCCATCTACTAATTTCTACCCTCCTTATCGGCTTGCCAAATACCAAGGTCTCCCATTTTGCAATTATCGTAGACTCAATGGACATCATGACAATGATTTTTATGCTTTACAATGAAGAATTAAGCACCTTACGCATCAGGTTTTATCTCATTTGCTTCACAACATCCTACTACATCTCCAATTGCTAAATCCCAATGGGCTCTTAAATATGGTCCTTCCATCTCTAATGAGCATCATTTCATCGTTACTAATGTTCCTCCTTCGGTCAGTCAAGCACCGCCTATCCAACCTAGTGTCAAACCATATTAAAAATATCTACCCCATTATCTCCTCCTACTAATTCATCTACAACGTTACCAACTCCAACTAAGCAACCTCCTCTAAATATCAGCGCGTCCCCTCCTCCTCTCAAGTCTTCTACAATATTACTAGTTCCAACTAAGAAACCTACTCTAAAAATTGGTCTATCTCGCCTCCTCCTCTCAATTTTTCTATAAAGTTATCAATCCCAAATAAGCTACCACCATTCAAGGCCCCTCTCCATCCTACTCAACTTCAATGCCCAATCATTTTTTCAAACAAGCTAATCCTTACATTGATGGCCAAGACACATTTCAAACTCCACCACCATGCCATGATCCTTCTCACATCATTGCATAGATCTCCATCACTCACATACTTGGGGGCATCACTTCTCTCTCTCATGCATTGCTATCAAATGTCTCTATCATCTCATGCACTTCACACTCTACGCTTAATGTTTAATATTTCCTAAGAATCACTACAAACCTTTTGATACGCGCAATGTATCGTCATTACCCTATGAAGCGCTCTAGTTCCACGGTTCATACTCGACTCTTGGGGGTCTAAATATGAAATAAACCTCACCACAATCACCTTTTATGCTCTATGTTTCATGATTTCTTTTCTAGCACACATCTTTCAAACCATTTCCTGATGATGCACTCTTGTTTTGAACCATTCTTGATTGTTGAGGGTCTTTTATAAATAAACCTTGTCTCATACACATTCACACTGGGCATATGCTACTCTTATCATCTTCACACCTTGTATACCATTCCATTCACACTCACAACATATTACATATCTTGGTTGCATTACTCTTGGTTGTTTATACTTGCATGTGCACTTTGCTTTCTTTGTGTTAGTCGGATAGTCGGTGTGTCATTATTTTTCTATATACACACATGCGCGTTCACTTGGAATTTTGGAGTGAAGGAAAATATCTTACAAATCCTTACATGTTGCAATGATGTTTGACACTGTACCATTTGCTAGTCCCACCAAGGATCCTGAGGGCATCTACCTTCCATACTCTCACACATTACAAGTGTTATTATTTCATTATTTACCACTTCTACTTCCTAACACACTACTTTCCATTGATATATACATGTCTTGACATACTTTTTATCTTTCTAACATACTAACGGGTGATTCATGTGCAACATTTACCTTGCAAGACTATTTGCCACCATGGTTGTCTGATACATTTTACTTGTCATTGCTTTCTACTTATATGTTATTATTTGGGTTATGCCCTATGTCTTGTTTGATCACTGTTTTCATATGCTTTTGGCATTTTTTTTCGACATGATTGTCTTGTGATATTGTGAGCGATGTCCCATGTTTAAAACCTCCTTTTTGTGGTCCACATTATTTTCACACATGTTTGTTACATTATTGTTCTATTAAAAGCTTTTACTTGAACTAAAAATACTTCTAGGCATCTTGTTTGCATGTGCCTTGGTTTCTACCATACACATCCCCTACCCCATGTAGGTATATAGTTTAAGAACAACATCGGTCCTCTCTTTGGGCCATACACTCCTATAGTCATCGCATGCACTCCAAATGAGGGGGGTATGCATCGGATGAACAAATCACCCTATATAACAACTCGTAGGAGCTACAATACAAATCACAATGCAAAGGCACATGGGAACATAGTCATAAAAGCGACCCAAAATCGACTTGGGTCAAAATCATATCAGACACCAATGACTAGGCTTAGACAAGAGTGCATGGGTGTTTGTGCCTCCCTTGTGCTAATGTCCTAGGGAAAATACAATCAATTTCTCATATTAGCACAATTTACATAAGTCTCCAGTAGTAGTTTTACGATTCTGAGGCATAGTCCTCCAAAGAATGAATATAGTTTATCTCCTACATTTAGTTTAATTGATATAACTCAAAATTAACTCAACATAAATCAAGGACAATAAAAACAAAACAAGGACACACCATCTTCGGTGGTGTTTATCGAAAACAGAGTTATGGAAGGAGAATAATACTAGACCTCTCTCCCTGACACTTGCTCTTGGTGTGAGATCACCCACAAAACTTGCATTTGGTGTGAGATCACCCAAAAACTCACACTTGGCGTAAGATCGCCCAAAAAACTCACTCTTTGTGTGATATTTCCCAAAAATCTCGCTCTTCACAACATTTTTCTACCCTTTACACTCTTTTACATCAAGTGCACACTTTCCTTTACACATTTTTACATACTTATGCACATTTTTCTCTAATTTATCATATACATGACTTTGACTACGTCATTCTCTTTTTTTTTAGGCATGTCCCTTATAAGAAGCAAAAATCACAAGCTATGACAACAGTACAAACTGCAATGCACACATATGCATACACCCCTAGGGTCACTTTCCTTTCCTAGTCTCCACGCTTCACTTTACATCATTCCACGCTTCACTTATTCCACTTCAACACACTTTTCGCCACATGCTCTATAGGATCATGAGGTACGCATCTCTTATCTACTTTATGTTATCAAGTATTCACTCAACAAAATAAAGTGAGGGAAAATGTAGACACAAAATCACGCACTTGGGTATATTTCTAGGTCCTAAAAACATATTAGAATTCATATGATTCCTAAATAAGAAAACTAGTGGTTGATGAAACTATCTTTGGCCTCTTTTCTTTGTTTCTTGTTTTCTATTTGGTCTTACACACCCTACAACCTAGTCAAAATTTTACTTGATTTATCTTTCATGGCTTCAAACACCAACACCCAACCATGACAAATCAACGCCTAAGTGCTTTTCCCAGGCCCCGACCTTTTTCACCTTACTCACTTTTTTTGGATCTCTTTTATCTTTTGGGCATCTTTTTCACTTATGGGTTGGCCTTCTAGTTGTCAATTACAAAATTCAAACAAGGGAATCATATAAATACATAGTTATGTGTTCAAAATAAAGGACCAAGCACTAAACATTATTATCATCACCTAAGCTTACATTCAAAAGGCACCTAAAGCACTCTAAAGCATTCATCTAGCACATCCATTCAAGGGACAAGGGCTGCAACAACTCTACATACACAACATAGGAAGGGGAAGTTCATTCTATTCCATCCACACATTCTACTACATTGTTACATTCTAGCTATAACCCACTATCAAGTGCACTTGCACAAGGGCATCCTAAGGCATCATTCTCACACACACTCATAAGAACTACATGGAGTCTGAGATGTAGTGCAACGCTTGGTTATAAGTTCACTCTCGGGGTGATTTTCGGGTCATTCCGACTCCCCATTTGCATCTTTATTTTTAGGTTTGATGCGGTTTGTGGGCTTATGTAGGTGAACTTCTATTTTGTAGGTTACAAGTACCTTCGACATTCAAGGAAAAACTCTCGGCGATTCACACGAAAAATAGTGATGACAACAATAACGATCTTGCAACGTAGTAAAAGCCAAATTTTAATCATTTGCGCACAATCACGAGACGCCTCATAAGTAGTCTTCGGCATCCCATGTCCTATCGTGGGCACCCGTGTTTTGCATCATTCATGCATTCTAGAATATATACTCATCATTTACGACACTTTGTCTAGGCCATCAACACTTTTCCTAGTCCAAATCGGTTCTATGTCATCATGTAAATCAACTAAGTCCTCTCTCTCCTTCTTTTCTTAGGGTTTCAAATATCACATCTTAGCTTGCTTGTGTCATTTCAATATTTCAACATTTATACATCATTTGGTTCAATAATGACTTTACAATATTTAGATTGAATTCAAATTAAATTAAATTAATTATGTTGCATTACTAGAACAATCCTTCTCAAATAAACAATGTATTAGCTGAATTTTTGTTGCAAAGATCTATTTATACAAAGTCTTTTGCCTCCTTTATAAAAATGTGTGGTTTTGGTTCCTATCATTCCTTTGAGCATCGATGTCATACCTTGGAGACTCGTGAGAATGAGCTAATTAATTGGGAAAACTCAAATATGGCTCTAATACTTTTGATCATTCCTCTTTTAAATTTCCAAGAAAGGTTCCCTTTATACCCAAGTCTAATGATGCTAACCCTCTCCAATTTGTGTTTCCAACCTCCTAAGCTTCGGACTAAGCCTTTTGGTGTACATTTACTCGATTGCCTTATCCTCCCCATATGTTATAGCCCAAAATCCTTTAAAGAAACATGATTTCTCTTCCACTTCCTCTCGAAATAGTATGATCCTAATAGAACCCATGGTAGGAATTTTGATGAGCATGCATCATTGTGATTACCATGGATGCAATAATATTCTACAAAAAGTATTTCAAGTTTCATGATTTGATTTAAGATCTCATTGACAATAATGATATCTAGTTATCTAAATCCACTAATTCCACTCCCAAATATACCATGACAATGATAAGTTAAAAATATTCAACGACCCATTACCTAAGCATTTTTAAACCAACCCATGAGTCATCTTTTAATCATACCTACCACGTAATACCTCCTCCTGCTTATTCAAATCATCCCCTTGGATTCCTTGTCGGTGTTATCGATCTCCCATCACTTATTACCGAGTTTCATTGATGTCAATTTTCATTCCTCATTCTCCTCCCATAGATTACATATCGATGCTTTTGTTGGGCCCCATGTTGTCAAAAATGTTATGATACATCCTACATTCAAGCATAATGCATACTCATTATATTTCTTGTAATCAATTGGCTTCCCTTTATCTCATATGACACGTAAGTCTCCCACTTCTCATGACCATGTTATTCTATCCATTACTATTGGGCCTGTTACTTACTTTTTCTGGAAATGTCGTTTACAATTAGATCTCACAAGTTTTACGCATTGTGACATGCCCTTAGGATTCCTTTTCTAGGATGCCAAATTCATGTCTTCTCTTAAGAACTTATGTCTTAAGTTTATTCATGAGTGCCATTTTATTAATATTTGAGAAAATCCACTTTTGTGGACACCTTTGTCCTTGGCTCCTCCGAGACCATCCCATATTCAATTGCTCCACACCTAGTGCATATTCTCATATTCACGATGGCTCCTTAGCCTTGACAACTCCTATGGTATCTAGATCCCTTACCCCTCTTGTAGCATCTTTTTGCATGTGTATCTCGGTTTCCTTCGGACGTGGCTCCTACTCATAGGCCTTGTTGTATTTATAGATATCATATAACCCACCTCACGGGGGCATCACTTCACAAAGTCATATGAC
This sequence comes from Taxus wallichiana var. yunnanensis, assembly GCA_018340775.1. NCBI lineage: Eukaryota > Viridiplantae > Streptophyta > Pinopsida > Cupressales > Taxaceae > Taxus > Taxus wallichiana. The sequence continues at coordinate 251,583,083 of CM031238.1, read as the reverse complement.
TTCACATGCTCCATTTAGAAATATTTTATGCTCTCTTTCTCTACATGCTCGATCTATACCTATTCTATATACTTGGCTCATGCACTCTCCCATGACCATCGAAGTCTAGATCATGCTCACATGTGTGATTCTTTTATATTAGTTGATCATGGGCCCTTTCCTAAAAATATCATTACATAAATCATTTTGGCATTCAAACTCTGGGCATCCTAATTCTCCCACACCACCCATACGATACTCTTATTCTTGGTTCACACTTAATCATGCACTGTGAGGGCATTCCTAAATGAACCTCGCTTTACACACACCACACACACTAAGGGCATAGCTGTTATGTTTATGGAGCTTGTTTCATGTTAGAGTTTGGTACACCTTCCATGTGTTACACTCGGATATTTTTACGGTGGTCCCGCTCATCGGTGAGCGGGTCAAGGGGGTTCGGGGGTGAAGCCCCAAAGAAAATTTTCATGGGTGGTTTATTAACCCATGGGTAATGGGTAACCGTTATGGGCTGTTTTTGGGCCCATGGTTTTGGTACCCATTGTTTTGTAAAACCACCTCTTCGGCTACCTATTGATGTACTTATAAATAGATGGACATACAATAGGATTTATATGAGTGTGTTTTGTGAAGGTGAATAGTGTGTGTGAATTCAAGTGTGAATTCGGGAGGGTTTGTTGAGCGCAGCTCCAAACAAGATCTGATTATTGTAATTGTGAAGACTGTTGGCTTGTAATAAAATTTGAGCAAGTGTTCTTGGTGGATGTAGCCCACATTGGGTGAACCACGTTAAATATTGTCTTCGTGTTGTGCATTTTCATTTTTGTAATTCTATTCATACTTCTTATTATTGCGATTATGAGGAATTATTCCACATTAGATATTATTAATTCCTAACAATTGGTATCAGAGCCTGGTTTGGTTTGTTGAAGTGTTGAATCATAGGGAAAGTTTTTAGCTTGAGTGGGAGCTATGGCAGATGATGGAAGATCTAGGGTTGATAAATTCAACGGGCAGAATTTCAGTCTTTGGAAGATGCAGATGGAAGATTACCTTTATCAGAAGGATCTTTATACTCCATTGTCTGAGAAGGTGAACAAACCCTCGAGCATGACAGATGCGGAATGGGATTTGCTGGATAGGAAGGCACTTGGGACAATCCAGTTGTGTCTTGCATCTTTGGTATTATTTAATGTTTCAAAGGAAAAGACTACAAAAGATCTAATGGATGCATTAGGGAAGTTGTATGAAAAACCCTCTGCCTCTAACAAGATATTTTTAATGAAAAAGTTGTTTAATATGAAGATGTCTGAGAATAGTTCGATGTGAGATCATTTAAATGATTTCAATACGGTTGTGAATATGCTAGCTTGATTCTGATAGAATTTGATGAAGAAGTTAGGGCTTTATTAATTATGTGCTCTTTACAGAAAGTTGGAATAGCACAGTAATGGCGGTAAGCAACTTGGTTCAGCTAACTCAAGTTGAAGTTTGAGGATGTTGTAGGGGTGATTCTAAGTGAGAAAATGTGAAGAAAAAGCTCAGGGAATCTTCTACTTCAGGAATGCTTTGACAGTGGAAACTAGAGGAGACAGAAGAATAGAGGAAACCGTGGAAAATCGAAAGATCGGCAAGAGTCAAAATCCAAGAGCAAGATTGTATGTTGGAATTGTGGAAAGTCTGGGCATGAAGAAGGAATTTGTTGGGAGCTTCGGGATAAGAAGAAACAACGGGAAGAAAACAAGGAGGCAAATGTGGCATCGGGTAATGTATGCCAGAGATGCTTTGATTCTTTCTTTGCATAATATTACTTGAATCTTGGGTTTTAGATTCGGGGCTTCTTTTCATGCTTTACTCCACATAGGCATTATTTTGTTGATTATGTTGAGGGGATTTTGGGCATGTTTTCTTGGTGATGATGAGCCTTGCGGTATAGTTGGAAAAGGTTATGTTCGAGTTAAGATGCGAGAATGGGAATACATGGCTATTGAAGGATGTCGGACATGTGCCTACATTAAGGAGAAATTTGATATCGGCGGGGCAATTGGGAAGTGATGGTTGTCTTGTGATATTTACTGGTGACTCTTGGAAGGGTTACCAAGGGTGCTCTTGTGGTGGCGAGAGGTAAGAAGGTTGGAACCTTGTATTTAACTACTGATAGTACTAATGATTGTAATCTTGTGGCTTCAGATGCATATACAACATTATGGCACTATAGGCTCGGTCATATGAGCCATAAGGGCATGGACATCATAAAGAAGAATTTTCCTGGATATACAGAAACATGTTTGGATTTCTGTGAGAACTGCATATATGGGAAACAAAAGCGAGTAAGGTTTCTCAAGGTTGGACCTACGAAGAAAGAGAGTAAGTTAGAGCTGGTACATTCTGATGTGTGGGGGCCGGCTCAGGTATCATCTCTTGGGGTTCAAGTTATTATGTTACTTTTATTGATGATGCAACAAGGAAAGTTTGGGTTTATTGTATTAGAAACAAATCTGATGTATTTGATACTTTTGTTAAATGGAAAGCCTTGGTAGAGAATGAAACAGGTCTTAAGTTAAAATGTCTCAGGTCAGATAATGGAGGGGAGTATTGCAGCAATGAATTTGATGATTATTGTTCTAAGAATGGAATCCGCAGGCAAAAGATGGTTCCAGGAACCCCGCAGCAGAATGGGGTGTCAGAAAGGATGAATAGAACAATAATGGAACGTGTTAGGAGCATGAGGATACATGCAGGACTACCTCTTTATTTTTGGGTAGAAGCGGTGAGCACAATTGTGTACTTGATAAACAGAGGACCCTCAAGTGCCTTGGATGGAGGCATACCTGAGGAGGCTTGGTACGGTAAGAAAGTCGATTACTCATTTCTTAGAGTCTTTGGATGTGAGGTGTTTGTTCATATTGACAAGGATGATAGGACCAAGCTAGAGGCTAAATCAGAAAAATGCACTTTTATTGGTTATGGTGGTGATGACTTTGGATTTAAATGTTGGAGTATTAAGGACAAGAAAATCATTCGGTCTAGGGATGTGGTCTTTAATGAGAAAGTCATGTATAAGCAACAGTTGCAGGAAAACAGGAAGAATCCAAGAAAGAATATGCAGTGGTAGAGGATCTTCTGGATGGGACAGTGACCCATGAATCAGTTCAGGAACCTACTCAACAGGAACCCCAAACTCCTACAGTGAGGAGGTCTTCTAGGGTAAGAAAAGAACCTAAACATTTTTCTCCTTCTCTTTATTATTTATTACTCACTGATAGTGGAGAGCCAGAGAGCTTTGATGAAGCAATGCAGGTAGATGCCAGTAAGAAGTGGGAGCAAGCCATGGATGAGGAGCATAAGTCTCTCATGGAGAACCAGACTTGGGATTTGGTGAAGCTACTGGAAGGCAAAAGAGCATTGCAGAACAAGTGGGTGTACGAGTTAAAGATGAAGGAGGAAAGAAAATATATAAGGCCCGGTTGGTGGTCAGGGTTTGCACGAAACAAGGTATAGATTTTGATGAGATTTTTCTCTATAGTAAAAATGACTTCTATCGAAACTTTCTTGGAATAGTGGCGGTGAAACTTGCACTTAGAATAGTTAGATGTAAAGACTACATTTCTCCATGGTGATTTGGAGGAGGAGCTATATATGCACGGACCGAGAAGGATATGAAGTCAAAGGTAAAGAGGAGATGGTGTGCAAAGCGAAGAAGAGCTTGTATGGCTTGAAAAAGCTCCACGTCGATGGTATAAGAAGTTTGATAGCTTCATGATGGAGCGAGGTTATATTAGATGTCATTAACCATTGCGTGTATCTGAAAAATTTGAGGATGGAAGTTATATTATCCTGTTTTATATGTGATGACATGTTGGTTGCGGGTAAAAACATGCAGGAAATAAAAGTACTCAAGAAACAACTAAGTGAATCCTTTGATATGAAGGATTTGGGGGTAGCCAGACAAATCCTTGGTATGAGGATAACTCGGATAGGAAGGAACGAAAGTTGACTTTATCTCAGGAAGAGTACATTAAGAAGGTATTGGATAGGTTTAACATGCAGGATGCTAAACTGGTTGGGACTCCTTTGGCAGGCCATTTTAAGTTATCAAAGGAGCGTGTCCCAAGATAGAGCGGAAAAGAAACCGATGTCAAGGTACCTTACTCATCAGCGGTTGGCAGTTTGATGTATGCTATGGTGTGCACTAGGCATGATATTGCCCATGCAGTGGGAGCTGTGAGTAGATTTATGAGTGATCTAGGTAAAGAGCATTGCAAGCAATAAAGTGGATCCTTCGGTATTTGAGAGGACCATGGGGACAGTTTTGTGCTACAATGGATCAGACACCACTTTACGTGGTTATGTAGATTCAGACATGGTTGGAGATGTAGACAGGAGGAGGAGCACGATAGGTTATATTTACACTTTGTAGGTGGGACAATAGTGAGTTGGATTTCACGACTATAGAAGCTGGTGGCTTTGTCGACCACGGAGAGGCTTGAGTATGTTGCTTTGCCACGAGAGGCAAGCAAAGAGATGATTTGGTTCTGACAATATTACTTGAGGAGTTGGGGCATAAGCGGGAGGAATGTAAGCTGCATAGTGATAGTCAGAGTGCTATACACCTAGCTAAGAAATTTGCTTTCCACTCCAGGACGAAGCATATACAGTTGAGATATCACTTCATCAAGACAACTTTGGAGGAAGATAAGTTGAAGTTGGAGAAGATTCATACCAGTCAGAATCCTGCAAACATGATGACCAAGGTGGTCATAAGGGATAAACTAAAGCTATGTTCAACTTTGGTTGGCCTTCGCGGATGACAGTGAAGGGTTGAAAAGCTTGCTCAGTGGAAATCAGTCTCCAAGTGGGAGATTGTTATGTTTATGGAGCTTGTTTTCATGTTAGAGTTTGGTACACCTTCCATGTGTTACACTCGGATATTTTTATGGTGGTCCCACTCACCGGTGAGCGGGTCAAGGGGGTTCGGGCGAAGCCCCAAAGTAAATTTTCATGGGTGGTTTATTAACCCATGGGTAATGGGTAACCATTATGGGCTATTTTTGGGCCCATGGTTTTTTCGGTACCCATTGTTTTGTAAAACCGCCTCTTCGACTACCTATTGATGTACTTATAAATAGATGGACATATAATAGGATTTATATGAGTGTGTTTTGTGAAGGTGAATAGTGTGTGTGAATTCAAGTGTGAATTCGGGAGGGTTTGTTGAGCGCAACTCCAAACAAGATCTGATTATTGTAATTGTGAAGACTGTTGGCTTGTAATAAAATCTGAGCAAGTGTTCTTGGTGGATGTAGCCCACATTGGGTGAACCACGTTAAATATTGTCTTCGTGTTGTGCATTTTTCATTTATGTAATTCTATTCATACTTCTTATTATTGCGATTCTGAGGAATTATTTTGCATTAGATATTATTAATTCCTAATAGATGTTCTCTTTCACATATTTACACTAAAAATCCAAAAACATGTTTACTTTGATCTTGATTAGATGTACTCTTGCTTCCTTATACTACTATATGTTGCACCTTTGCTTATCATGTTACTACGGTTCCTAGTATGTTTTATCATTTTTCATACACATGCGCATTCACATGGTATCTTGAGGTGAATGCATGTCACTTATAGGTTGTTACACAATGTATGGTGTTTGGCCCTATTCATTACCAACCCCACTGAGGCTCTTAAGGGAATCTACATTTTCCCACTTACTTTCAAGTTTTATCATTGCAATATTTCACATTTTCAATCTTAAATTTAGATCTTACATTGTGGCATACTATTTGTCTTTGCTAATATGCTAACAATTGCTTCATGTGTAGCATTTGCCTTGTAAGGCTCCTTCCAATCATGGTTGTCGATTTGTTTACGAAATTATGCCTTGTGCTTGTTTATTTGCTTGTTTTCACAAGTCTTGGCGGCTTCGATTGTCTTGTGACATCCTGAGTGGTGTCTCATGTATGCACACTGACCAACTCATCTTTGTGTCCTTGTCGATGTTTTCTATGCGTTTTTACTAGTTGTTATTTTCATGTGTATTATTTGTTTATTACTAAAACTTGTATGCTTTAGCATATATTTTGATTGTTTTGCTTGCGCCATGGTAACTACCACGCGTAATCCCTATTCTCCCGTAGGAATCCCTATATCATATATGAAAAATCAATTTCAACCTTCCTTGTTTGGGTTTCGTTCGTATTTGTTCATCTTGCGCACCCCAAAGGAGTGGAGGCAAAAATTAGGTGAACATTTTCACCCTCCCAACAGATTCAAAATCACAACCAAAATGAACAAAACAAAAATCAGATCACAAAACATGGCTAGAAAAATACTTGGCCACAAATCCTAGCCTAGACAAAACCACTTGATATAGACAAGAGTGAGGGCGCTATTGTCCCACCCAGGCACTCCCATCATGGGGGCAAAAACATTTACATAGTAGTTTTCAACAGATTGCATAGTTCTGATCTTCTTTAGTTTTAACAATTACTTAATTAGTTTGATTGCAATCAATCACTAATAAGGAACTAACTACTTACTTAGGAACCATGCGGAATTAAAACATGCACACATGATAAAGTGGCTCCTAGGGCACATGCAAGACAACAATATGCCTAGAACAATGTGTCACTCAAGGTAAATTACAAATCGGGTTTGTGATCATCTGCAGTGGCATTTATCTTTGGGAAACATTAATGATTGGAGGGTAAAGCCAATGAGCTCTCACAATACAGTTTCCCTTAGTGGCGACATGATGCACGAATTCAAAGTTTAACATTTGGGACATTTAAATCCATAGTTTGGCGATAGGATGCCCAAATCCTTCATATTATTCTAACCAACTCCTAAAAATAAGTCTATAAGTAGGAACAAATTTCTACCCCTTTCTCTTTTAGCATTTCAGGTGTACTCTAACCCCTTGGTTTAGATTTTTCCAATCCATATTTCCATTTTACATACGGTTCAAGTTAAAGTTCAATCACATTTACTTAGAGCATTGACCACACTTGTTTTATTTTGCAGGTCATATCCTACCCCAACAAAGGCAAAAGCACACAAACAATCATGAAGCACATCTAAAGCACACTTTGACAAAGATGATATTCCAAGGAACTACACACATGCATCATTATCACTCCACACACGCAAAGGTCACCCTATGATCCTTATCCTACCATTCCATTAGAATTCCACTATACATATCTTGAACTATCCCATTCGCATGCTACTGACAATCATTCAACACACTGTTGGGCACAATCTTCTTTTGACTCTCCAAGGTGTACTTTTCGTTTCTACTTTATGCTTTATCAAATCCCTATACTGACATAAAGTGGGGAAAATGTAGTCACTAAATCATGCACTCACTATGTACATCTAGCCTCTAAATATTTCATTTATATGCATGATTACTAAGCAAGAGAACTAATCATTAACACCACTTTTATTTTGCATTGGCATTGCTTTTATCCTTTTCATATTTATTGCTTATTGTTTTTGATTTGCAACTTGCGCTTTACATATTAGCCGACATCTTTCATAGCTCTGATTTCATTGGTCACCCTTTTGAGCACCACAGCGTGACCGCCCATTAGGAACATGAGCCCCGGTGCTCTTTCTTGTCCCATTCTGGGCACTTTTGTTCTCCTCTTTTTCTAATCTTTCAAATGTTACTTCTTTCTTGTCTTTGTTTATCACCCTTAGTCGACCTTTCACTTGTTAACGACATAACGTTAAGTAACTTAATCAAATGAATCATACATATATATATATATATATATATATATATATATATATATATATATATATAAATTTAACCTCATTAAGGGGACACACATTTTCAAGAGGCACGTCTTTATTACAAGGAGCTAATATTTTCTATCTACTACACCAAGGATTGCATTTTGACACTTTGCATACTTCACTGCATAGGAGGGTTTATTCTAAATTCCATACCACACATTTGCATTGGGACAAAGTAGTTGTAGTCCGTTAATCTTTGTGCGAATAGCACTATGGCATCCTAGCTCAAGGGACACTATTTCAATCACACACACACACACACACACTAGAACTACATTGAGTTTGAAATGTAGTTCATCGCTTGGTGACAATAACATTGGGGTGACCGCTGAGGTCAGTCCAACTCAAGCATATGCATATTTTTATTCATCTAATGTGCGCTTGAGTATTGCATAAGTGGCGAGGGTTTATTTTGTAGGTACAAGCATGACAAAGCAGTAGTACAACAATACAAGCTTGCACAACCCAGAATCTGCCCTTCTAGACCAATTTCCAGTATAGAATCAACTCAGACCTACAAGTACAAGTTGAGTCATTCTATAAATCCTATCTATTACTCTTACTTGCACTTCTTTAACTTGATCTTGCTTGAATAATGTTATATTTATTTGATCAATAATGTCCTTACATTATATTTATTTTTAGTAAATCAATAAGTTGAAGCTTTCTCAAATGGCTAGGAAGAGCTTGTAAGTCAATAATATAAGGCATAACATCACAATTTTGGTTTGAATGGGCAATATGGCTGTATTACATGTTTATTGATGAATAATTAATATATGAGTAACCGGTATCGTGCGAAAGAGAAAAGAGAGGGAAAACATGTGTAATATGCCAATGAATTTGCAACCTAGACTAATACAAAACACACCCCCACTACCTTCACTAAAATTATCTCCCCGTCTTCTAAGTGCGGATCAAATCTTGCGGCTCACTAACGCGAGATAACTATGTTAATGTTCACAAGACCAATATTTTTGCTAGATTTCTATGCAAATAGCAATAAAACCATTGAGAAGGAATTTTGTACCGCATAATGTGTAATTAATGAGTTTGTGCGATCATGTATAATCGTCATTATCTCTCCCTTAACAATATTTTAAAATTGTTAAAAAATTGTAGGCGAATTAAACATAACTATAAAAGAATTTAAATTGACACAACATCATATTGAAGTTCACAGGTGAAATAAGATTTAAAAATTGTTCTCTAAATCTTCAAGTCAATGTTTTGTTGATTTACTTAAATGAACTTGTCACTTATATGTAAATGCTATAACACAAGAAGTTATTTTTAGTGCCTAAGGCGGTGTAACTATAGGTTTCATAATTGCATAACTAGTTATTATTATTCATACTTTTTAACCAATTAGAAACTGTTAATATTTTCATAAACAAATAAAATAGTTATGACATTAATAAATATTAGTAAAGTTATACATTTTTAACAAAATAATTGTAAAAATACATTTATCTTCAATCTAATTGGCTTATAAATTTACATGTTATTCCCGCCTTATGTCATATGATGTCATGTCATATCATTTTGTCCTTGTTTATTTAACAACTTGTAATAAAAACTACTTGTACACACATGTGAACCCAGATTTCATTTTCATTTTCGTAGGCGGGCAACTTTTCTAGTGAGCATTGGGCAGGTTTCCAAAAAAATTTAGTCATTATTTTACCTACACATACCCTGTACAATTCCTTTTTTGAATACAAATGACAAATACATTTATTGAGCTGGAGTCAGATCATGTCCAACGTCTCAAAGATTTGACGGGGAAACCAGTTTGGGCCGTTAGTCTACTTCTTTCTCTAAGCGGTTTTGGTAGAGGGAAAATGGGGGACATCATCGAGAAACAAGTGATTTGCTTCTTTGGATTCTCAACTCTCTTGTTCGGTTGTGTATGTCTCGTTTGGAAGCGAGATATGGATTTTTCACGAGCAACTTGGAGTTACTCTTCCTGTTAGATGTTTTGATGACGTTGTTGTAAGCATTCCCATCAAAAAGCGCAAATTTTGGCCTCTATCACCCCCACCAGCATCCCCAAAAGTACCTTCTCCATTGGAAATCTCATATTTAGAGGCTCCGGTTTCTGTGGTTAATTCTACTAGGTTATCGAGCACAAAGGAAGAACAAGTTTTATTACATGTTGATAGGGAGCAACAAACATTAGATTGCATTGATATTGCAATTGAATCTTTTCAAAAGACGTCTGGAAAGATTGTTGGTGATACACCGGATGAGACTAGTGAAAAAGCTTCTAGATCCATAGTTTTTTTTTCATAGGACATTGTTAGTAATGCTGACTTATCATGAATATCAACTTCAACTACAAATGCGTCTATGGGTAAGCTGGCAAGAAACATCTTGGACGATGGAATATATCAAACTGGGTATCTAGATCTTGAAGAGGCTAAGCTGCAGGTGTAAACTTGAAAGATACTTGTCATTGGTAACTCAGACATACCACAACAGGATAATATATATGAGGATAGTCAAAATCAGGAAGAAGTCCATGAGAGACAAGGGCATGTTATGGAGAGTAATCTGCTACCAGTTTCGCAGAATCAGAGCTACATAACCAATGAAACTCCAACTTGTAATAATTTGAATGAGTCAATGGATACTACTGTATGTAAGGAAATGAAAGAGGAAACAAAATTGGCACTTTTTTCCAGGCTTATTCTTCTCCTCTTGTGAATCAAACCAACGACGAATTGGAATGCAGAAAAAGCGTTGGAATCATCATAGGTGTTCACTAAATTCATCGGGTTTGCAATTTACTTGCAGTTGAAGTATTTGCAACAACATTCATATATGCCCAAGCCCTAATTTTTCATACAATTATGATTCAAGACCAGATGAAAGAAACATCCCTCACTCAAATTTGTGGCAATAAAAATCAATGACATAAAATTATCACCTGGATTTCGCCTCATAAGATTCAAACGCTTCATTGATGAGTTGGCCATGAGATAGGTATAAAACAGAAAGCGAAACAAAAGGAACTATGCCACAAAAAGGGCACGTGGCAACAATCATGCGCCCATCAAAGGTAAAACGGGTGGGCATACTTCAATCCCTCAGAAAAACTTAAATAGATAAACAAAAGCGAGGCCCGCAAACAGGAGCAGGAGGATGAAACACGTGGTGACATCGTAGGATATGAAAGAAGACACGTGGTCTTTGCGACAATACTTCGCATCATTGCTACCTTGTTTATAAATGCCATACACATATATACTTCTAAATTTGTGAATTTAAACATTATCAAAAACTAATATCGAAATAAGGCTCTAACATAGTCAAATCGTTGTTTTTTTGTTAATAGAAATAGTGATAAACAATTTACTTTCAAACTTTTATATTGTAAATCAGTTAAATTATTCTGCATACATTAAACATATTGACACTACCAAAATAATTCATACACGTGATTGGTTTAAAAATACCAAACTATGTCATTAAATGTACAATTAAGATATAGCAATACGATATCAGTATGTACTCGTTGAAATCCATTTTTATGCATCGCCTCACCTCGCTGAATAATGACTTAAATTATATAAACATCAAATCAATTGTAGAACCTCTGTAACTTTTAAATCTCTGATAGCGGGCGAAGATTTACTAGAAAAGAATTGTTTCCCACGTAATGTACCCTATTCGTACATTTAGTTATTGAGCTCTTTTCTATATTAATTTTCTTTAGAATCTAAAGAATGGCGAGAAATTCGACGAACTGCGTCAGCTATTCTTCCAACCAGAAGCATCGGAACAAATTTCAAGCCTCTTCTGAACAAAAACATATTTCCGTTCAGTCAAGAGAAGTTTTTGAATCATAGAACATGGCCAATTCGCCCTCCTCGCCAGCGGAGTATTTGCGCGAAGCCCTGGAGAAGAGCTTCAATTACGATCCCGATGCTTCTGTAACGCTAGTTAATTACTGTGAACGTGCCGATCCTCAAGATGCCTCCGAATATATTCATGTAAGTTTTGTTCTAAAAACCTATCCATAAGATGCCTCTGAAATTTTTCATGCAACCGTTTTACAAAAAATCCGAGTAAAAATCCTATTTTTAGGGTTTCCAGGTACAATGTTGAGTTCTAAATTTGTTTGGAATTGCGGTTTTTAGTTTTGTGTTTTGGTAATTTGCAAGCAAAGTTTTACTCTTTAAAAGTTCGAGTTCCCGATTAAGAAATCTTCATGTCAAAATCTACCTCAAAATCCTAGTGTCAGGGTTTCTAGATATGATCCCGAGTGTTAAGTTTGCTTGGAATTGATGTTTAATCGGTGCCAGGTTCTGGTTTTTCGCAAGGAAAGTTTTTGTTCTTAAAAATATTGGAATACCCAAACTAACCTTGCTTCCTGTAGAAATCCTCGTAGAACTGTACTTTTTGACATATGGCTGAGTTTTAAATTTGTATTGGATTTGATGTTCCTAAAATTGTGGGTATATTGTACTTCGGAACTGATGCCTTTGCCAGCGATGGTAAGTTCCTAGGATTTACCACTGAATCACAGCCCTCAGACATCATCTTGGGATTTAGTTATCTGTGAGCAAATTTTTGTTCTTTAAAATATTTGAATACCCAAATAAGATTTATCCACGTAAGTGCTTGAAACAAAAACTACATGCGACTGCAATTTTAGAGTATCAAGAAATAATGTTGGGGGTTTTAATTTTCTTGGATTTGATTTGTTTTACTAATTAGTTCTGGGTTTTAGCCAAATGTGAGAATTTTTTTATTTTTAAAACACTTGAATACCCAATAAATAATTCTTTATGTGAGGAGTTGGACTTCACTCAAAGCCTACCCAGAAGCCCAGTTTTAGGGTTTCCAGACACAATGGCTAGCTCGAGAGATTTTTTTGTGAATAGGCTGCAATTTGTCAATTAAAATGTTTCCAAAACCATTCACTTGGACTGTTTTATGAAATTTACACAACCTCCACATAGTCAATTGGAGACATGGGTTAATGGTACGGAGGGTAAAGAGACACCATTTGAAATTAAAGTGGGGAGTAAACAGATTAAGGGTATGGCCCCCATTGCTATACCGGAGCTTCCAGTTGACCATGATTCCCAATATTCATATGTATTACATTCAATTTTATGCTTTTGTTAAAACATTAGACTGTAACCAAGTGGGAGTTACCAGGTTTTTCTCAGCAACTGCTATTAGTAGAAACAAATTGTTTCCCATGAAATGTACCCTATTCGTTATTTTGGTTATTAAGTTCTATTCTATATTAATTTTCTTTCGAATCAATTATCAAAAAAATGGCAAGAAATTCTAGGTATTCTTCCAAGCAGAAGCATCGAAACAAATTTCATCTTCACTCACAAAGCTTTTCTGAACATCCAACAGAGATTATTGTTCGCACAGAAGATATTTATGTTCAGTCAAGAGAAGTTTTTGAACTGTAAAACATGGCCAATTCACCCTCCTTGCTAACAGAGTATTTGCGCGAAGCCCTGGGGAAGAGCTTCAATAACTGGATCCCGATGCTTCTTTCAGGATAGTAAATTACTGTGAACATGCCGATCCTCAAGATGCCTCCAAATTTATTCATGTAAGTTTTGCACTAAAGAAATTATCCTCAAGATGCCTCTGAATTTTTTCATGTAACTGTTTTACAAAAAATCCGACTAAAAACCCTAATTTTAGGGTTTTAAGGTACAATGTCGAGTTCTAAATTTGTTTGGAATTGTGGTTTTTCAGTTTTGGGTTTTGGTAATTTGCGAGCAATGTTTTGCTCTTTAAAAAGTTCAAGTACCCCATTAAGAAATCTTCATGTGTGTACTTAATGTCAAAGTCTACTGAAAACCCTAATTTTAGGGTTTCTAGATAAAATCCCGAGTGTTAAGTTTGCTTGGAATTGATGTTTAATTGGTTCCAGGTTCTGGTTTTTACTGTGAGGAAAGTGTTTTTGTTCTTAAAAATATTGGAATACCCAAATTAACCTTTCTTCCTGTAGAAATCCATGTAGAACCCTGATTTTAGGACCTTTTGACATATGGCCGAGTTATAAATTTTTATTGGAATCAATGTTCCTAAAGTTGTGGGTATATAAGTTGTGGGTATATTTTACTTCGAATAAATGTCTTTGCCAGCGATGGTAAGTTCCTAGGATTTACCATTGGATCAAAACCGCTAGGCATCGACTTGGGATTTAGCTATCTGTGAGCAAAGTTTTGTTCTTTAAAATATTTGAATACCCAACTAAGATTTATCCATGTAAGTGCTTGACACAAAAACTACATGCGACTGTGATTTTCAAGTATCAAGAAATAATGTTGTTGGTTTTAATTTGCTTGGATTTGATTTGTTTTTAGTTTTACTAATTAGTTCTGGGTTTTAGCTATAGTTGAGAAATATTCTTATTTTTAAAACACTTGAATACCCAATAAAGAATTCTTTATGTGAGGAGTTGGACTTCACATAAAATCCTACCTAGAAGCCCAGTTTTAGGGTTCCCAGAGGGATTTTTTTGTGAACAGGCTATTTTTTTTTAAAAATTTAGATTTGTCAAATAAAAGTTTCCAAAACCATTCACTTAGACCGTTTTATGAAATTTAGACAGCCTTCACATAGTCACCTGGAGACATGGGTTAATGGTACGGAAGGTAAAGAGACACCATTTGAAATTAAAGCGGGGGAGTAAACAGATTAAGGGTATGGCTGTATTATATATAAATATACTGGAGTTTCCAGATGACCATTATTCCCCAATATTGAATATTCATATGTATTATATTCAATTTTATCATTTATGCTTTTGTTAAAACATTAGACTGCAACCTAGTGGGAGCTATCAGGTTTTTCTCAGCAAGTGCTGCTGAAAAATTTGAAGGGAAATTTGGAACAAAATGGGTCCCGTGGATTTCTTCAATTTTCTTCCCAGGTTTCTGCTTTAGAAAAAATGGCTAGTCTCTATAGAATATTGAATTTTCAAAACAGTGTCAAACCATATATTTTGCCATTTGGAAAATAATTGGCCAAGTTGGTGCACAGAAGTTATAGTGCCATCTCTCCAAGATCTGCTTACCTAGTAGTCCTGTCAAGGGGCCACCGGGAGAATTCAGGAGTAGGGCTAGTGGTCAGGTTTTGCTGAGAAAAGTGGGGAGAGTTTTGGACAAAACTGGTCCTGTGTACATCGCATCTAAGAACATCTGGGATGTTTTTTAAGACAAAAAAGTGTCAACAAAACTTGCAATTTTTAAATATGAACTGCCATATTGATATACGTGTTTATAGTGAAAGTCCCAGGCCCCTCCTACACCTGCTCAAAGTTTCTTGCTGAAAAGTGGCAGCTCCACCTCTCCAGGTCAAGATTCCGTTTTTTTCCTTTAGCTGCATTCAGCACTTCCAATAAGGCCTCGTGTTCAGTGGTACCAGAGTGGAATTCCCCTCTGCAGGACCCAGCTCATATAGTTTCCTTCAGAAAAATGTCCGCTTTATATGTCTTGGTTTCGATTCTTATATTCCTGTTGCTGTATAATGCAGCTGTCACGGGGTTTCCTGCAGAGTGAAATTAGAGGCGGTATCACCTTCCATGAGAGTGTGTCCTAATACATATATTCCTCGTTTTTGAAATGAAATGATTTTTCAACTATTCTTATGTTTCACTTGCCAAGATTTAAGTTTGCTTATTGATGGATTTTTGGTTCTGTGTATAGTTATTTGTGAGCAATAATGTTGTTTTTAAAAATATTCAAATATTAATTAAGAATGTTTTGGAATAACTTTGGTAATTTCTTCATCTTTTAAGCAAAACCCTAATTTTAGAGCTTTAAGACACACTGCTGAGTTCCAAACTTGCTTAAAATTGATGTTTTTTTGGTTGTCCTTTTTGTTAGTGAAGGGTAGTAAGTTTATTCTATAAAACTTTTGAATATCCAGTTAAGAATTTTTAGGGATGACTGGAAACGTCTTCAAGTAAGTGTTTCAAACAAAACATGAATTTCAGCGCTTCTATATGCAATGCCAAGCTTCAAATTTGCTTTAAATTGGTGTTCTTTTGTTGTGGGTTGTAGTTATTTGTGTGCAATAATTTTGTTCTTTGAAATATTCATATACCTACTCGAGATCTCTTTCAATTCCATTTTTCTTTAGGATTCTAGATATATTCGAGCAATAATTTGGTTCCTTGAAAATTTCAAATACCAAATTCAGAATAAAAAGCCTCTTGCCCTCTAGGAATTTATAGCTTTTAATACTTCGATATCTTGTTCTCTTATATGAAGACTAACATATAGCTTTTAACGACTCTTGGCATTTATGTCAGTACTTGTAAAATAAAACTAGGCTTTCACATATCACTTCATTTGTTTACCATTTTTTTGAGTTGTAAACAGTATATAATCATTAGGTATCGTGGCAAGTGCCATTAATCAAAAGTAAAACCCATCTGTGCTTATTGTTGACATGTTAAAGTTATTTGGAGGGTCCCAAGAGCTTTTGGTTGTGCTTTGTGAAAATTTTCTCTTGTGAAATATTTATAACTGGGTGATAACTTCAAAAGCATTTTGGTGTTTACTTGCCAGATAATACGTTTCCACCCAGCAATTTTTTTTTCTTCACTCAGCAGAGATTTTTGTTTGTCCAACAGATATTTTTTTGTTGACTGAGCACCATAACTATTAACAAATGACCATTTTATCTGTATTACTATCTGTTGCTAAATATTTGTGCTTCATTGCTTTTTAGCAGTTCCAAGTATATATTCTACAATGCCTGAATTATATGGAATGTTTTAATGTTGGAGCAAAGCAATTAATGATCAGTGCTTGATTATATGTTGCCCACTGTTTATGCTTCTGGCTAGTTCTGCTTTGAGGGAGAAATATGCTCGCTAGAAGGAGAAGGTTGCTTTTATGTTTGCCTCTACTTTATTACTGGTTTCTTTTCTTAGCTATATTTTTGATTTAATATTTTCTTTAAGTCAAATGGTTGAACATTGTAAGCATATCTACTCTATAGCGGATTCTTTTTGTACTTATAAACTGTTTCTGGGCTGCAGAATGCTATTCAAGGTGATGTCGATAAGGTCATTGAGGAATATCTTCACAGAAGATCTCTTGGAGAACTTTCTTTTAAAAAAATTATTCACTTGGCGAACCTGTGCAAATCTATAAGAAACCTGATGTACATTTAAGTACGCCGAAACCTACTCAAATCTACAAGAAACCTGAAGTATCTTTAAGTTCACTGAAACCTATGCAAATCTACAAGAAACCTGAAGTTTCTTTAAGTACACCAACGACTGTCAAAAATAGAAAAAAATTGACACCCGGTACACAAGCTACGATAAATGCTAGTGTCCAATCAAAACACAATCAGCGTGGTGTTGGCGGGCATGCTAGAAATCCTGAAAAGGTGCACAGTGAAGAAATATTAGCAACAGTAACCAATCACAAAAAAATCAGGGCCCGTGAGAAATGCGATTGTCAAGCTAGGGAGCACAAATTGGTGAACAATTGTCTTGCATGTGGTAAGATTGTCTGTGAAAAGGAGGGTGAAGGGCCCTGCATGTTTTGTGGGAAGAGTGAGGTTTGGTGCCATGAGAGCCCCTCAAAACATTTGAGAGGACATGCAGAAGGAAACTCAGAAGCTGAGGACAGAGCAATTACGTTGAAGAATAAACTTTTGGAACAGGACCGCAGGGAAATCTGCAAACAACCGTTATTGATGATCAAAGCGATATGTTTAATATTGAAGGAATACTTGGATGACCCCTGAGGTATATATATTTCTGTTGTATTATTTTCCCTCAAAGAAAATTAATGATCATCATAAATTGTTGACTTGTTTGTTAATTTCTTTGGCTTCACTAAGTCAGATAAACCTTTAAGATCTTTTTTTGTAATTTAAGCATTTGGATAACATCTAATGAGCACATTGTAATAGCAAAAACAAAATGCTTTTTTGATCGGCAAATGTAACAAAGCAGCAAAAGGTAAAACTATCTTCCCAGATGTTTCACATATATGTGTTTGCCTCTGTACAGCAGTAGATGCTCTGAAAATTTTTTTAACATGTTTTTATTTTTTGAAAATCCGGGACTTTGAGTCAATTGCATAATATTCTGTTTTGACCAGCTTTTATATTGAATTGTTTGATTGCAGATGTTTTTGAGCATTTCAACTTTAAACATCAAATCTTATTCTTGCTTTTTTATTATTGTTTTGTACTTCTAAGTTTTCTGGTATGTTAGTGATTGTTTTAGTGTGCATCTTTGATCAAGCAGATTAAGCTTGCTTTGGGCACACATTCCTACATATCCATTATTCTCCATGTTTGTAAAATTCAAGCTTGACACATGCGTAACTTATTATTTTGATTTTGATGTTAACTTTTTTGTTTTCATGGGTTTTGTTTGTCCACACACGTCAGGATTGGGCGCATCTGGCATTGCAATGTATGCCTAATATGATCAAATTGAGCACCCGATACATAATCATGAAATGTGTATGCTGTGTGTGGCAGGAAAAGGAGAAAAGGATAAGTCTTGAAGAAGCTGAAAGTGCACCAAAAATTAGAACGGTTCTTAGGCTGGGTGCAGATGTTGGAGAGGTTGGTTTGTTATAAACTTGTCTCATTTTCATCTGCTTCTGCATGTTACAAGTGCATATTTATACTTTAGCAAACTAGTAAATTAGAGAACTCGAGAATTGATTAGGATAAGCACATTGAAAGTAGACAGTGGAGAAAGTCATGTGCTAAGTTGTTATGTAAGCTACAATATCAAATAATTTAAGGGAATGAGTTTAATAAAGGATATTATGTATTGGATTTTTAGTCAATTAAATAACAGGAGAGACATCTATAAAAATGAGACATTAAAATGAAGGTGAGAATGAGGTATTTTTATTTCATATAATACATCTTTAGACGTTATCATTGACAACTATTATTAACGTCATAAATAATAACTCTTTTTAATGTCATATATAAAAGCTCTCATTTAGTAATATCCGATTCACCAGGTTCGTGTTTGTGTTCAGTGAGGATAAAATTTAGAACAAGTTCTGTCGGATGATAAAATTTGGGAAAACAATTTGTCAATAAGTTCAAATTATATAAAGCTGCATTTTATTATTTTTATTTTCAAAATAAAAAATAAATTGACAAGGAAGTTAAAACATTAAAATATTATTAAATAGCTTTAAAAACTCTCTAAAAAGATGTCAAAACACATATATCATGATAGATTGATCAAAATAGAACATTACAAACATGTGAAATCACAATTTTAAAGAGGGTTTTTGTTTTCAAAAGTCAGTCTAGATTCTAAAGCATCTAAGTTCTACCACTGTTCTCAAACTTTTGGATTTCTCCTTACTTTTTACATCAAAAAAGCTCAAAATCATCAAGAGCACTTGGATGAGATGGTTCAATATCATCATCATCAGATTCACCATTGAATTCATCTTGTGAAAGTCAGTTTCATCTGCATCTGCTATGTCTTTTGAAATGGGTTGGAGTTGTGAAGATGAAGTAGATGAGTCTTTTGTTGCTTTCTTCATACACAACTGAAAATTGATGTTGTTCTGCTTCTTTGATTGAATGTGGTCAAAGCAACTCCAATTCCTTTCACACGCTGATGAACTTGCTCCCTGACTCAATACTCTAACAGCAAAGCGTTGTAGCTCACAAGTATCTGCTCCAAAGTTACTCCACCATCTGTATCCTTCAACATTTGGGCATGACATGTCATACTTGGCTGCTGGTATTCCAAACATCTTTTCTTCTAACCTGTATGTCCAACATTGATCCCTGATTTTACTTGCAACTTGTGGATCTGGTTCAAACCTCCCTATGGCTTCATGAAGCCCACTCATGATTTCACTATCACCCTGTTTGTCTATATGGAAGAGTTTTGGCTCCAAATAACAAGCTGCTGCATGCAAGGGGGTGTGCATCATTTTCCACCTTGAATATCCCATATCTCAATATAGTCTGCTTCCACATGATTGAATGTTTTTTGAATGGTTTCCTTGCAACGGTCCATGCTTTCATAAAGCATACCAAGACAAGGTTTATCGCCATCAACCATATGAAGCACTTCAACAATTGGTTCACACACTTTTAAAACCTTTGTTGCATTTTCCCAAAAATTGCTATTTAGAATTATTTGCTCTATGTTCTTTCTTTCAGGACCTTTAAAACAAACTGAATTTTTGGAAAAAAATTGATCTTAGCTGTTTTTCCTCTTCTATCAGTCTTTTCAAAGTGATTTAAAATAAGGTGAATTTTGTTTCACAAGGTCTCAAAAACTCTTTAAATCCACGCTTTTGAACGGTTTCCTTGCAAAGGTCCATGCTTTCATAGGGCATACCAAGACAAAGTTTATTGCCTTAAACCATACGAAGTATTCTAACAATTGGTTCACACACTTTTAAAACCTTTATTGCACTTTTCCATAAATTGCTATTTAGAATTATTTGTTTTATGTTCTTTCTTTCAGGACCTTTAAAAAGAACTAAAATTTGACCTTTAGATGTCCCTTCCTTTTCTATCAGTCTTTTCAAAGTGATTTATGAGGTGAATTTTGTTTCACAAGGTCTCAAAACTCTTTAAATCAATGCTGTTTGTGAATGTTTAATGTGAGGTGGTGTTTCTAATGAAATTTGCAATTGCTCTCCCTCTTTGAATTGTTTCACACACCCATGGAAGTTTAGCCAAGTCATGAAGCAACAAATTGAGGCATGTGTTGCACAAGGGCTTTGAAATATTTGTGGGTACTACTACATAATCAACTTCTCAGGTCCTACATAATTTGTGGCACTATTAGTGACAATTTGAACCTTATTCTTTGTGCCCACTTCAAGATTGGCTTCTTCTAATACTTTGAAAATATACTCAAAAGTCTTCTAGTGGTTCATGGCATCAACTACCTTGAAGAATGCCATGCGTAGAGGGAAGCCACCAAATCATTAATCAACGGCTTGTGACACATGTTTGACAGTCCATCGCTTAATATGGTGCAACCTTTACAGTCCAAAAAACTTTCACCTTTGCTAATTTCTCAATCACCGTTTCTTCAATCTTTCAATTTCTCAATAGGAAGTGTGTACCTTCACATTCAACAGTCTTAAAATGTGTACGCTTACCTACATTGAATAGAATGGCACTTGAATAAAACAAATTAGCCAATGCATCATCTTTTTTCCACTCGCTAAAAATTTCACTCAATTGCACGTATTTTGTGGGTGAACTGTGCATTTCTACTTGAATCCTTGTTGCGTCAAGGCTTTGGTGTATTTGAAGAGGAAGACATAAAATTCATGATGAACCTAAATTATACTTGAATTCTTTGCGTTTTTCAAAAGAGTTGTCCCAAAAGCCTCTAAAGTAGGAAGTGTGTACCTTCACTAAACTCAACACTTGTTTGGATTGCATTCTTAAAATGTGTATGCTTACCTACATTGAATAGAATGGCACTTGAATAAAACAAATTAGCCAATGCATCATCTGTATGTTTTTCCACTGTTTCTAAAAATTGTTCAAAGTTCCACTCTTTGAACCCCATTTGAGGTCAATTGAGCTAACTGCTTGTGTGTGGCCTTATACTTGGGTGTTTTTGCAAAGGAAGACAAAGTTTGTGGTGAACCCGTTTGATTGAGTTGTCTTACATTTCTACTTGAATCCTTGTGTAAAGATTATATCTGCTATGCGTCCTTTGGTGTATTTGAAGAGGAAGACATAAAATTCGTGATGAACCTAAACATTATGCTTGAATTCTTTGCGTTTTTGTGCTGATTTATGTTTTCGTATGGTCGTTTATTTCAGAGGATTGACCTTTCTATAACACAACTTTGATCTTTGGAGTTACATTTGGGCATGCACTAACACCCCCTCTCGCACAAGCCAAGATGCCAAGTAGGTGATCCATTACCCTAGTGATACTTTGATGTAGGAGCATTCAATAAAAGTTCACACAATACACATCAACCAGAAAATAGTTAGGAGGAGATTTTACTTGTTTTCAAAGATGTGTTTGGCAGCATCTCCAATGAGTCAAAAAGTTTGTGGTATCTTCTAGAGTCTAGAACATCTTTCAAATGTTGGCAAGTTAGTATTTCAAAGTTGCAGCCGATAATTGTGTTTGTTAATAGAAGAGGTTGGGCGCAACTAAGTAGTGTCAAAATGCATCACGACCTCTTTGCCCTATGCATACATCTTGAGAAGTATGGCACAATGCTTAGATACTTGGTGCAAGACTTGAACACTTGGTGCTAGGCTGAGGAGGTTTGAGGCATTTAACTTTACGACACCCTTGTCTTTGTATGCAAGTGGCCTATCATATACTTCACATCTAGAGGTTTGTGCCATCACTAGAGGTTCATCTTGATGGCGGACATCTACCAATGAAACCACAGAGTCATTGGAGGTCAATTGAGCAAACACACACGGATTTATTTGGAAGACTTGTGTGTGGCCTTGTTGGTAGGGGCATAAACTGAGCGTGAGATTTTCAGGAGCACAAGTATTTGAAATAAAATTGTTAGTTGCATAGAGGAAGGAGCTGGCAAAGATTCACCTAACCAACAATTTTGTTTATTGAGCCAACTCAAGCTTGATTGAGTTGTCTTATGCATCATGGAGCATTTAGGCCTTATCTTGCATTGTAGAGTGCGACCCATTTAATATTGTTGGAGGCTTCAATAAATTTCATATGGGTAGAATGTATTTGGAAGTTAATTTTGAAGTAAGTGGTGCTTGTTTCTATAAGAACTTACCCTTACATTTGAGTGAGGCGGTTTGGTGCTCTGAGAATGCCATTAGGATTGGGTAGCTTTATATTGTTAGTAGTGTTGTGGATCGATTTAATTAGATTGAATAAATTTGTTGTTGTGTATCCTCAGAGATTGTGTAAAGATTAATATCTGTTTATATCTCGATCAGTCTCATGTTGTGCAAGTTGTTGTTTCCTCTTGAAATCGAATAAGGTTCTGTTTATTTCAATTGCTTCTGTGTATAATGCTGCAAGTCCACCAAGAGTTGAGTTGTTTTTAAATGCTGTATGGTCTAAATCCGTTCTTAATTGGATTCCCCTAATTGCGGGTGCATCATTCTCCCAACAAATAGATAACCTCACAAGTCACATGTGATATTATAACCGTTGCATGTTATGTGTTTCCATCCCCAACCTTCAACCTTCTATTGTGGGGGTGCCATTGAATTATGTTTTGAACATGTATGTTTAGAAAAGAAGAGGAATATAATATAAATATTAATCTTTTTATAAAAAGTTACAAGTAATTAAAGAATTAAATAAAAACCAAAAATTAATAAACTGGAAATCTAAAATCTAATAAACCCTAATAACTTTATTTAAAATTTTAAAACCTATGTAAATCTAATAAAAGCTAAATATTCCCAAAAATAATTATCTAATAAAGTTGCTTGTAAAAGCCTTCAACTTAACATAAATTGTAATAAGTAAAACAATAACCTAACCCAAATTTAATTTAATTTAACTGCTTGTGGAAGTTTTCAACTTGACAAATTTTAGTAAGCTAAAAATGTAAAAATTAACCTAAAACTAAATAATAAATACTTAGATATGAACCTAGTAACTAACTACTAACTGCCTAAGTTATAAACTAAGTACTAACTAGCTATTAAAAAAATCTAATCTGTAAAGTCCTAAATGTGAATATTTAGCTGATGTGAAGGATAGATGGTGTTGCTATGCAGATCGACAAATGTTGTGAAAGGGAATGGGGATTGATTTACGTTCAAGCATCACCAATTTGCAAACCACGTTCAGATGCTTGGGCTTCACTTTCAAAGAATCAGACCCAAGTAGCATGAAGACATGTCGCATAATCATGACCAAACTTAAGTTCAGACCCATGCTGCTGGAATGCGTATGTTTATACTTCAGATCTGCACATAGATAACACTTTTGAAAGTGGCCGAGGAATAAGTTTCCAAAATCGTTGAATCGACGGACTCTTCATGACCAAACTTAAGTTCAGACCCATGCAAGCTGTTTGCAGCTGTAAATGATAGCAGAGATTGTGTCTTGCTAAATAACAAATGAAATCCGTCCTTAGATGAGTTTTAAAATAATAGTGAAAAAACAAAAGCGTATTTTTTAATGATTTTGTTTTTTTACTTGCCAAACTTCCAACCATTTTTAGGGTTTATGCTGAAATCGCAATTTTTTTTTTGACTGTATGATTTTCAGGGTGATTTTTAGCCATTTTTTGTGCTCTTTAAAATTGCTGGATTCTGATTTTTAATTTGAAATCGGGCGAATTCTGTGACCTAGAGTAATACTATGACCTTATAAACTTTTTTATAATTATGGACCTAAACATTCTAACTGCTGCATTCCATATATCAATAGAAAACGGAACTGCAAAATATAGGGTAAAATGCTGATAAACAAAAAGATGGGAGCACCTGCTTCCTTCCAAGTGTGGATTGCATTTGCAAATCTGACTAACAAAATACCTCTCACACTATGACAGCTTTCTCTTGTGTTAGGTTGTGATATTATAAAAAATACATTCTTTTGGGTTTTTTCCTTTTTATTCAACTGCTGGAAACCCTATTAACTCATGGTCTAACCCTTCCCTTACTCTAGAAACCCACAATATAACACAATAAAATAATGTTAACCAAGCATATAAATATATGTTGTGTTTAGATACACAATATGCCCCCTGCCCCTTAAAGAGCGTTGACCTCAAAGCTAGTCAAATTCTAAAAGTGCAGAATTTTACATTACGAGATTGGCGCTCAAGACCCGTACCTACTACAAGAAAACTTTCACCATCCTACCATATAACATAACACATGAATGAGAACAAGGGCTTTTTAATTTTATTTTTAATTACTCCTAGGCTTCCCTTGCATTTTGGGCATGTTTTCCAACACTCTTCCAACCTTATCTTCACATTGATCATTTTCGCCTGCGTCTAGAATTTTTATTTTATTTCAAACTTTTTTTCCCTCTCCTTGTTTGCAACTTCCACATGTTATCCACCATTTCCAAAATTCATTTTTTTTTTTGGTTCAATACTCTTTTAGGTCCGGATGTTTTGCGTATGAACTTCTCATTTTCCAAAATTGCATCCTCTATGGTTTACCCTTTTCACTTCACCTGGAACATGTGCAAAACCCTGTTCCAAAGCTTCCTATATTCCTCCCAACAAAGCACTTCGACTCTAGCACAAGCTTACCTTCTTCATCAGTCATTGGCAATTTTGTATGTAGCACCATATACAATCCTATCATCTTCTTTACATATGAAACACATTGTGCATTCTTCCCTTGTTTGGTATGTCCAGTGCATACTCAATTCCCCCGACTTTCGTCCATATTCGGGACGGCTCATAATACTTCAGTTACAGCTTCTGTTTGCTTCATTCCCAATCTCAAAACTCCTCTGTATTATGTTGATTTGATTGCTGCTTCATCTTATTGGCAGTTAGTGCCTAGTTGTTTTTCAAGAGTCGAAGAATGTTTTACATCTCTTGCACTTCTTCCTCTGCCACTAGGACATCTCCTTGGAAAATTATCCAATCTAATGGTGATGGTGGCTCCTACCTTAATAACACCTTAAATGGTGTCATTTTCATGGTTGAATGACGTGTGTTGTACCAATATACATCCAAATGTACCATTCAACCAACTTGCTTTGCTTATCCCTTGTATACATTCTCAAATACCCTTCTAAGCGCTTGTTCACCACCTCTATTTACCCATCCATTTGGGGATGCTATGCAATGCTCATGTTAAATGTAATATCTGCATTTTGGAACAACTCCTGTGAGAAATGACTTTGAAAAATTCAATCTCGATTACAAATGATAGGTTTAGGGATTCCGTGCAGCTTAAACACATGTTGAAATACAATTTTCCAATCGTTGGACCATTGCTCCCTAAGTTTCTTGTGGGAATGAAATGGGCATACTTGGTCAATCTATCTACCACCACAAAAATTTCATCTTTACCTGCAGAGTTGGGAAGATATGAAATAAAGTCCATTGACACAATTTCCCACCTTTATTGTGGAACCAAATTTCACACTTACTGAAGATTGGTTGTCTTCTAACTTTGGAAAGGCTCACTTGAGAGCACGGGCTATTCTATTTATTGGGTGTAATTAGATCAGAGTTCTATTGCTTGTTTTTGTGAAAGATTTAGTTCTTAAATCTGTGTTTTCTTTCACAATTCAGAATTTAAAAGGCAAATTTATGTTCCTAGATTTTATCGATTTCAGTTCAGATATTTATAGGCGCATAACAGTGGTATCTGAGCTGTGCTTCCGCCAGTATGTGAGCCATAACATCATGTATACCATGGGAGCTTTCAGTAAGGTTCTTACTATTAAATTATTATGATCATACTCCTCATCTAGAACTACTTCTACTTGATGAAAGTGATCTTCACTTGAGTGATTCTTCCAGGGGCAATTTATTAAGTCAGTAGAAATGTCCATTTGACTACCCTATAACAAAACAAGGTTGGGTTGTTGAGCATCAGAAGATCTAACATGAAGAGGACCCTGTGATAGTCATTTTGAGTGACCATTTTATGTTTTTAATAAAGGCACTCAGAACAAAAAGTTTGATTCAATTCAGGTTAGTACGTGTGCATAAAGCGTTCCCTAGTAGAGTCTCCAATAATTGTTGGTAATATATGTTGTCATAGGAAAAACATAGTAATTTGAAAATAGTGTTACAAAAAATTCCCTCCTCTATTATGTAGGGAGGCTCCCTTTATTGAAAGCTAAGTTCCATGTAAATAAGATATATACATTATCTACCCTAATCTAACTTTGGGGGTTTGGGATTCCATCCCAAAATGATAACTTCCTTAGAAAGGAAATAAAAGTGATAGGGAAAGAATAGAGAGAAAAGAAAGATGAATATAGCAAAAAGAGGTAATGGAAGACTTCTAATTTCAAAAAGGAATATGTAGATCCCATCCTAACCATAGGGGGTTTGGGATTCCATCCCCAAAATTATAACTTCCTTAGGAAGGAAATACAAGTGATAGGGTAAAGAATAGAGAGCAAAGAAAGATGAATATAGCAAAAAGAAGTAATGGAAGACTTCTAATTTCAAAAGGAATATGTAGATCCCATCCTTGGGGGTTTGATTCTATCCCCAAAATGATAATTTCCTTAGAAAAGAAATAAAAGTGATATGGGAAAGAATAGAGAGAAAAAAAGATGAATGTAGCAAAAAGAAGTAATGGAAGACTTCTAATTTCAAAAAGGAATATGTAGATCCCATCCTAACCATACAAGTAATAATTAACAATAGAAACAGTTATATCAATAAATAATTTCTGGAAGTTAAAAACTAATCACGTATTTGATATAAGACCAAATAACAATGATAAGATCAATAATCAACAGTCTTAAAATCTCTCTCTTTATTCTATTCTCAAAAAGTTTTGAATACAAAGCTTCTAAAATCTCCTTTTCTCCACGATTTCTCTACAGCCAAAAATCCCTTACAATGATTTTATAACAAATATTTATATGAACATATTTCATATTTTACAGCTATATGCATGCAAGAAAGTCAAGTTTTCTAATAATAGAAACTTGCACTTTGAAAAAGTTGCACATGTATGGGAGTCAAAAGTCAAATTATCTTAGGACTCTATAAATTGACAAAGTCAATTTGCAACTTGTAAAAATAGATTGTGCAATGTTACAATGATTAAAAACGTGACACTAGAATACAAATTTCACTTCATCTAACTGATTTGCAAATCATGATTCTTTCTTTTGCAATTTTTCTTGGAATCTTCTTGCATGTCAACAAAACTTTCCATAGCCATCTGAATCCTTTCTTGATATGCATCAAATTCTGGGAAACCTCCTTGATCCAATCTTCATCAGGGTTGTTTGTAAACATATAACTTACTTGACATTCCATTTTAATGTCAATCATGCCTGTAAGTACTTTCTAGAGTGTCTTCATCTCGTTATTCGACATATCAAAAGTGTTTTGATATTTGATAAACAGTTTGATAGAGTCAAAATTGAATGCCTCCCCTGGACTTGACTCTTTTTACACCAATTATTTGAATTCCTCAGTGATTTAAGCCAACAGTGAGTTACGACAGGCTATGGAAGAAAATTGTGAACTTTGGTTCAGAACATGAACAGCAAGTGTAGGGGGTATGAGCTATGTTACCTGGAAACTCCAACCAGGGCAGTGTACCTGTGTATTGACGTACTGGGTACTGGTACTGGTCCTGGTACTTGCCTGAAACGTTTCCGAAACTCCAAAATAGTCCCGGTTTCTGTACTGTTTCAGCAGTGCTGCTGTTTTTTAAATGCCAAAAATAAAAATATAAAAACTAGTTACTTTTGTTTCAGCAGTACTTCAGGAGAATCTAGATGATATATTCTAGAATCTAGATTATAATTATGTGCATATGAAAATTTAAGCATGTTGAATGTTTTGAACTTTCATGAATACAAAGTGTTTTATCTTTTATGGACAAAAATGAGTATTATGCATATATAATAATAATAATAATATATTGTACGGATGTTTCCATGCTGTTTCATACCCAAGGGTTTTTTGAAAATTGGTGTTTCCGCATTTTGAATCTGCACCCGTGCCCGTTTCCTGGCAACCTAGGGTATGAGAGAAACAACACAGACCATGCAATGACTTTTGCACAACATGGGCACCACATGGTCTTATTCTCATCACTCAACACACAAGATGGAAATGTCGCATAGTCAGCTCCAATGTTCTTCTCTTAGACAAAAGAACACAACAAGGAATCTGTAGACATCTTTATGACGAAACCATTATAAGGTCTTGGAGAACATACATGGCAATTGTGATTATTTCAGATTGGACAACGACTTTCAAGCACACCATGAGATTAGATCTGATGGACCTGGGCAGTAAGGAAGAAACAACTGCCCTAGAGCTAAGATTTGACCGCATAGTACCAGAAACCAACATCCTCAGTTTTGCTGGACTGGGGATTATTGAACTGTGAGCAGGATTCACAAACTTGATGTTTATTTTAATGTGCACCCGGTGCTTAATGTGGAGAAAATTTAGTTAGCATCACTACAGCTGGAGGGAAGTAATTTAGATGTCCAAGTTGGTTTTAAGGATGAGATCCCTAACCTTTACGATTTTTTTCTTTTCTTGGAGGTCTTTCATTAAAAAGCTAGCGATGATCAGTACATAGAGTTAAGAAACTTTATGGCAAAACATGTAAGAGTCTTTTTGAGGATTATATTGATAAGTTTAGAAGACTGTGCATGCTAGTCTGCGGTATTCCAACATCTAGAAAAGCCTAGATGTTTGTGGATGGTTTGCATGATGAACTAAAGGTAAATGGTAAGGCAATTAAGCTTGCTGATTTGTATGAGGGCGTAAGAGGAGAAGCTTGAAAGCAATGGAAGGAGCAAGCCAAGATATGCACTCCCAAACCAAGCCAATTAAAACTATAGACACCTAAAATGTCTACATGACTAATTAACATTAATCATATCCTGCATTTTAGCCTCATCACCATTTATCTGCCACCAATCCATTTTAATTCATTTTCCCTTTTATCATTCATCTAATATCTCATTTCATCATTAATCCATTTATTCTAATATTTCATCATATTCCATTAAAATCCCTTTGATAACATATACTATATATCATTAATCCTTTTATCCCATTTTATTATTAATCCCTTTTATTTCATTATTATATCTTATTATCCTATTATAATCCCACTTAACATTTATAGGAATTTAATATTCCTATGCCTCACCTACCCTAGTCTACACCTACACCTACCACTAGCTATTCCATGTAATCACTCATCATTAATTATCCTAATCACATCATTTAATCTAAACTAATCATGTGCACATCCAAATACACCTCTAAATCTAGAGGGTTCTATTTCTAGAACCCTCTCTAATCTTCCAACTATTATTTCCCTCTCCCATTTGAATTTTTGAATCTAGAATTCTCCATTCTAGAATTCTCTACAAATCTCTACACAAATCCAATCCTCTCATCAATTTGCAGCCCTTGGATTCAATCCAACATGGATTAATCCTCACCCTCCAATTTTCCACTCACAAACTATAAATTTGCACTCTCATCCTCCATGAAAGCAAGAGTTTTGGGAGGCCATCATCTTGCTACTTCATCTTTGATCATCAATCATCCATCTTCATCCTTCAAGCTTCAATCAAGCTATCAATAGCCTTCATCCAAGCATCCAAGGATCAATCATCAAAGGGGAGGTGTTGTCCAAGTCTTCCCACATCCAATCTGAAGCAATCTTCCAATCCACAAGCAAATCCACCATCAAGGAAGGAGAATTGCATGCTAGACGGTAAGTGTAGGTATAATTCTCCCTCTTTCCATCCTTGCTTGATCTGAGGTAGCAAATAGTAGTGTTAGTTTAGGATTTAAATCAATTTATTTCCTAGTTTGCACACTAACACCATTATTTTGTCTACAAAAACAACACTTAATAGCTATGTCACAGAATTCGCCAAATATCAAACAATAAATTTGGATTTGGACGATTTTGAACTCATAAATTCGTACGGCTGCAGAAACCTGGAAAAAATAGAATTTAACCGTCAAAATTTCCAAAATAATTGTTGAAATAGTTGGTTACGTTTTTAAACCTTGTCTTCAATGTCAGCCACAGTTTCTGGGGGCTTTTATTTGTCTTTATGGAGCCTCCATCTCCATTATTTGGCAATCACAAACAATTTGCAACAAGTTGTAGCAGGTCAATGATTTGCAGCAAGGTGCGAAGATTTTCTTTTCTCTTAACTGTGATTCAATAAAATGCAAATAAATCTGTAGTTGCTGGCTAGAACTTGAGGTGTCACTTATTCTATGACATGCACAGTGATTTTTCTGCTGCATTGAAAACCTGTGTTCCTGCATTCCGCGTTCAGTTTTTGACTTACTCATCCTCAAGTTTATTTTTAATTACCTTATAAACATGCAACCTCAAAAGTTTAAAATTTATTCCTGTAGTTTTATTTATTATTATGGTTGTTTGGATATTGTTATAGTTTTAACTTTTATCAAATAGTTG
The DNA here is from genome assembly GCA_018340775.1 of Taxus wallichiana var. yunnanensis. NCBI lineage: Eukaryota > Viridiplantae > Streptophyta > Pinopsida > Cupressales > Taxaceae > Taxus > Taxus wallichiana. Next base: position 251,552,177 of record CM031238.1, on the reverse strand, counting down.
TGTTTAATATATTAACTTTTAGGGTTTTCGTTTAGCTATAGTTTTAGTTTTTATTTTTATTTTCTTAAAATTAAAGTTTTATTATATTGGAATGTGTTAGTAAAATTAAAGCTTAAATTAGGGTTTATGTTTAGTTATAGACTTATAGTTTTTATTTTTTTATTTTCTTAAAATTAAAGTTTTATTATATTGGAATGTGTTTTTAAAATTAAAAGTTCTAGTTTAAGATTTTTAATTATTTAAAACACATTATTTATTGTTTTATATATTTGTCATTTTTATTTTGTAACTTATGTTAAATTGATGGCTTTAAGGAGTGATGTAATTAGATTATTATTTTATAATATTAAATTTATATTTTTTATTTAAATTAATGTGTTTGTTTGAGTTTAGATTCTTATGTTTGGTTTTAGTTTAATTTTCAATTAATCTTAATAAAGTTTTTTTTTTATTTTTTTTTTTTTTTTTTTTTTTTTATCATTGATATTAATTTGAACTTATTGATGATATTTTTATTATTATTAATTAAAAATAAAATAATAAATGAAGCTTTCTATACTTTGAACTTATTGATGATTTTTTTCCTGAATTTTATTGGGTGGTGAATTTATTTTGAATTTTACCCTCGCTGAACATGAACACCAACATGAACCTGGTGACTTAGCTTAATAGTGATACATGACAACCATTTAATGCTGGCTAATAGAGCAGCTAGGGAAGAATCATGAAAACAAGATAGATGTTACACATGCATGGAAAACTAGACACCAGTGTAAAGGTGTATGGCCAATGAACAAATCAAGTTGATTGAAATGCTAGATGAGTCAGATAGCAGCAATGATGAACAAGTACAAATTGATCCAAACACGCCATTACTAGAGGAACTACTACCAAAAGAGCTGATCAAGAAGTCTACTGCATCTTTGATTGTCATTAGAGTTATATCTTCATACCCCACCTTAAGGGAGATGAGTCATAGTATTGATTGGTAGCACACACAATTTCATTGATTCTGAACTTGCTTCAGCATTTGGTTTACCTAGATTTGTATGTTAGGTCACTATGCCTTCCTTTCAAGGTTAGTATTGTTGATGAAACTGATATAGCTTGAAAGGAGTACGTTGAAGTTGTGTCCCTCAGGATGGAGTCTTATGTAGTGACTACTGATTTTAATAAATTACCGTTGAATGATGGCAAATTGATATTAGGCATACTACAGCTTTATAGACTTGGTGAAATCCGCCTGAAATTTAAGGATTTTAATTTAGAACTCATGCAAGAAGGTAAGAAACATGAAATTGGAGGTTTACAGCACCTAATGCCCCATTATATCAGCTCATAAGATGCAAAAGCAACTCAATCAAAGCATTTTGGGTTATGTAATCAGTTGTCATACATTAAAGGGCTATACATAATTTAAACTATTTTGGCAACTTCAGCATATATCTAGTCAGTATAGCAGGCAGCAGTCGCAAGTGTTGTGCAGTGATCTTCTGCTGATAGGGGTCAAGAGCATATCACAGAGCTGGAAAAACGTACAAAATCCATTATGATTACTCCTTATTGACACCCCAAGTTGTTTAAGGATGAGATTGAAAAGGTTTTACAAGACTTCCCAACATGGGGAACATTGTGCCAAGCAAGATCCCATTTTCTGTACCAGTGGTATTGATTAACAAGGATACTTCTTTTCATATGCACATATTGCATTGACTATGGTGACTTAAACAAGAAAGACTATAAGGAGCCGATTCCCTATTCTTTAGAGTGGATGAGTTGATTGATGAGACAACTATTTGCTTGAAGTTCTGATTTGAGATCCGGATTCCATCAAATCAGTATGAGACTGGAGAACTATGGATACTATGAATTTCAAGTCATGCTTTTGGACTCACCAATGCAGTGGCAACTTTCCCGGCCACTGTGAATAAGGTGTTTCTTCCTTGCCTCGGAAAATTTGTTTTGATATTTTTGTTGACATCTTGATGTACAACAAGAATTTACAATAGCACTTTGCCCACCTTGAGATTGGTTTGGATATCATCAAGATTAACAGTTCATTTACAAAGGAAAGCAAGTATGTTTTTGCTGCACCTGAATTATAATATTTGGGGCATATTATCTTTGGTGAGGGAGTCTAGGTGGATGAATATGAGGTTCTAGAAATTAAGGGATGGTGGGATATAAAGACACTCAACTTAGAGTATTTCTTGGATCATGTAGTTATTACCTTAGTCACTGCATTCGGCGGATTTTATGCAAGAAAATCGAAATTCGCTGAATTATTTATTGAACCCAAAAGTTCGCTGAAATTCGCCAAATTTAATCATCCTGATGAAGTCCCATTTTTCGAGGGCAAATAATATTTAAAAAATCGTTTAAAATTCCTTCAGATTCGTAAAAGGTGTTTTAGGGTACCATTTGTGATTCAATAAATCAACCATTCGCAATTCAATAATTCGAGTTTGCAGGAATTTTAGCGTTTGCAGGTGGCTTGGGCTGTCGTTTGCAGGTGGCTTGGACTATCGTTTGCAAGCTGTCATTTGCGTCTGTGCCTGTGGACCTCGAACCACCAGTCTCCAACCTCGAACGACCAGTCTCCAATCAGCGCTGTGCATGCTTTTATATATATGAGCTTATAAATTATATAGTTTAGGTTTAAGTATTTTATATACAAGCTTATAGCTTATATAGTTTAGTTTAAGTATTTATATATTTTAGGTTTTTTTAATATAGTTCATATTATTTAGTTTTTTAAATATAGTTACATATTATAATTTATAAAATATACATATTTTGATTTTTAAAATTCAAATAGTTCATGTTTGGTTATTATATATATATTTTAATTTTTTTCTATTAGCCAAATTTAATCACGAATTTTATCTTAATTTTTTTAGCAACGAATTTCTTACGAATTTTATACTCGTGAATTCAAACACAAATTCGAATGCGGTGACTTAGGTTATTACCTAAGTCACAAGGTTCGTGTTCGGCAAGGATAAAATTTGGATTAAGTTCACCAACCAATAAAAATTAAGAAAAATATCGTGTTTAAATTTGAATAATATAATATTAATAATTAATATATAAAAAATAATAATTTATTATTTATTATGATGGTCTCTCAAAGTCATTCTACAATGGTAGAATGGAGTGGAGGACTCTCATGTTGTGCTGTGAAAGAAAAACTAAGGCTGTCATTATTTTACATATTTAGTTTAATTTGTAAAAGTTATACATTTGTATTAGTGGATTCAACTTTTGAAAATCAAAACAAATAAATAAGGTATCTTCTTGCTTGTTGCACTTTTAAATAATTACATATGATTTATTATTTTAGGGTTTGTATGAATAGTAAATTTAATTTGACCATGGCATTTAAATAGGACACCTTCTTCCTTGCTTCACTATTAAATGATTATATATAGTTTATTATTTTATGTTTTTCATGAATTATGAATTTAATTTTACCATAACATTTAGATTTAGTTTTGACTATTACTTTCCAAGCATTCTTATATAGGTAAATATAATTTATACATTATTATAATCTAAGGTATTTATTTACCTTTAATTTCTTACATCTGAATTATATTTATTTACCTATTTAGCTATCTATTTACCTCTTAAATAGTATGCTAAACTTATTTACCTATTTAAATTATTTAGGTAATTAATTTATGATGAAATCTAAGATTTAACTTAGGTATTTCATGGAACAATGATGTTAAATCTATAAACTAAATTAAGATATATCTAAGATGTATATTTTGTTATTATCTAAATATTTAATTTACTATCTAAGTTGATATAAGTATGTTAGATTTATTATAATTGGGGAAATGTCTTTGCACAATATTATACATCTATTTTCAATTCAAATTACCATAAGTTAATACAATCTATATTTAATTTACATATATATATATATATATATATATATATTTATGGATAAATGGTGTGTCAATGTGGAATTACATTTATATTAAGGAAGTATAAAAATTAATGTTATACATGTGTTTTTGATAAGGGTAGTCAAATATAGAGTTTGCACAATATTATACATCTATTTTCAATTCAAATTAGTATAAGTTAATAGTAAATACAATCTATATTGAATTTACATATATATGTATGTATAAATGGTGTGTCAATGAGGAACTACATTTATATTAAGGAAGTATAAAAGTTAATGTTATACATGTGTTTTTTTGATAAGGGTAGTCAAAGATAGAGTTAATATAAAAATATAGTTATCAAATGTTTCTAAATGTAATTATTAAGTTTGAAATAAATTAAATTTTTAAAATGAAGAAAAACAAAGAGAATATCAACTAGCATACATATCTTAGAATAATCTATATAAAAGATGCCGACATGTATCATTCTTGAGGTGCCTATTTCACTTATGTTGAAAATCCAATATAGGCTCCTCGAGAATGATACCTCTCGGCATCTTTTACATAGGTTATTCTAAGATAGGTATGCTAGTTAATATTCAACCCAATGATGTATTTGCGGTGCTTATGTGCTTAGTGGGTCCCTTTGCTTTATGATTATTTAAAAGAAAAACACGATAATGATTACTCAAGGTGGTCATGTTGAGGTAAACACTAGTAAAATCTCAAATAAATACTCCAATTAAATTTCTTATGAAAACCTTTAATAAATCAACACAAGTTTTTATATTCAATCTATAAATATCTTTATATACATAATAAAATTCTTATGAAAGCCTTTAATAAATCAACACAAGAAGTTATATATTCAATATATATATATAAAATATTAATAATTAAATAAACAAAATTATTGTTTATTAATATTTATTGTTTATAAAGGTATTTGTAGTTTCTATATAAATATTTTTATAAACATAATCATATATTGATAATTAAAAAATGAAAAGTTAAAACTAAGATTTATTGTAATCAAATATAACTTAATGTAGCTTTGGTGACGAGGACTCTCGCTTTAAGCTAAGGAGAACTCTATGATGGTAACAGTAAACTTAAGTGCCAAATTTTTACAATGCATCGTACTTAGAGACTTTGCTTGAATAATTATATAGGTTGACGTGAGCCATGAGAACAAAAAAGCTCCACTCAAATGCGAACAACAGGCTGCAGACTTTCACGTGCCTTGGACAAAAGACTGAAACGACCTACTTATGTAATTTTATGGCGTTTGCAAGTTGAATCCCTTGAGTGGATTCAAATACCTGCAAGTCTTCCTGAAAGCCTAACTCAAAACCCTAGTGCTAGCCTGGAAATTATTTTTTATTATAAAAAGGTGATTTTATGCGGCAAATTTCAACGTTTTTAAGGGTTTAAAAAGTTCTGAAAACACGAACTGTCTGATTTTTACAGTCGAATTTCAATGAATTTATTGTTTTCATGGAATTTGCTGAATTTCGAATTTCTTCAATGAAATTTGGCAAATTCTGTGACACAAATTATTACTGACACTTATCAAGGGATTTTCTCACCCAAGAAAGACAGTTTTGAATGGTCAAATTCAACACACTAAGTTTTTTGAAGGAAATAATGTGTACTCTTGCTATTTTTTCCTTCCCTAATGATGTGTACTCCTGCTATAATTGAATGTGGTCCTTCAATGTATGGATTGGAGCAGTTGTGATGCTATAGGATAGGCCTATTAGGCTAATACCTTTGATAGTCGCAAGCTAGATGAGAAAAAATGTTTTTGTACAATAAGGAAATGCTATATGTAATGCATGCCCTGGCCCAATTGAAATAATATTTCGTTTGTGGCACATCCATTATTAGGATCAAGTGTAACCTATGTTACTAGGGTTCTCCCCCACCCTCTTGTACCCCCTGGTACCTACCTGGTATGGATACGTCTTGGGTACGGTACTGATATGTCCCTGACACAATACTGATGTCTCGGTATGTCCTAGGTACATATCATGTACGTTTTGACATATTCTGGATGTACCCGCATGGTTGGGCAGTGGGGGGGCTCCAAAAAGTTTTATTTTATTTTATTTTGATTCAAACAAACTTCAATTTTATTGAGTATTAGACTAGGAGGGCATTGCAACCACAAGAAAACCTGGAGATTGTTTAAAATCCCTCTAGTTTATTGAAGAGAAAATATTCAAAGGATATCAAGAATGTTTGAGGTAATTATTTGGGATCATTGCAATTGGCCAAGGAAAGAAGCTATTCATAGAAATTTGGACATATATCTGAGCCTCCGTACAAGTTATTTATGAGATCAAATCTCAGGTGATCTTCAATACTAATAGAAAAATTTGGAACCGCAAATTGCATAGCTTAAAGTTTCAAAGAGCATCCTTTCCTAGAAACTATTAAGGCACAACATTGACTCCTTCCCACATCCTTAAGGAGGATTAGAAGGTGATTTTGGATAATATGAATGCAAGAACCAACCATTGGACTGACCTCTTTAGTTATCATTGGCAGGTTAGAGTCAATCTCATTAAATAGGTCCTTTAGGAGCTCCCTATATACATCTTTTATGGCCACCATCGCAACACAAAAATTAATCTCAAAGGAAATGGATGAAACACAAAGGAATACAATATTCGTATATCATAGAAAATGTAAAATCTTAAGTATATTGAATGTTTTGAACATTGATCGTACAATATTTTTCAAGTTATTTATTTCTTATGGAAAAAAAAATGAGTATATATATATAATTTTTAATACATATGTACTGACGTATCCAAGATGTATCGTACCCAAATGTTTTAAAAATTGATGTGTGTGTATATATATATATATATATTTTTGATATATATGTACGGACATATCCAAGACGTATCGCATCCAAAGGTTTTTTAAAATTCACGTATCTGCATATCAAACCCGTACACTGCATTACTGTATTACTTGTATCCTGGCAACATAGAGTGTAATGGTTTGAAATATTTCCAATGAGAGACATTCTAAGTGTGTGAGTGGATTGCAAGTGCATGATTTGAAATTCATTATAATTTATTGCTAATGTCACAAAAATGTAATATCCGATGCTTTGTCCAAAAGACCAAGAATTCAGTCAATTTCAGCAGCCATTTCAGATTGGCAGCAAGATATTGAAGTGGAATATGCCAGGGATGATGAATTGACTACATCATTATTAAATCAACAAACATCCATATCCAAGGACAATGGGTATTTCTTCTACAATGGGCTAATCTATCACAAAGGATGATAATTCTGACGTTCAAATCAAAATTCGAGGTTAAGATGGACACTGAAAATCACTATTCTCCATCTACCAAACATGTGGGGTTCATCGAAACTTATGCACAAATCAGAAAAACTACAAATGGAAGGGGTCGACGGATGATGTTTGCAATTTTGAAGCGAGTTGTGAGCAAATGCCTAAGAAACAAGGTGGAAAGAATCAAAAGTCTAGTTATACTTCAGCCATTACCTATTCCCAATGAAAAACAGAATTCCATCAGCATGAACTTCATCACATATCTCCTTAAAGTAAATGGCAAAAACACGTTTGTGGTTGTTGACTGATTAACTAAGAACCCATCAACTTGCATCTGTCTGGATGGAGAACATTAATAAGTTCCACGGGATGCCTCATACTCACTGGTAGCTTTTGGACAGCTTTTTGAGTTAATTGGTACCACGCTATTGTTTAGTAGCAGCTCTACCCCTCATATTGATGGGCAAAAAGTATTGTGAATAAGACTTTGGAGGGTTATTTGTGAAAATATGTGTTTGATTTAAATGTAATGTTGGTATATTGCCAAACATCACATCTTAATTGCCTTGACTCCATTCAAGGCTTTGCCTGGTCCACTCTCATTTACATACTGGGTTTTGGGACACCAAAGTAACAGTAGTCTGAGACTTCATTCTAGATAGTGAACAGATAGGTTCTAAAGGAGAATCTTAAGTTTGCTCAGGGATAAGATGAAGTCACATGCTGACAAGCTGTGCTCAGAAATGGAACTTGCAATCGGAGATTAGGTTTTCCTTTGGTTGCAATCTTACAAACCTGTCACTCTTAAGGCAGCATCAGAGAAACTCTCTCTAGTATAATGGTCCCTACGCTATTTTTTTGAAGATTTGGGCAATAGCTGCCAATCCTAAAGTACATAACATCTTCCATGGGTCTATTTTAAAGAAGGCAATTGGTCAACATTTGACAGATTCACTGACTTGCCTCCCTTGACGATGAATGAATCGTATCTATATAAGATAGACGGATAGAAAACATGGTTCTTACAGAATATTTGGAGCAATGGAAAGATTTTCTAGTAGATGATGCCGCTTGGGAGGGACCTGCCATACTTCCGCATCCTTCATTATTTACATTGATTGGGGACTAGGTAATTTACTATCTAGGAGTGGCGGACCATAACAAGCCCAAACTTGTCCCTGAAATAAGTTAGGAATAAATATATTCAAGGAAATAGGATAAGAATAAAGCATAAAGCTATACTTGGAAGTTGGATGTGAAAAAGTGTTAAGCTATTTTAGGTAAAATAGAAATAGGAAATATAAATCTATTTTAGAAAGAAACAAATTATATAACTGCTCATTACAAAGGTTGCTACCATGTTGTTAATGATTGAAAAATTCTAAAAAATCTGGCATGGTCCCAAAAATTGATTGGGGACTAAGTAATTAACTATCTAGGAGTGGCGGACCATAACAGGCCCAAAATTGTCCCAGAAATAAGTTGGGAATAAATCTATTCAAGGAAATAGGATAAGAATAAAGCATAAAGCTATAATTGGAAGTTGGATGTGAAAAAGTGTTAAGCTATTTTAGGTAAAATAGAAATAGGAACTATAAATCTATTTTAGAAAGAAACAAATTATATAACTGCTCATTACAAAGGTTGCTACCATGTTGTTAATGATTGAAAAATTCTAAAAGATCTGGCATTACCATCTGAACGTAAAAACATGTCCATACATGATACATGTAGCATTATTGCATATATGTGATAACTAACACAAACAAACTTTTCGAATAAAAATGTTGATTTTTTTATAATGCAAAGTATCAATAATCTCTGTCATCTGAGGTAAATAAGATAATGTCACATCAATATTCTAATGACCTCATTGAACAAGCAGATCTTCCAGCAAGAAGCGAATGTGGATAGATAATTAGTATGACGAGCCCTTGCACTGAACGAGCAAAATTGGTGGTGGTGGTCCATAGTTATGCATAATTCATTTTAGCTAAGTATATTACCTTTGATCATCACAAACAATTTGTAAATAAGTTCTATTAGTTTTGGCTGGGGTTGCAGGATGCATCATCCCTACAGCTGAGGCACGCTTAGCTGCATTCCAGATACAGATATGGGGTGTGAAAGTGTTCAAGAAGGCTTTGGAGAAAGTGATCATGAAAGTCTAGAAGACTATAACATAATCTAGGATGGCTTGGATGAATGGATTTCAAGTGTTCCATGGGCTTAATAGGCAACATACAAACATCAGAGAATCTTTCTCCTTTATTAATTGGTTTGTGGAATAATTTTGCAACTAACACTATTGACAAAATTTGGAGGTAAGAAGCCTTTGCAAGTCAGATTGGAAAGCTTGAAGAACGATGACATACTCTTAAGCGAGAGTGTAATGTCCCCAATTCCGAGCAGTTGGCCTAACGGCCATATTTTGGTCTTAGCCTTGGTCATTCCCAAGGGGCTAACGACTTTGGAGGTTATTGGGGATGGTTGTCTGATTTCCTACTATGTTTTTGTTATATTTTGGGCGTTGGGAGGGTCTAATGGGCCCTTTGTGTTCTATTTTGTCGTTGGGATCACTTAAGTGGACACTTTTGGCATTTAATGTTATGTTTCTTCATTGGGCTCATAAAAAGCTATATAAGGAGGTGGAGGGTGGAGTTGGAAATAATTCATGCATACACTTATATTTCTTTTCATGTGCAATCGCTGTTTGCAAACTATTTAGCTTGTGGAGTAAGATCCCACAGAACCCTAGCTTCGGTTGTGAGAGATCCATCCCTAGCTAGCAGGACATTCTTTGGTAGTGAGAGATCTACCCTAGCTTGTCATTTGGAGTTGTTTTTAGGGTTGATTCACGAGATATTTTCGGGGTTTTCGAGATAGGGTTTTTGTGAGTTTTGGTGGAGATAATCGGTTGGTTTTCGGATCAGATCTACGGCAGCAATAAAGGAAGGATTTGGCATCATTTTTAGAAGTTTTCACAAGGGTTTTGGCCATCTACCAAAGAGGGCGACTTGTTTGGGAGATTGCAGCCCTATTTTGGAGGGTTTCATTGGCCGTTTTTAGATCGAAGGTTGGAAAATCATCTTCTATATTTGTATATGTTATTTTCCAAGTTTCATAATTTTTGCACTTGTATTCGGGAAGATATGAATTTTAGAAGTTTTCCAGCTGTTTAAGGCACTGTAATTTTCTGGCAGCGTTATATTGACTAAAAATTCCAAAAATATTTTCTTGTGTTCTTCATATTATTATCTAGTTCTATTTAAATTTTCAAGTGATTTGAGCGGATATTTTGGGAGTTATTCATATTTTACTGTTTGCTGCCCTAGCTGTAATTTTCTGCAAAAAACCAGATTTCTATTTGGCTGCGTTTTGTCTATCTTTTGCATATTTTACAGTGGTATCCTATAAGGGATATTTCAGGTGGTATCGAGTTGTTGTTTCTCCAAAGGTGTGTTGGGGTTGAAATATGGGAGATAGAGACAGAGACAATGAAGAGACGGGAGTAGATCTGATGAAACAGCTTCACCAATATGGTGAAGCAGCAGGAGACTACCAACTTCTATTTGAGCCAGCTCACTGAGAGGTTAGCACAGGGTAGGATTGAGGCTCATACGGAGAAAGGAGAAGCTAGCAATATGGGACAACATGGTAATAGAGGTGAGAGTGGACATTCAGGACAAGGGTCCCCTCATGCTTCTACCAGGCCCTTGGGACTCCACGAGCCTTCTTTTTTGAAGGATCCTGAAGTTTCGCAGACACAATGACCACGCCGACATTGTGGATGAGGAATCTTGTTGGGAGAAGTACCGGACATTGAGTGAGGGTTTCCGGGACAACATGCCATTTCAGGAGTATTGTAAAATGAAGATTGGTAGCAGGCCCAAGAGAGATTACCAGACACGTAGTACTGAGTTTCAGAGGAGATTGGGACAAATCTCTATTCCACACTTCGATGGCTCTAAGAAGTGTACCGCGCAATCTTGGATTCAGAAGTTGAAGACTTACTTCGACTTGAATCCCATGCGTGAAGAGGATGCAATTAAGTTTGCTATCCTACACCTCGAGGGAGATGCTCATGACTGGTGGCATCATGGATTGATCACACAAGGGCACATGCATATCACTACTTATGCAGATTTTACACAGAGGTTGATGAGCAGGTTCGATAGGAGGGACCCAGATAGGCACTTCAGGGAGTTGACTCACTTGAGGCAGACAAGTTCTCTAGATCAGTACATTGCAGATTTTCAGAGGTTATCAGTTATGGTATCTGATGTTTCAGAGATGAGGTTGACTTCACTCTTCATGGCAGGGTTGACTGACGCCTTAGCAGGATTTGTGAAGGCATTTGAGCCTTCTTCTTTGCATGAGGCTATTAGGAGATCTCGAGACTTGGAGTTATCCACTCCAAAGTCGAGGGTTCCACCTCGCGTTCAGCAAAGAGAACCTCCATCTGGATCAGACGAACTTCAGCAGAGGGAGCCTCCACCGAGGCAGGAGGTGGCTAAGAAGCCATTCATTTCCCGAGAGGACAGAGATGAGTTGAGGCGAAAGAAACTATGTTTCGATTGCCGCACACCTTGGGTTCCAGGACATGATTGCAGAGGTAGAGGGAAGGCCCAATTCATCGAGGTCTTCGAGGAGAGTGAGGATGACAGAGGTGAGGAGTTGGAGACTCACGAGATGGATGATGGGGATGGAGTTGCGATGGATAGTGCTGATGCGGAGCAGGAGGAGACTTTCCCTCGGAGATTATAGCCACATTGTCTAGTACTCCGATGTACAAGGCATTTAGGATTAGAGGAGTTATGCAGGGTCAGCGAGTTGTGGTACTCATTGACAGTGGGGCTACCCACAACTTTATTGATGCATCATTGGTGGAGAGACAAGGTTTGCAGACGAAGGACTTTGAGGGCTTCAACATTGTTGTAGCCAATGGGGAGTATATGAGATGCACACGGAGAGTTCCACAATTGAGCATCACCATGGGTAACTACACAGTTACCGATGATTTCCACATTGTTGGTATGGGAGTGACCCACATAGTGTTGGGAGTGCAGTGGCTTCACTCTCTTGGTGAGTTTCGGACTAACTTCCAGACGATGGAGCTGAAGTTTAAGTCCGAAGGCAGGAATGTGATTTTGAGGGGATTATCGGCAGGAGCACCTAGGGTGGTTGCAGCTGAGGGGATGGAGAGGAATTTCCGGCATAATGAGGGGTTTTATTATTGCGGATCGATGTGGAGTATGATGGATGTGGGTGTGACTAGTAGTGTTGCACATAAGGCAGTTACAGAGATTGGGATTACAAGTTCAGATCATCCGAGTTTATCATTATGTTGGTTATCTGAGGTTTTGGTAGACTGGAGATCTCATTTGCTTGTTGAGTACTCCAAGAACCGACACACTTGTGAGATTCTGGATGGTCACATACAGGATGACAACTACAGATTGGAGGATGAGATGATCTTCTATCAGGACAAATTGTACCTTGTGTCGGATTCATGGTTGAGGATGGAGATACTGCGACATGTGCATTATTCTTCCATGTCTGGACACTTGAGCTTTGATGAGACCTTCAACTTCATATGGGAAAGGGTCAGATGGCATGGGTTGAGGGAGGATATCCTCAACTTTGTGCAGGGATGTGTAGTTTGTCATGGTGACAAATCGAGTATGCATGTTCCTTATTTCTGGAGTTGATAGGGATAACACTCCTATATGTTTTACTGCTTATGTGGATGACGAGCACTTCACCCATGTGCTAGCTAGCCGAGGGACGGAGTCGATAGGAGATGCAGTGAGTGATCACATGATGACAGTTTTGCAGTGGCAGGGATTGGACAGATTGACAGTTTCAGTATGGGTACCAGTAGAGAGTCGATGTGGGCATTATTCTACTTCAGGGCAGCATTGTTATCTACACTGCATGGAGAGCATGATGACTATATGAGGTGTTTTGGTTACTTCGGATCACACCGATCTTTGGTTGATTGCAGGGTGAGATGGAGGCACTTACTTTGTGGTATTCAGTTCTACAACACAGGAGGATAATGCTTGGGGTCAAGCATTTTTCGGGAGGGGAGGATTGTAATGTTCCCAATTCCGAGCAGTTGGCCTAATGACCATATTTTGGTTTTAGCCTTTGTCATTCCCAAGGGGCTAACGACTTTGAAGGTTATTGGGGATGGTTGTCTGATTTCCTACTATGTTTTTGTTATATTTTGGGCGTTGGGAGGGTCTTATGGGCCCTTTGTATTCTATTTTGTCGTTGGGATCACTTAAGTGGACACTTTTGGCATTTAATGTTATATTTCTTCGTTGGGGCTCATAAAAAGCTATATAAGGAGGTGGAGGGTGGAGTTGGAAATCATTCATGCATACACTTATATTTCTTTTCATGTGCAACTGCTGTTTGCAACTATTTAGCTTGTGGAGTAAGATCCCACGGGAACCCTAGCTTCGGTGGTGAGAGATCCATCCCTAGCTAGCAGGACATTCTTCGGTAGTGAGAGATCTACCCTAGCTTGTCATTTGGAGCTGTTTTCAGGGCTGATTCACAGAGATATTTTCAGGGTTTTTAGAGATAGGGTTTTGAGGGTTTTGTGAGTTTTGGTGGAGATAATCAGTTGGTTTTCGGATCAGACCTACGGCAGCAATAAAGGAAGGATTTGGCATCATTTTCAGAGGTTTTCACAAGGGTTTTGGCCATCTACCAAAGAGGGCGACTTGTTTGGGAGATTGCAGCCCTATTTTGGAGGGTTTCCAGTTGGCCGTTTTCAGATCTGAAGGTTGGAAAATCATCTTCTATATTTGTATATGTTATTTCCCAAGTTTCATAATTTTTGCACTTGTATTCGGGAAGATATGAATTTTAGAAGTTTTCCAGCTGTTTAGGGCACGCTGTAATTTTCTGGCAGCGTTATATTGACTAAAAAATTCCAAAAATATTTTCCTTGTGTTCTTTATATTATTATCTAGTTCTCTTTAAATTTTCAAGTGATTTGAGAGGATATTTTGGGAGTTATTCATATTTTACTGTACGCTGCCCTAGCTGTAATTTTTGCAAAAAACCAGATTTCTGTTTGGCTGCGTTTTGTCTATCTTTTGCATATTTTACAGTGGTATCCTATAAGGGATATTTCAGAGAGCTAGCTGGTGTATAAATGGATGAAGAAAGCCCGACATGATTAGAGACTAAAACACTAGCCAAAGTACAAAAGTTGAACGTCTGATTGTAAGCTCAAGATGAAGAAACTCCTTGGGAAGTATAATATCTAGACCCCATCACAATGCCTGCCAGCAAATTTTGGCCCTTGTATGCTGGTATGCTAACACTTTGCATGAGCTCCTGTGTCACACCTAATCTTGAATATTTCATGTTTCGGATATTTAAATATCTTGAACAAGAAAATGTCACCATTTATGTGATACCACTATAAGACATAATAACCACATAAACATAAACATAATGTGCAAGCAGTCAAGGAGACATACTGGGAGCAGTTCCTTGTATGGTTCAGGAGGCAGAGAAGAGATATCATTCATTATGGCAAATCCTTCCTATACTTGGGTCTTCTTCTTTGTAATTTGTCTGTCCTCCCGATCTTCTCCATATAAGTCTGTAATTCATAATCTCTCTCCATCTGCATAGACCTAGGTGGAATTGCCAAAAAGATATTTAAGATGATACCAAGAAAATGGATGTGCCTTGGACTACAAATGATCAGCACTCAAATCAATCTAGGAATTACCATCAGTATTTCGCTGCCATGATAGCTGTGTTGTGCAGTGTTGTCGATATGAATTTCAAAACTATTTGTAATGAAACAGAGCAAACAGTTGTCAAAGCTTTTAAAGTGACTACTTTTTCTGAATTTGTTTTGGTAGGATGTTTGAACAAACGAAGAAAGAAACTCAAGTCATATAATTCAAGGTCTTCCTATACTGCACACTTTAAATTTGTTTGAACTTATAGCTTAAGGCGTTTTGGACAAAATAAGAATTTAGCTGGCTTGGTAAAATAAGAGATGGTTGATATTCACTTAGCTGAAGCCTCCTAAATATTACGGTAAAGCCGTCTGGATTGTGTTAGGTGCCATTCACATCATCGGCGTTGATGTCTGGCTTACTATAGTTATGCAGGACTGTACTACTTTTCTACATAAGGCACTTACTCTTATTCTTGACATTGTTGCTAAGGTGCCATGGCAGGACCTGGTATACGATGTGATTTTGTTATGAACTGTTTTCTTGCAGTTCATTTACCCCTGTTTTCCTTGTGGTTTGTTCATCTGATGGCTCAAAACAGACCCCTACTCTCTGCTGCTGCAAAATAAAATCACAGTTACTGCTTTCAAAAACACCCTCACTCTGGCATGTCTGGGACTGCATACAAAATCTCTAGGGCCAGGTTAAAGAAACTTTTATTTCCACCCTTTTGTGATTTGAAACCCGTGTGGTATGCTGTATCTGCACACTTTTTTAAGCTCTCTAAGGTGGTTTCTAGTTTGTGGTTTCACAGTTGGCTTAGATTTATAGGTTAATTCTCGCTGCTAACTTTGAAGCCATTATGAATTTTTTGTGCTGTCACTTTTGGCATCCTTCGACATTTTTAGAAAGGCATGTGAAATCTTATTGAGTGCCAACTCAAATCCTGTTCAACTATGTTTGATGGGTATGACCATATTTTTTAGTTTTGAAGACTGGCTGTTGTTGATACGGAAGCTTCAATGTGTTAATTAACCAGGCAAACTCTTAGATATGTTTGATAATTGACTGTTTCTTTCATATGGTGGTATTTGACCTTTAATTTTCACTTCTTTATAGAAATGCATGGCATTATCATTTGACATTTTCACAGTTAAAACAGCTTTGGGTTCACTCCACCTGGCAGCTGTGTGTTATTGGTGCCTTTACTCTAGTTTTGATGTATAGCATCTTTTTGGAGCTTCCTCTTGCTCCTATTTTAGTCATCTGTGAGCATTTATATAAATGATTTGTTTTTCCATTTGTTTTTCAAAATTAATATTGGCTTGTGTCTGGATTGTTGCATTGAGGTTAGCAAAATCCCTTTGGCTTGCTTGCTGACATATTAGCTCTGATCAATCCACGAGTTTATCTGTTTTAACGGGGCATTGGATAATTTCTTGTTAACCCTGAGAGGAAGGAAGGATTGCCCCGCTTGCTTGATGAAATGACAATGTAGAATGCCCTTTTTTAACTTGAGTAAATAGAAGGTAAAATACATAATTTCCCTACTTTTGGACATTTGACAATGAGACCCAGGCTTTCTTAGTCTTTAACTACGTTATTTATCTAACATATGAAATAATTGTAAGATTGGAAAGAATAAGAGCTTGGCAAATTACTAAAACTCAAAATCTTTAACATTTTTAGGAAATAAATTTCAGCCTCCCACTTTTCATGCATGTGTTTGTGTTATGGTCCATTGCATACAACACATTGACGTGCTGAATTTGTGGGCCAGAGTTAATCCAAACACTTCTCCAGATTTTCAAATAATGGAGAGTCCTCAGAAACAACCTAGTTGGAAATACATTCTGAATTATTGGATATAGTTCCACCAACATTTGTCTCATTATTTGGAACATTTTCTATAAAACAGCCCTAAAACAAAAGGGTCATTTTACATTAGATGCATTGTTTCTTCAACTTTTTCATTTGATGTCAGTGTTAAAGTTATGTACATTGTTACCTTTAGTTAATATCTCATGTGTAATTATTTCATAATTTTAGTAAAATGGATGCTAATATTTTGAAGAGATCGATGGAATTGAGTTTCCATTTCTATTACCAAGAAAAGAGAAAATTTACGTTCTTTTGTTCCATGTATGTTTTTTAACATGTTTGGTAAATGTAGGAATGTTATCAACAGTTTTACAACTGTGGCTAAAGCTTATTCTAGGCCTTTCTAGGAGGCCTATGTGGTTGAAAACTTGAACAACTTGAACATTCTATGAATATCTGTTCATGTTTTGTGGGTTGCATCTTTTGTTTATGTTGTGCGCCATGGCCTTTATACAATGAAATTTGGTATAAAATGTATATAAGAAAATACATTGATACAAAGTCAAATTCAAAAGTATGTATGTGGGGTTTAAAGTATACAAAATGCGTGCATTCTCAAGAGATACACGAGTACTAAAAATAGCGATATATACAAATAAGTATATAAGAGAATGTGTGTGTGTGTGTATATACTATATACACACACATGAAACACTATGATACACATGCACACATACTTATGCAAGAAACAAAATAATGTGTGTGTGTCTACATGAAATTAAATATAATAAATGAAATTACTAATATGAAATTAATAAAAGTCCACTTCATCGGATAGTTGTTATCTTTCATGTTTGAACATTGAGATATAGATCTTTCATATTTGAACATTGTGATATAGACTATATTATTATTGTGTTAATGCACGGCCAACCTAAAATATGGAAAGCAGTTATTTTTCCCAGTTTTTGTGTATTGTGTCTATAGAAAATTGAAAGCAAGACCGAAAAAGATTTTCTGCATCTTTACTGATAAAGTAAGAAATCTTTGAACAGGTTGACTTTTCCACTGAAGATGATATCCAGAATAGTGACCCAGCTAATAATGAAGTTATGCAAACTATTGTCATGAAGGCAAATCCTAATATACGGAATGCCCCATTTATGTTGCTCCTGAGATCACTGAAAAACGCGTAGAGAGAAGAATACCAGAAAACATGAAGGTCAGCAGTGGAAGGGTACAGCATGATGAACCATTATTTCAAATTCCCAATTTTCATCCTTCAAGAGGGAGGGATGTATTTGATATTTGCGTGCCTGAGACTGATGCAGCATGTCAGGGAGATGAGATAGTTGAACTAGCCCCTTCTTTACATGCCCAGACCAAAATAAATAAGGAGCTTACTGAAATGCATAATGAAGTCCAGATTTTGATGCCGGGCATGATTTGGTTAAAGCATTGGCTTAGTAAAGATGATCAGGTGAGCCAGTCCGTTCAGATTTTGGGTTTATGAATTGTCAACGTAGACTCTTGTTTGATGTCTGCAATTATAATAAGAAAACAAATACAACTGTGTCCCTAATTGAGTTTGTACATTTTGTAAGGTACCATTTCCACACAATTTAGAAGTAACAGGTTCCGTATAAGTGGCATGGATTATACTGGTTCATTTCAATATAGTATTTGTGCTTTCCAAAATTGATTCAGTCTCTCCAGTGTTGTTGGCAATGCTCGGGCTTCTTACAACAAGAAGTAAAAAGTTGTATGTTTTTGAGCACATTGTTATCTATTTGATGAGGGCTTTATGTTTATTCAAGTTGTGCTCATCATGTGCTGCATTCTATGTTATGCTTATTTACTTTACAGTACATCTTATGTAGTGCTTGTGACTGGTCATATTTTAAACTACCACACTGAGGTAACACTTGTTTAATAGGTCCTTAGATTCTTCTAGTCAAGAAAGGTGGTAACAGGGTAGGATAGAATTTATCTGTATTATGGGAGTTCAGTTCTTTCTCATCCTCAATATCTTCCGAGTCTATGAAAACCAAGATAAGTATGTCCCACTTATTGTAAGCCGTTCTCTATACACAACCATCAAACTCAACAATGACTTTTTGTGGTCTTTGACGAGGATGCTGGCCCCTCTTCTGCTTCTGATTCTGATGCAAAACAAAGGCTTGTTCTCCATTGGCTCCCTTCTCTTGTTTCTTTGAGTTTTTCTTGCAACGGGTGTTTTCTTCTGCAAGGAATTTTCTTATTATATAGATTTAGTTTATGATGATTGGTTAGTTTAGTCTCACTGCCTCTCCTTCGATATTATTGCTTCCTAGTTTTAGTTTAAGATAGTTTATTTTTTGAATTTGCCTCTTCTGCTTCTAAATCTGATTCAAAACAAAGGCTTGTTCTCCGTTGGCTTCTTTCTCTTGTTTCTTTGAGGAGGTTTTTCTTGACACAGGTGTTTCCTTTTGCAAGGAATTTTCTTATTATACAGATTTAGTTAATGATGATTGGTCTAGTTTAGTCTCACTACCTCTCCTTCGATGTTATTGCCTCTTAGTTTTAGTTTAAGATAGTTTTTTTTTGTTTGTTGGAGTTCCGTTTCATTCTGGATTGTAATGTATTTTTGGATCCCGTTCCCTACATCGATCATCCATGACAGTAATATAATTTCTTTCTTTTTCATTGAGAACTTCACACATTGTAGTATCTCAAAACAACTAGAAGTAAAATTAAATTTACTCAAAGAGTCATTAGATTATAGGAAAAAATTGTATTTTGACCATAGCCAAAATTAGAGTTAATACGTCTTATTCTCTTTTGTTTCTGAATTCAGGTTAAAATAGTTAAAACATGTCAAGAACTTGGTGTTGGCAAGGCAGGATTCTATCAACCGGTTACGGTAACCAAAGCAAAATGCATTTGTGGATGATGTGCCTTGGTAAGAACTGGAATCCAGAATCAAGATCCTATGAAGATATACGGTCCTATGATAATGCAAAACCACCATCTATTCCTTCATATTTTACTCCCTTGGTTCGAAATGCTATTCAAGCAGCTCACAATGCACTCATACAAAACAACAAATTGATCCAGAAAGATGTACGGACTGTTTTGCCATGCATGGACCCGGATGTGTGCATTGTCAATTTCTATAAAGAAAGTGGAAGCTTAGGGCTACATCAGGTAAATATAAATTTTTGCAATGTCTGTGAATGATTTGTGTTTATCAATTGTATGAACGCATTAATAAAATGATGACTGGATATGCAGGATAGGGATGAAACTAGCAAAAGCCTCGAGCAAGGGTTGCCAGTGGTATCATTTTCTATTGGTGACGCGGAGTTTCTTTATGGAACGGAAAGAGACCCGAGCAATGCTAAAAAAATCGTACTTGAATCTGGAGATGTTTTGATCTTTGGGGGTCCATCCCGACACGTTTTCCATGGCATATCTCATGTGAAGCCTAACACTTCTGCCAAATGGCTTATTCGAGATTCAAGGTTGCGCCCAGGAAGAGTAAATCTGACATTCAGGCAGATTTAGTAATTGAACCAGGCATCTTTGAGATGGAAAATCTCATGTTACAAGATTTGTACTGTACTATTTATGTATGGAACTCAGCTTTATTTTTAAGAGAATAAATTTTTATCTTTGAGATGGAAAAGCTGTTGCTCTGGAAGATTTGTGCTGTACTACCTAGATTGTATATAATTTGTCTTTATTTTTTAAGAGAATTATTTTGTTTCTACTATTTTGTCTTTGGATAATTTGATTGCCCCACTGTAGATAATAGCGGCAGCCAAGGATTTTTTGTTCTGTTGTATTGTATTTGTATCACTGCTACCTTTTGGGCAGATTGATGCTTCTGAATGCCATGTAGGTGGTGTTGATGTTAATTTTCATGATTCTACCTATCAAAAGAAATGCTTGCGTACGTCTCAGTTTTCAATAGAAAAGTGATGATTATTTTGAAACTTCATTGTGGGTTAAATGATGATTTCTGGATGATTAATCTTTTCAAAGGTTGGGTAACAGAACTTTTCTCCTTTTCATGACGATAATTAATTGCTAGGGTAAGTATAATTTTTCCATATTGTGAATGCCAAGGGCCCGAGGCAGGCAGTCGTGGGTTAGAGTTTGCTCAAGAAAGATGATCAAATATTATGACCTGGTCTTTCAAGGAACACTGTGTTTTAATAAAAGAATTTTTGACTTCCACTCTTAACTTCTGCAACCACAAGCTCCTCTTGATTTTTTTGACAAACAATGCCATTACTAACTGTACTCGAGTTGAGATCCAAACAATAAGCAAGAGAAAATGCAGAAATGATAACCTGTAATACACGCATTTTTACATAATGACGGTGAAAACAGAAAACCTCCATGGTGGATGTATATGTACTTGAAAAATGTTAAAAGGTAAGAGCAAGGACAGTCACCATAGGCAAGTAAATACTATTCAATGCAAGATGAGAGAGAAACACTTGTCTTGTGGCTTTATGACCAAGATGAGGGGTTATGGATGCACGAGTTATGAAAAAGGAAAAAATAAGGTTATGCGTTGACAACAAAGAAATGCTAATGGGGAACACATACTTTGTCAAATCGGAATAAAGCTTTGGGGTGCAAGTCTGTGGGTTGATATGTTAGCATCCTCCTACGTAATTAACACCACATAGATCCAATTTTCACTAAGCTGTTTAAATCTGTTCTTCACTAAGTTGATGGCAATGATTCATGCATTAGCAGCGTATATGAGCTCATTGAACCTTTATATGCTGCTCTGTCTGGTAATTAGCTGGTTCCTTGAGAGAAGGGTAGGCTTTGACATCATGACATAAATGTTCTTGGACACAACAATGTTGCAACACACATTGAAAGCATATTCTTTATTTACTGTTTGAAAGTGCAACCAATTAAACATATTCATTCATTGTGAAAGCAGAATAAAGGGTGTTTCTTGTTTGTAAAATTAGGTTCCAAAGACAGATTTGACCACCTAAGTTTAGAAGCGATCACAGAGTACAGAAAATGGACGTTCTGAATGGATTCTCAATACATCGTGGGCTTGGATCGAGCCAGGGCTAGTTAATCTTAATTCCCTTTTATAATACCTCACATTTAAGAAATACATACACATACTAAAAGGTTTAAAGTTCAAATTAAGACTATCAACGGCCATTAAGGATATATTGGCATTTATTTTAAAACAAATCGTTACTATTTTATTTATGTGCTTCCATTAGGGTTTATTTATAGATTTTTAGAAAGAAAAAGTCATATTGTATATAATAATCTAGTTATGCGGAGAGGTATTCTACAATTGTAACGTGGAGTGAAGGACTCTCATGTCGTGTCTGTGAAAGAAAAATCAAGGCGGATATTATTTTACATCTATAGTTTAATGTGTAAAAGTTATAAATTTATACTAGCGGATCGAACTTTTGAAAATCAAAACAAACAAATCAGTTATCTTCTTGCCTTTTGCACTTCTAAATAATTACATACTAGTATAAATATCTTTATCTTTACACTAACTACAGATGGGAGATTGGGATGGGTTTGACATAGGTCATACAGATTGGCGGTAATACACAACCGTTGATCTTTGAGGACGAATAATAGCGTACAACACTCGTGACTGTCAGCGTAGGATGTTAGAGTGTGCGGAGGAAGAGCAGAAAACTGAAGGATGTGAACGATGAAATGATTTTGACGTTGACATGAAGCACCGGTTATGGCAGTGTGTAGTCATGTGAAATAGGGTTTTTATTGCTGTCTAACAGTGGTGGTCGCTGCCATTTATGTGGTGTTCTTAAGAAAGATGGGAGTTGTTTGTTGTAGTGGTGGCGGTGTCCAATGCTGTCCAATGCTGACAAGAAGAGCTCTCCATAAGGCTAGAACTGCTTTATACGTTATGAAGATAGCCCACTTAAATGGCAAGTAAACAACAAGCTTTTAGAATTAGGGCTGAAGCAGACATGGTCGATCCTTTCCCTCTTGGTACTGGGAACTTTGTGCAGTCCCATTCCGTTCGGATGCACCAAATAGGCGCTGAAATACAGCTCCTGTTGGGGATCGTCTTTGTTGGACGAGAAAGCAATCCATTGCCCGTCGAGAGACCAATAGGGCATGGTGTTGATCCAGGGGCCTTCCGTTAGGTCCGAATCCACCCTTCTTCGCCTTTCTCTCCATCCATTATGTATAGATTCTTGTGCCCGGACCGCCCCGATCTGAACACCAATTCTTTCCCGTCGAGAGACGAACAGGAAAAGACATTATTTTTGGTGCCCTCTTTGGTCAGAATTTTCACCTTGGATTTCACCACTTCTTCTCCCAAATCCTTTGGATTGAAGCGGATGGATATTACATGAAGAGTGGATTTATGCGTGGCAAAAATGGGGCCAACCGAAGCATACAAAACCCCTTCTGTTTCCGATTTCACGCCACAACAAATTCCTGTTCGTTCTTAATCTCGAATACGACATGTGCGCCAACAATTGTAAAGCCCTTTGAGAAGCCATGTGTTTTTTCGTGGATCCTCAGACTGGTCACTAGTTTGCTTTTGTCCAGTTACCTCAAGGATTTCACGGCATTACTAAGAACGACCTCTATGCCAATCGTCTTAACATGATTTTCGAGGTGAGTATCTCCAGCATTATCATGATTATATGCAGATACAATATAAAGGACTGGATGGAATTGAGGGTCCACTATACGTCGGCACTGGATGCGTTTACTGTAGAGAAGTGTTATGTGGAAGTGAGCTAAAACAATATAGGTCGTCAAATTTAATCAAAGAGATCAATCCTGAAATATGGAATCTAAACATGGAGAAATCCAAGCCATTGGAGGAGGTCAAAGAGTTTTCCAATTGCACTTACGAGAAGAACACTTTGTGGGGCAAGAAGGTATTTTCCCCCATATAAATTCAATGTTAGTATCAAATGTATACTTAGTATTATGGTAAATTAATGGTTTCCATGCCGTAGGTTGGCATGTTGTATGACTGTGTAGCGGAGGATGTATTGACAGGCTTCTCTATACAGTTTTCTACTCGCCCAGACGAGATGCTTTCATGGGGTGCGCCCCTGTTAATCTAAACGATGCACTGACTCAACATAAAAGATGGGCCACATGTCATTTTGAGCTTTTTGTGAGCAAGTTTAGTCCAGTCACTCATGGGCTTTGTCATACAAGAATAGCACTGTGCATGGGTTACAACTTCTACGGCCTATGGGGCGCATCTTCTTTACACATAATCTGTTACGGTTTATTTCGAGCATTTTGCATGCTCAATGGTCTATCAATATTTCCTCAAGTATTTTTTTCATTAGGAATGTACTTTCAAAACAAAGAAAAGGCTAGGGCTATCCCTCACGTAAGTTTGCATGGAGGGGTGAGGTGGCTGTTGACTGGGCACTTTCCACGGTTTTAACGGAGTTAAAAAACTTAACGGAGCCCATGTCATTTCAATGCATCCCGGTGACTGCTCAACGCTGCCTGTCTATTCACATTTATTGCTGTGAATTTGTTGTGCTTCATGTCAATACATCATTTCAAATATTTATATTGAATGCTACTATTTATTGAATGCTCCGTATATGATATCCTCTGCATTAAACTAGTTAATCCACGTTTTGGCACCATTGCTTTGCTTTTTTATTTTTACATATGTGACTTTATTTAAGTATTGCAAAATAGAACAATGCTCATATTTCACCCAGTTTTATGGAAGTTCGTAAGATTTTTGAAGGTGGGCTGTGAGAAAGAACATTGCTTAGGACAAGCAAGTTTGGAAACAATTTATGCATTGCAAATCTAGTAAGAACATTGCATTTTTAAATCAGTAATAGCACAATATTCATGAAATTTCTAATTGCTATGTTGTAAAACTCTCAAGACTTATACAATGCTAGCTTGGAGCTAATGTTCGATGACAATGCTAAATTATTAAAAGAAAACTAGAGCAAAACAATATTATCATAGCTTCAATTCTTGCAAAGAAAGCCACATAAAAGTTCTTGTTATCCTACATAGGGTTTTTTGTTTCGTCTTTTGTCTCATTCAAATGAAGATTGGATAATGCAAATGCTATTGTGAATATCTATTTATAATAATTTCACATTTTAAAGTCAATTATTAAATCCCATAATCAAAATATTCCAATTTTTTCCCCCATAAAATGAATCCCTTTGAGGCATTTTGTCAAACAGTTCATGTGTCTTTTGTATGCTTCCACATTTTGTATATGTCTCTTTGGGGCACTTGCAATTAAATATAATAGGAATTAGATTTCTGTTACACTCTCAATAATGAAAATATGAAAGAATTTCTTGTGGAAGTTCCAAATATACAACAATTTAAAACTCTTTACCTACTTCTTTATAAATGTTTTCTCATACTTATTTACATGGCATACAACTACCCCACTCACAATCAACAAATTGTCCAACACTACACTTTATTTCCAAATATATTAGGACCATTTCAACAAATTCAATTCCTATGAAATTCAGTTTCTCTCATACTTATAACTATATATCAACAATTTCTTGTTTGTGTTATAGTCTTCGTTGTAATGGGATGCTACTCTTATGGCAGACTTTGGTAGTTCATTTTAAAAGCTATTTAGGAAACACCAAGCTCATAACAATGACTGCAGAATTCTTTTTCTAGAAATTGATCAGCGGTCCATGGATTGTGTTAAATGTCATGAGGGTTAAGAGATGGTATCCCCACCATCCCAAATGTAGCCTAGTTTGGATCTTTGAATCCATTGTCAACATTTGAGCATAAACACTAAGTTATGATGTGCCTAAGGTAAAGTTGAAGATGATTAATTTACAATATGCCCAAGCTAAAGCTGAAGGTGATTTTTTTGCTTCAACCCAACATAAGTACAACTCATCTTGTTTATTAATTTATTAAGTTTTTGAACTACTTTGAGAGTCATTTACCACAACATCAAGTCTTATAGTCATCTATCCAAGCTGAAAGGAGTAACAAGTCTGGTTAGTGTTTGCTAGATTTATTTCAAACAAGACTAATTGAAAACAAAGATATTATAAGTTGAATGGTGATTCAAATACTTAAAGCTAATATTCAAGGTAGATTTTTCCAAAGAGAGTTTTACTTACAACACTATGACAACGTACTACGTTGTCACCCATATTAAACGATGGAACATGTTATTTTTACAAGATATAGTCATTATAGTGCATAAGATTATGATGCCACATTCTTATGTGCCTACAGGATCTATGTCAAAGTAGGTTGCTTTCCCACGTAATACGTTGTTGTGTCAACTACATGCATTTCTAAAGTTTGTTTTGCACATCACAATGTTATGAAACTATTCAAATATGTTTCATTGAATTACTTTGAAATAATTTCAAATTCATTCCCTCCTACTATGAGGACAACAATTTAGCAACATATTACGTTGATACCCCTGATAACAATGATCTGACTCATTACTAGGTTACAGAAGATACACTATGTACTATATAAAATTATAATTTCATATCTTAGTGTGCATACAAGATCTACATCAAAGTAGGTGGTTGCTCAACGTAATACGTTGTTACTTTGATGACCTGCATTTTTAATGTTTGTTTTGCACTGAATAACTAAACAAAGTTATTTCGTTCAATTAAATTGGAATATTTTCCAATTCATTCCTTCATGCTTTAATTACAACAATGTATTACGTTGTCACCCAAACTAAATGATGGAACACATTGTTTTTACAAGCTATAGTCATTATAGAGTATAAAATTGTGATGCCACATTCCTGAATGCCTACAGGATGTATATCAAAGTAGGTTGCTTTCCCATGTAATACGTTGTTACGTCAACGACATGCATTTTTAAAGTTCGTTTTGCACATCATAGTGTTATGAAACTATTCAAATATGTTTCATTCAATTACTTTGAAATAATTTCAAATTCATTCCCTCCTACTATGAGTACAACAATTTAACAACATATTACATTGTTACCCCTGATAACAATGATCTAACTCATTACTAGGTTACAGAAGATACACAGTGTACTATATAAAACTATAATTTCAGATCTTAGTGTGCCTACAAGATCTACATCAAAGTAGGTGGTTGCTCAACGTAATACGTTGTTACTTTGACGACTTTGCATTGTTAATGTTTTTTTACACTCGAATTACTAAACAAAGTTATTTCATTCAATTAAATTGGAATATTTTCCAATTCATTCCTTCACACTTTAATTACAACAGTACAACAACGTATTACGTTGTCACCCAAACTAAATGATGGAACATGTTATTTTTACAAGCTATAGTCATTATAGTGTATAAAATTGCAATGCCACATTCCTATATGCCTACATGATCTATATCAAAGTAGGTTGCTTTCCCACGTAATACGTTGTTGCATCAATGACATGCATTTCTAGAGTTTGTTTTGCACATCACAGTGTTATGAAACTATTCAAATATGTTTCATTCAATTACTTTGAAGGACAAAAATATAGCAACATATTACGTTGTTACCCCGATAACAATGATCCTGCTCATTACCAGTTACTGAAGATACATTGTGTACTATATAAAACTATAATTTCAGATCTTAATGTGCCTACAAGATCTACATCAAAGTAGGTGGTTTCTCAACGTAGTACGTTGTTACTTTGATGACCTGCATTTTTAATATTTTTTTGCATTGAATAACTATCCAAAGTTATTTCATTCAATTAAATTGGAATATTTTCCAATTCATTCCCTCACACTTTAATTACAATAGCACAACAATGTATTACGTTGTCACCTATTGTGAGTACAACAATTTATCAACATTTGAAGCACTTTATGGTTGGGCAACCTATATTTTCTTCCTTTGATACTAGGGGCCAAGAAAACAAATCGATTTCATCAAATCTGAAATATAATGACAAGATCCTTGTCTTGACGAGAGGTTTCTCTATCATCCTTTGGTTTGAGAAAGGAATTAAAAATTTTCATGACTTGTACAAATTTGGGAAGTGGATGGAGTGGATAGACCTTAAAGCTTTCTATAAGTTTCCTCAATCTAAGTTCGTAATGTATACAATGCTCATAAATGCTTTCACAGCTCCCTCTATTGGACTAATTATGGAGGATGATAATGACTGCTGGGATATGATGAGGTGGCTCAAAGGGCACCCTCTCCAAGAAATTTTTTAGATTCAAGACATTTATTAAAAAGGCATCTTTGTTTGTGTCAAAATCTGTAAAAATATGTAGATGTTAACTAAACATTCATCTGTAGAATATCTTGTAAAATATTTAACAGTTGATGGCGATGATAAATGTTAATAAGGTTGATGCTCTGTTCCCGACGATGATAAATATTATGAATGATTCCTCCAATCAGGTTGATGATAATGAAGTTGTTCTAGCCTATGTTGTTTAGAGTGGTGGCATGTTTGAGACCTAAAATGATTTCCATACTTTCATATTGATGCTTGTGATGATTTGTGATACCCTTGAGAGCTATTTTTGGGTTGATTCTCTTCTATAAGGCAACAACTGATTTTAAACAATTCTCAACCTTGAAGAACTTAGAAAAGATACTCTATTATCTAATCTGATGATTTGGTTCTTCGCAACCTTTGGATATTAAGTTATATTCACCATCTTCTATTTTTATCTATAGTTTTGGCTTTCATGAGAAAAAGGATAGATCATGATCTGCATACTTTATGTTTCTTTTTCATACTTCCTATTGTTGCATTCATACTTTTTCCTATTGAAAACATGAGTGGAAATCATTGAGGGAAGTGCAAGATGCTTTAATTTTTGAAGAGGAGTTTTTGGGTTTGCATGTTTCTAGCTTCTAACCTTTAGGCTGCCTGTTGAAAAGAAAGAGGTAGTGAGAGATCATGTGAGGGAGAAGGATTGGTTTTACAATAAACAATATTCAAATAATTCTAGTTTTGTTTGAGTGATATGAGAGTGAAATTAAGATGGCTAGCTCAATTTTATGAGATTCTTGATGTCGTTTTTACTCTTTTTGTTGACTTGAATTTTTTTAATAATGATCCTCAATTTCTTGAACATATTGAACATTTGTGAATGTAGGTCTTATCATTTTAGCGTCAGCTATAATATAAATATCAAATGGTTAGTGTTATTGTCTAATTGTATAGTGTGTTATCTTGAGCATTTTTTCCAAATTTCAAAAATTTGCAAAGTGTTATTAACATCAATGTATAATCAAAGAGACTCAAAGTAGAAGTGAATAATGAACCATTCACTTTGAGTATCATATGCATGCACATTTTTTTACAAAGATTGCTTGCTTTAATATCGCAACTCCTACACTTTGGTGAAGTGCAACTATTCGATGCACGTGAATTCCTTCCAGGTATTCGTCCTTCACTCCTTCATGGTATCGAGCTCGGGACTGGAATTGTGTTACTTGCCATTGTTGCTCCACCGTGTAGTTGCTTGTGTAAGCTCTCTCTTTTGCTTGTGCTTTACTTGCATATTTTGAGATTTTTCAGTGTTTGGTTTTTTGCTCCTTGCTGGTTTTACGTGTGTTTAGGTTCAAAAGGTGCAGTTTGAGTTTTGGTTCAAAGGTTGGAAGGTTGCTGAAGGTATAACTCGACCTTACATGACTCGTTCAAGCTCTTTCTTTGTTTGACATGGTGGTTTGGTCATTCAGCTCTTGCACTGGTTTTTGCATGGACGTGTGGACTCATGCATTGCTCCATTGGCATCTGCACGACTCATATTTAGCTCCTGCCTTCTCATCCCTGGCACTCGGTGCTGGCTCGGCCTCTCACGTTTGGTTCCTACAGACTCCCTTTGCATTGAATCTACCTCAAACTAGATCTTGGCTTCCAACTTTCTTGGCTCGTATCTTGAATTGGCCGGTCGTAGCTCTGCAATTGTAACTCACACTTACCTTGCTATTGGTGGTCTTTCTTGCATTTGCTTGGGGCCCTGGTTCTATTGCCGTGGTGGTGAATCTCTACACAACTATCGCCCAAACCGTTACAACGTACTTGCAGCCTGAATTCTACTCTGTGCACCCTACTGGGGATCCTTACCATTATCTAAAGATCTCTTCTGGCACGTGGACTCTCCACCAGACTCCTTCTCAGACATCTCAGACACTGCATCGTCAATTTTTGTGGCTCCTCCCACGTGGAGGTCTAAATTTTTTGACCATTTCACAAGTAGGTCGATGCCTCTTCTGGTATCTGACATGTGGCTTCATGCATTAACCACGGGAGACTGGGAGGGGTTTGACATAGGTCATACAGATTGGCGGTAATACACAACCGTTGATCTTTGAGGATGAATAATAGCATACAACACTCATTATGACTGTCAGCATAGGATGTCAGAGTATGTGGAGGAAGAGCAGAAAACTGAAGGATATGAACGATGAAATGATTTTGACGTTGGCATGAAGCACCAGTTATGGCAGTATGTAGTCAAGTGAAATAGGGTATTTATTGCTGTCTGACAGTGGTGGTCGCTGCCATTTATGTGGTGTTATTATGAAAGATGGGAGTTGTTTGTTGCAGTGGTGGCGGTGTCCAATGCTGACAAGAAGAGCTCTCTATAAGGCTAGAACTGGTTGGGCAAATAAATACGTTCTGTAGATAGCCCACTTAAATGGCAAGTAAACAACAAGCTTTTAGAATTAGGGTTGAAGCAGACATGGTTGATTCTTTCCCTCTTGGTACTGGGAACTTTGTGCAGTCCCATTCCATTCGGATGCACCAAAATAGGCGCTAAAATACAACTCGGGGATCGTCTTTGTTGGGCGAGAAAGTAATCCATTGCCCGTCGGGAGACCAATAGGGCATGGTGTCGATCCAGGGGCCTTCCGTTAGGGTCCGAATCCACCCTTCTTCGCCTTTCTCTCCATCCATCGTGTATAGATTCTTGTGCCAAGGCCGCCCCGATCTGAACACCAATTCTTTCCCGTCGAGAGACGAACAGGAAAAGAAATTATTTTTGGTGCCCTCTTTGGTCAGAATTCTCATCTTAGATTTCACCACTTCTTCTTCTCCCAAATCCTTTGATTTGAAGTGGATGGATATTACACGAAGAGTGGATTTATGCGTGGCAAAAATGGGGCCAACCGAAGCATACAAAACCCCTTTTGTTTCTGATTTCACGCCACAAAAATTCCTATTCGTTCTTAATCTCAAATATGACATGTATGCCAACAATTGTAAATCCCTTTGAGAAGCCATGTGTTTTTTCGTGGATCCTTAGACTGGTCACCAGTTTGGTTTTGTCCAGTTTCCTCAAAGATTTCAGGGCATTACTAAGAACGACATCTATGCCAATCGTCTCAACATGATTTTCGAGGTGAGTATCTCCAACATTAACTTACATTGCTCCAAAACACCTGCATAATTCATGAACACATTTATAAAACGTGGTATGCAGATACAATATAAAGGACTGGATGGAATTGAGGGTCCACTATACGTCGGCACTGGATGCATTTACTGTAGAGAAGTGTTATGTGGAAGTGAGCTAAAACAATATAGGTCATCAAATTTAATCAAAGAGATCAATCCTGAAATATGAAATCTAAACATGGAGAAATCCAAGCCATTGGAGGAGGTCAAAGAGTTATCCAATTGCACTTACGAGAAGAACACTTTGTGGGGCAAGAAGGTATTTTTCCCCCATATAAATTCAATGTTAGTATCAAATGTATACCTAGTATTATGGTAAATTAATGGTTTCCATGCCGTAGGTTGGCATGCTGTATGACTGTGCAGTGGAGGATGTATTGACAGGCTTCTCTATACAGTGCAGAGGATGGAAATCCATTTTCTACTCGCCCAGACGAGATGCTTTCATGGGGTGCGCTCCTGTTAATCTAAACGATGCACTGACTCAACATAAAAGATGGGCCACAGGTCATTTTGAGCTTTTTGTGAGCAAGTTTAGTCCAGTCACTCATGGGCTTTGCCATACAAGAATAACACAGTGCATGGGTTACAACTTCTACGGCCTATGGGGCGCATCTTCTTTACTCATAATCTGTTACGGTTTATTTCGAGCATTTTGCATGCTCAATGGTCTATCAATATTTCCTCAAGTAATTTTTTCATTAGGAATGTACTTTCAAAACAAAGAAAAGGCTAGGCCTATCCCTCATGTAAGTTTGCATGGAGGGGTGAGGTGGCTGTTGACTAGGTACTTTCCACGGTTTTAACGTTGTTAAAAACTTAGCCGAGCCCATGTCATTTCAATGCATCCCAGGTGAGTGCTCAACGCTATATGTCTATTCACATTTATTGTTGTGAATTTTTGTGCTTCATGTCAATACATCATTTCAAATATTTATATTGAATGCTACTATTTATTGAATGCTCTCGTATATGATATCCTCTACATTAAACTAGTTAATCCACGTTTTGGCACCATTGCTTTGCTTTTTTATTTTTACATATGTGACTTTATTTAAGTATTGCAAAATAGAACACTTTGCTCATATTTCACCCATTTTTATGGAAGTTCGTAAGATTTTTGAAGGTGGGTCAGAGAAAGAACATTGCTTAGGACAAGCAAGTTTGGAAACAATTTATGCATTGCAAATCTAGTAAGAACATTGCATTTTTAAATCGGAATAGCACAATATTAATGAAATTTCTAATTGCTATGTTGTAAAACTCTCAAGACTTATACAATGCTAGCTTGGAGCTAATGTTCGATGACAATGCTAAATTATTAAAAGAAAACTAGAGCAAAACAATATTATTATAGCTTCAATTCTTGCAAAGAAAACCACATAAAAGTTCTTGTTATCCTACATAGGGTTTTTTGTTTTGTCTTTTGTCTCATTCAAATGAAGATTGGATAATGCAAACTCTATTGTGAATATCTATTTATAATAATTTCACATTTTTAAGTCAATTATTAAATCCCATAATCAAAATATTCCATTTTTTTCCCCATAAAATGAATCCCTTTGAGGCATTTTGTCAAACAGTTCATGTGTCTTTTGTATGCTTCCACATTTTGTATATGTCTACTGGGGCACTTGCAATTAAATATAATAGGAATTGGATTTCACATTACACTCTCAATAATGAAAATATGCAAGAATTTATTGTGAAAGTTCCAAATATACAACAATTTAGAACTCTTTACCTACTTCTTTATAAATGTTTTCTCATACTTATTTACATGGCGCATAACTACCCCACTCACAATCAACAAATTGTCCAACACTACACTTTATTTCCAAATATATTAGGACCAATTCAACAAATTCAATTCCTACGAAATTCGCTCTCATACTTATAACTATATATCAACAATTTCTTGTTTGTGTTATAGTCTTCGTTGTAATGGGATGCTACTCTTATGGCGTGAGACTTTGGTAGTTCATTTTAAAAGCTATTTAGGAAACACCAAGCTCATAACAATGACCTCAGAATTCTTTTTCTAGAAATTGATCAAATGCGGTCCATGGATTGTGTCAAATGTCGTGAGGGTTAAGAGATGGTATCCCCACCATCCCAAATGTAGCCTAGTTTGGGTCTTTGAATCCATAGTCAACATTTGAGCATAAACACAAAGTTATGATGTGCCTAAGGTAAAGTCAAGATGATTAATTTACAATGTGCCCAAGCTAAAGCCGAGAAGGTGATTTTTTTGCTTCAACCCAACATAAGTACAACTCATCTTGTTTATTAATTTATTAAGTTTTTGAACTACTTTTCCAGTCATTTACCACAACATCAAGTCTTATATTCATCTATCCAAGCTGAAAGGAGTAACAAGTTTGGTTAGTGTTTGCTAGATTTATTTGAAACAAAACTAATTGAAAACAAAGACATTATAAGTTGAATGGTGATTCAAATACTTAAAGCTAATATTCAAGGTAGATTTTTCCTAAGAGAGTTTTAATTACAACAGTATGACAACGTATTACGTTGTCACCCATATTAAATGATGGAACACATTATTTTTACAAGATATAGTCATTATAGTGTATAAAACTATGATGCCACATTCTTATATGCCTACAGGATCTATATCAAAGTAGGTTGCTTTCCCACATAATACGTTGTTGCATCAACTACATGCATTTCTAAAGTTTGTTTTGCACATCATAGTGTTATGAAACTATTCAAATATGTTTCATTCAATTACTTTGAAATAATTTCAAATTCATTCCCTCCTACTATGAGGACAACAATTTAGCAACATATTACGTTGTTACCCCTGATAACAATGATCTAACTCATTACTAGGTTATAAAAGATACATTGTGTACTATATAAAACTATAATTTCAGATCTTAGTTTGCCTACAAGATGTACATCAAAGTGGGCGGTTGCCCAACGTAATACGTTGTTACTTTGACGACCTACATTTTTAATGTTTGTTTTGCACTCGAATAACTAAACAAAGTTATTTCATTCAATTAAATTGGAATATTTTCCAATTCATTCCTTCGCACTTTAATTACAACAATGTATTACGTTGTCACCCAAACTAAATGATGGAACATGTTATTTTTACAAGATATAGTCATTCTAGTGTATAAAAGTGCGATGCCACATTCCTATATGTCTACAAGATCTATATCAAAGTAGGTTGCTTTCCCACGTAATACGTTGTTGCATCAATCACATGCATTGCTAGATTTTGTTTTGCACATCATAGTGTTATGAAACTATTCAAATATGTTTCATTCAATTACTTTGAAATAATTTCAAATTTATTCCCTCCTGTTATGAGGACAAAAATCTAGCAACATATTACGTTGTTACCCCCCGATAACAATGATTTGGCTCATTACCAAAGTTACAAAAGATACACTGTGTACTATATAAAACTATAATTTCATATCTTAGTGTGCCCACAAGATCTACATCAAAGTAGGTGGTTTCTCAACGTAATACGTTGTTACTTTGATGACCTGCATTTTTAATGTTTTTTTGCACTGAATAACTATCCAAAGTTATTTCATTCAATTAAATTGGAATATTTTTCAATTCATTCCCTCACACTTTAATTACAATAGCACAATAACGTATTACGTTGTCACCTATTGTGAGTACAACAATTTATCAACATTTGAAGCACTTATGGTTGGGCAGCCTATATTTTCTTCCTTTGACACTAGGGGCCAAGCAAACAAATTGATTTCATCGAATCTGAAATATAATGACAGGATCCTTGCCTCGACAAGAGGTTTCTTTGTCTTCCTTTGGTTTGAGAAAGGAATTAAAAATTTTCATGACTTGTACAAATTTGGGAAGTGGATGGAGTGGATAGACCATAAAGCTTTCTATAAGCTTCCACAATTTAAGTTTAGAATGTATATAATGGTCGAAATGCTTTCACAACTCCCTCTACTGGACTAATTATGGAGGATGATAATGACTGCTAGGATATGATGAGGTGGCTCAAAGGGCACCCTCTCCAAGACATTTTTTAGATTCAAGAAGAATATATTAGCTAGTAAAGAATTTATGTGTAGTAAAATCTTGTAACTCTTTAGATGAAATTATTATGAAAATATAAAAATATATGGACACTAAAAGAACAACGAATTATAAAATCCTAATAAATATAAGACATGCAAACATAAGTTGAATACTTGAATATAGGTGTTTTATTCATGCAAAAAAATCTAAATAACACTACTTATCTGATCTTTGATCGTCAAAGTAACAATACTTTCTTTCTCTCAAGCTTTTTGCTTCATCACCAAGAATTCTCTCTCTCACCAACTTTTGCAAGTTCTTCTTAATTCTTGTTAATACTTACTTCTAAACCCTAGCTTTTATGCTTATATAGTTGTTTATAGACTTAGGGCACTTAGCCATGCAATTACAATTAATACATATACTTTAATGCTAAAAATAAATCTAATTCCTGAGAGTTAATTAAAACATCCTTGATAGGTAACTACCTTCTGCTTATCCCTAACCGATCTTTGGTCTTGGGTAACCGATGCGCGCTTCCCTAACTAATGATGATTAATGTATTTTCCAGAAAGTTTCACATTGCAAGCTAAACTGAAGTAATTGAGCTCCACAACTCAACAATCTCCCACTTGGAGATTAATTACCACACCATACCTGTACAACATCATTCTTTGATCCTTCCTTATCTCTATTTCTTCCTCTTTAAATCTCAAACTCTAGTACCAACGTAAGTGGAGTGTAGCTCCAACTTCTCCTTTGCTAATGGCTTAGCATATCCACATGGTTCTCGCTCATATGAATCTTTTCCAGATTCAACTGCCCATCCTCCAATACCTGCCCTATGAAGTGATACCTTAACTGAATGTGTTTCATTCTCGAATGAAATTCCGAGTTGTTTGCCAAGTGAGTTGCACTATGACTATCACTGAACAGCTTTACAATCACCTTGCTCCTTTGCCAAATCCTCTATGAACATACTCATCCATATCATCTCCTTACTAGCCTTTGTAGCTGCAACATGCTCTGCCTTTGTAGTAGACAAAGCCACAACCTTCTGCAATGTTAAAATCTAGCTAACTTTCGTCCCACATACTATGAAAATATATCCAGTAGTGCTTCTCCTACCATCTAGATCTCCAACTATATTTGAATCAACATAGCCACATAATGAAATATCTCGAACCTCCATAACATAATTACATGCTAGATGTCCCTTTCAAATATCCGAGTATCCATTAGTTTGCTTTCCAATGCTCTTTACCTAGATTGACCATATATCTACTCACAACTCCCATTGCCTGTGCAATGTCTGGTCTGGTACAAACCATAACATACATGATACTCCTAACTGCTGAAGTATATGACACTCGTGTCGTGTATTTGACCTCCTCATGTGATGACGGACATTGATCTTTGCTTAATTTGAAGTGTCCACCATAGGTGTACTAACAGGTTTTGCATTCTGCATCTTTAACATTTCTAACACCCTATGGATATAATCCTCCCGAGACAAATACAATTTATTATTTTTCCCGTCTCTATGTATTTGCATGCCAATGATTCTTTTTGTATCTCCTAAATCCTTCATAGCAAATGTGTGAGCTAGCTTTCTCTTAATCTCACTAATGTCCTTATGTCACTCCCAATGCTGAAGTATATGACACTCGTGTCATGTATTTGACCTCCTCATGTGATGATGGACATTGATCTTTACTTAATTTGAAGTGTCCAACCATAGGTGTACTAACAGTTTTGCATTCTATATCTTTAACCTTTCTAACACCCCGTGGATATAATCCTCCCGAGACAAATACGATTTATTATTTTTCCTGTCTCTATGTATTTGCATGCCAAGGATTCTTTTTGTAGCTTCTAAATCCTTCATAGCAAAAATGTGTGAGCTAGCTTTCTCTTAATCTCACTAATGTCCTGCATACTAGATCCTACAATAAGTATATCATCCACATACAAGAACAAAATAATATAGCTCCCATTTTCAAGCTTCTTAAAATAAACATAATGGTCGATTCACATCTCAAGTAACCATGCTCATGCATAAAACTATCAAACCTCTTGTACCATTTCCTTAGAGCTTGCTTGAGCCCATATAGGCCCTTTTTCAACCTACACACTAATTTCTCCTTAACCTTGACTTCATACCCAAGTGGTTGCTGCATATAAATTTTTTCATCCAAATCACCATAAATGAAATTCATTTTCATATCTAGTTTCTCTAAATGTAAATCCTCTACTGCAACTAAACTCAATACAGTATGAATAGAAGTCATTTTAACAATAGGAGAAAATATTTCACCAAAGTCAATACCTACTTTTTGTGCAAATCCCTTTACTACAAGCCTTGCCTTGTACCTTTTCTGATCCACCCTCTTCTTCCTTGATCTTGTAAACCCACTTATTTTGCAATGTTCTCTTACATGCTGACAACTTAACCAAATCCCAAGTCTGGTTTTGTTCTAAGGAGTCCATCTCCTCATCCATGCCATGCTCCCACTAAACATGGGTCTTATCCTACATTGCTTCTTAAAAATTTATGGTTCACCATTATCAGTTAATAATAAATAAAATAGAGAAGGTGTAAATATTTCTCGGAGGTTTACTTACCATTCATGACCTTCTCACAGAGTTTGGGGTACCGTGAGGCTCAATCAACCTCCCGGACATTTGGATCCAAATCGATAGTGATCGACGCCGGTCACCTCTAACCATCGCTTCGCTCTCGCTTAACTGGCGATGTCGGTTTGGATCTTCTCGTAACCGATCATCGGTTCATCCGACCGATGTCATTCAGGGGTCAACCAACACCGCCATCTTGTGTAACCTTTTCGGTAATACTTTTAAATCGAGAGTTCATTTTCATACACAAAATTCTCAATCGGTTCATCCTTGGGTACCAAAGTTTGATCCTCGTACATTCTCTTTTCATTCCATTTAACATCACGACTCTTAATAATTTTCAAATTCTTTTAATCCCAAAATGGAAACCGAAATCACCAGATCCATAACCAATGAAAGTGCACCTCTTGGATTTTGCATCCAAATTTTTTCTATTTTCCTTATCAACATGCACAAAAGCTTCAACCAAAAACTCTAACAAAATAAATATCTACCTCTTTTCTCGGTCCAAACTTCCTCTCGGTATTCCTCCACATAGTGAACTTGAAGGCCCACGATTAATCAAATAAATTGTTGTATCAATTGCTTTCGCCCAAAACTCGTAAGGGCAATATAAAATATATCCTCATACTTCTAGCACATTCAATGATTGTCCTATTCATTCTTTCTGCAACACCATTCTCCCCGTGGTGTTCTTGGAACCGTTCTTTCTCAATGTATCCCATTCAATGAATAATAATCATTGAAATCCTTGTTATAGTATTCACCACCATTATCATATCTAAGACACTTTAACTTTGAATTTAATTCATTCTCAAAAAGGGATTTCCATCTTTTAAAAGTCTCAAAAACATCAGATTTATGTTTAATACAATAAACTCATACCTTTCTTGTAGCATCATCAATGAAAGTAACATAATACTCGGGATCTTCCATGAGAAGCTACCCGAGATGGTTCCCACACATCCGAGTGTACAAGCTCCAATTTCTACTCCTTCTTAGTTTCTCCAACTTTGAGAAATTTCACTCTCTTTTACTTTCCAAAGACACAATGCTCACGAAATCAGATCTAAATCTTCCAAATCTGATAACTTACCCTTAGCCTTTAAGATCCACATTTCCTTTTTGACTCATATGGCCCAACCGGTTATGCCACATGCATACATCTAAATCTGAAGTAGATAATGCAGAAAAGGAATCAATAATACAGGTAGATAAATATAACGTTCCTACCTTCTTACCTCTTGCCACAACAAGAGCACCCTTGGTGAATTTCCAAGAGTCTCTTGTAAAAGTAACCATGCAACCAGATTCACTTAGTTTCCTTGTAGAAATAATATTCCTCTTGAGGCTTGGCACATGCCTCACATCTTTCAATACCCATGTATTTCGATTCTCAATTTTAGACGAACTTCCCTTTTACCAAGAATACCGCAAGGTTCATCATCACCCAAATAAATATGCCCAAAATTTCCGTGGACATAATTTCTGAAATAACCCTTATTAGGGGTTGCATGGAAAAAGATCCCGAATCTAAAACCCATGATTCAATTCTATTATCTAAAGAAAGAATAAGAGCATCTTGCATTACCTCTGATGCAACAAGATTTACTTCTTTACCTTTGTTTAGTTGTTGGTTCTCTTTATCCTTTGACCAACAATATTTCTTTGCATGTCCTTTCTTTCCACATTTCCAACAAGTAATTCCCTTACTTATGGATTTAGATTTGTTATCCCTTGACTTTGATTTCCCATTACTCTTATTCTTTGATCTCTCCTTCGCATGCCCCCTTGCTTTCTACATTCAAAGCATTCCCAGATGATGATTCCTCTGTACTCTTCCTATGAATTTCTTCATTCAAGATTATACTAACCATATCATCAAACTTCAAAATAATATTAGCAGATGTTGTATTACTAGAAACCATTACCAAGTTATCCCAACTATCGGAAAAAGAACATAAGAATAAAAGTGTTTTTAGTTCGTCATCAAATGATATTTCAACCAATTTTAACTCGATTTACAATATATCGGAAATCATTCAAATGACTAGATGTAGATCCACTTTCATGCATCTTAGAACTAAATAGTTTCTTTATCAAATAAACTTTATTTGAAGCACTAGGTTTTTCATATAAATTATCAAGAGACTTCATTAACTCTATCGTAGAATTCACTTATGTAATATTGGAAGCCATGGATGTTTCCAGACTCAATCTTATAGATCCCAAAGCCTTTCACAAAAATCTTCCATTCTTCATCAGTCATCTTCGTAGGTCTAGACTTCTCATCCAACGGTAAATATAAATTTATTCAATACGTATAATCCTCAATCTGCATCTTCCATAATTGATAATTTCATTTGTCAAACTTCTCTACCTTGTATTTGTTTTCTTCTACCATTGTGGTAGCTCCCATTTAATCAGAAAACCCTTTGTGAGTAAATCTGTCAACACACAAAACCCTCAAAAAAGCTCGATACTAGTTTTTGGGGTTATCACACCGCTTGTACAGAGATAATATATCAGATCTAAGTGTACATGCAAATAAAAGTGGATATTCTACCAGAAGAAATATACAAAACAAGAGACATAAATCAACACCAGATTTAACGTGGTTCACCCAGTGTGGGCTACGTCCACCAAGAAACAAGCTAATCTATTATCCAAAGATTTGATAAGATATACAATCTTCCACACCTCTCAGATGTACAATACTTTCTTTCTCTCAAGCTTTTTGCTTCATCACCAAGAACTCTCTCTCTCACCAACTTTTGCAAGTTCTTCTTAATTCTTGTAAATACTTACTTCTAAACCCTAGATTTTATGCTTATATAGTTGTTTATAGAATTAGGGCATTTAGCCATGCAATTACAATTAATAGATATAATTTAATGCTAAAAATAGATCTAATTCCCGAGAGTTAATTAAAACATCCTCACACATGTAACCAACGTCGGTTAGCCCTAACCGATACCGGTTCCTCCTTTCCTGATCGATGCTAGTCCTAGGTGACTGATGCCGGTTCCCCCTAATGGATGAAGGTTGTTATATTTTCCATCAATTTTCACATTGCAAGCTAAATCAAGTAATTGAGCTCCACAACTCAACAA
Source organism: Taxus wallichiana var. yunnanensis (assembly GCA_018340775.1). NCBI lineage: Eukaryota > Viridiplantae > Streptophyta > Pinopsida > Cupressales > Taxaceae > Taxus > Taxus wallichiana. The sequence continues at coordinate 251,511,220 of CM031238.1, read as the reverse complement.
CAGGATCCTAGACAAGGGAAAATACAAAGATAGAGACAGCATCCCCATTACTTTGCTCGGATATAGATGCTTCTAGTGGGTAATCCTATTACTATTCGATTCCCTTACAATAGGTGCCTCCTAAGAGAGTAAGCGCTAGAGGGTCCTCCTCCAGGAGGTGCATAGCGGGGGCCGATTATGATTCCACCACATAGTCCGTGAGGGTATTGGAGGAGATGGTGGAGAGAAGGAAAGAGGGTAGGTAGTTGCAAGTTCATAACAACAATTACAACATGTCAGTAGCTATTCAACTCTAGGTGATGACAGAGAGATAATGCCAGGGCACAACTATAGGTCCTCACGTTAGAGTGAGATCGCACTGACGAGCATAGGTGAGTCATGGAGGTAGAGGAGATGGTGTTGTTTTGTTTCAGCAGAGACCCAGAGAGATGACGACTCGATGACACAATATACGTGCCTACTACAACACTCCAAGACTCAGATTCAATAGTTGACCACACGAGGGACCAAGCCCAAACACAGGTGTATATTATCACCATGAGAGAGATCGGTTGTTTGCAAGCATACATAGGATCGGCAAATGTAGCCGTGGTTACATGAGAGTGTGATGCTATATTTCGGGCATCCTCGTGAGTTCGGGATGGTGGATATGATATCAAATGTTATGAGAGCTAGCGAATGATGCCTCTTATTAAAAGGCCACGTATTACTGTAGTTTTAGAGGGATATAGGGTTACTCCATTTTATCGGTGGATGTTAGTAGGTCTAGATCTAATTCTCGAGGACCTCTCAATTAGCTTGATCAATGCAATAGCCTAAAGTACAATAGAGCATAGTGACCTCTGCAGGCCATCTCATCGCCAGTATCCTCCTCGGGGCCCTAGGTCGGGTAGTCTGAGAGAGGAGAGAGTCATGGATGACTCTCTTTATTTATGATGTACTTATAGATGTATGTATCAGATGTACACATGTTATGAAGGCTCATTTTAATCGATTTTACATGTATTCATATTGATTATGCCTCTTATGAAGGAAAGTTTTTGATCCATGCCCATGGTGGCCCATTTTGTATCCATATATATGTATCGAGACACATCGTATATGGACACTTGATTTTGACAGATATATGATGATGATTATGGACTCTTTTATGATGTTGTATGATTGTATCACATGTTTATTTGATGTATGAGATAACATATAGATGATATCACATGTTTTGATGACATGTTTCATGTTCTATTTTAGCATATGTTATGGATGTGAGATAGCAGTGAGATTAATCCATGTTATTCGCATGTGATACTTATGATGATCCACATTTTTATTATGGTATATGTTTGAGGGGAGAAAGAAGGTGGTCCCTCTTGCCCCTCTTGGTGATATTATATGATGTTATCTTAGCATACATGTTTGTTTTTCATGTTCATGATGATGTAGCATATCTCTTTCTTGATATATGGTGTATAGATGTGATGATAGATGATATGATGGCAAAAAAATGTTCAAGCAAACAACAAACACAACTTTATCAAACCTAACTAACACAATAAAATTATACACAAGTACGCAAGATAAAATGAACTCAATGCAATGTATAATATATTAAGTAATACTCAACCTAAGTAAACAAATGAACTCAATTCAAAGTACACAACATGAAAAAGTAACGAAATCAAAGCTATACAAACCAACAACTAAAATCAAGCAAATCACTTCTTTGTTTTTGTGGAACATCTTTGATATATTTTTTATTGTTTTTGTGTTTTCTAAGGATCATTTTCAAAATGAACCTAAAATACCTAACAATATATACATGCAAGGCCTAAAACACAAACAAACAACCTAAGTAAAAAAATGACTTGTTTTTTTTTGAAAGACTTTTTCAAGGCTATTGTTCACGTTATTTTTGGTATTTTTGAGGACAATGTTGTATTTTTTTGTGAAATTCGTCCCTGGAATGGGTTTTTCGATGTTTAGAGTTTTTGCAACATATTTGAATGTTTTTTTGTTTTCCAAAACGTTTTCCAAGTTATATACAATGAGACGAAGAAGCATGGATGCCCCTATTGAGAGAGGGGATGTACAAGGGCGTAATGCCACCGTTATGTGCAAGAATGTTAAAATTACACAAGTGACCCCAGCGTTGAGATGGGAACATATGAAGGAAAGCCATTTTCATCGATATCTAGGAGTAAATCCGCTTAGATCAAGGCCCCGAAAGATAAGTTCAAGAGGACCCTAAGACTCTAGGAAACTAGCCCCGTATAGAAGTGATTATTACCCATCTAGAAGTTAGAGTTTCTTGTGAAAAAAAAATCCTCCTTAAGTGCTGGAAACCGGTTTTCACCTAAGAACTTTCCCAATGCGCCACAATTGTGTAGTTTTCACACTTGACGACTGCTTTTTCTTTACTATTTTCTTGATTTTTTGATTTTTTTGCTTTTTTTTTAAATTTTCCATGGAACTCCATACTCGATCATAGAACCGCTTGAGATGTATTGCATTCATGGGCTCCTTAAGTTCTTCAAAATTTGAATGAGGAAGTTTGTATGCCCCCGAACCGTACTTAGCGACTATTATAACATATGGTCCTAACCAATAGGTTCAAATTTACCTTTCTTTTCTCGGTCCTTGGTGGTGTTGAACCGATTTGCCTTTAAAATGAGATCTCCTACCTCAAATACCATTTCATTTATCATGGTATTGAAATTTCTAAATCATGGTATTATTTGTGAAAAAGGGATTTTCATAAAGGAATATGAAGACAGTTTGAAGTTAAAAACTAAAACATCATAAAACCCTCCACAATGTTCACCTCAATTACATTTGTGTAATTATCATCATACTTGTTTAACCTTTGTAAGGTGTAAAACTTAATAACACCATCCTTTATATAATTTCAAACCATCCTTCACTTCCTCACAAAGAAAACATAGAGGAAAGGATGGCTTTCCATATGCCCATAGATGTTTGAGATTACTATATCCTAAACAAGTAAGGATGTTTTAGTAATTGTGTACAAGGAAAAGTTGGAAAAGCTAAGGAATGAGGAAAGAACACTTAAGAATCCCCAAAAGATTTAACCAACAAGACAATGAACCATCCCGATAACAGCTAACCAAGAACTATTACTTTGTATGCACATATAACTTGAAATAAACAATGAAACCTAGCATATCTAAACAATTCTCTACTCTTTGAAAGCTATGAAAATGAGCCTATTGAAGATTCTAGCAATCAGTCACGATTGTTTGATTCTCAAGGTATTTTGAGAGTGAGAGCTCACCATTAATGGCTACAAGACCATATGGCTCCTCTCATTTAACCAAAACTCGAGTGAGGGAGGCAACAACAAATAAAATAGGCCAATAACAATGAAGAAAGCTCCTAATCCTAGCAAAAATACTATAGTTTATCCTAGAGAGGGAAAGTGTTCTTAGAAAATGACTTGGGGTAGTGGGGTATTTCAGAGTTGTCCAATTCCATGAATGGAATGATTTGGGTACGTGTGGTACAAAAGGTAAGTCCAAAAAGCACCTTTAGCAAGTCAAAGTAAGATTTGACTAGGTTTAGAAGAGGTTAAACATGCCTTAGGTTAGGTAATCTTGGTTTAGGCTAGTTAATCCTGATTAGCAAGGGATTAATAACCTGAGAGAGTTGTGAGGAGTCCACTTAATCCAATGTGATGGATTGATAGCCTAGGAAGCCTGTAAAAGTGGTTTAGAAGGAGATAAGAAGGAGGTTTAGCTAATAAGAGGTTATATTAGCCCGATTAGTTGTTTATAGGATGAATATGACCAAAAGAAATGTCGTAAAAGGAGAGTTAGATAGGCCTAATAGACGAGATGTCATCTATTTACGAGGAGTAAAATAATTAGTGTAATATTAAGAATAAGATTGTTTTGACCGAAAGAAGCTAGTTTGGTAGTATACAATTCATTTGGATCTATAACCATTTACAAAGCTAGTCTACATGCTTCGCTTATAGACTAGATGAATTGTATAGTAGTATACTAGCTTCTTTATAAGATCCCCTTATCTTCTTAGGTTGGAGTACTTTTCAACTTGTGCCTTTCTAATTTGAGGTTTTTTTTTCGCATCTCCAAAAAGCTAAGACCTTGATCCTTTCTTTACAACATTTTTTACTACATGAATATTTTCTATTTCCCTTTGCACCCCATTCAATACATTAACATTACGCAATTTTTTTCATTCCTTTTATCCTCCAAAGTGTGGGATAAAATATTTTGTATTGTATTGTGTAGCCATTCTTCTAGTATGGGCAATAAATTTATCACAACGATTGCTGGGAAGTTGTAGAAATGTGATTAAGTTATCCACAAAGGTAGTAAATGATAGGTTGATGAAGCGTTATACATCCCTAACTATAATGTTGATAGCCTTTAATAACCACCTTGTGTAGGGTAACCTCTTATCTTTACCTCGCCATCGTGGTTGATTTAGGTAGCCCCATATGGCCTATGTGGTGAAGGTGGGATCCAAAGTGCTATTGATTTTAAAGGAATTATAATTTTATCCTATTATATGTTAGAGCTCATGCCGAAAATGTTGAAGTGATGAAGGATCCCAACCTCCTTGTAGCACCATTTCTACCTCTTGTGTAACAAGTTTATGTTATGGTTGTGTTTGTTATTAGAATTGGACCACTTACACACTTTGCAATACATCATCTCACAAGTAATGTAATGCCAAAAATCCTTTATTCATGAGTGGCGAATCAAAAGAACTCGTAAACCGAACAATGACGTTCATACACATAGTTTTGTAGGAAATGGAATTTCGAAGTTGATGTCCCCATACTTTACAAACTTTAAAGTATTCCACCTTAACATCAATTGTGGTTAGAGGTTTATAGCCAAGGAATTTGGGACACTCATTTCAATTATGGCCCTCCATCCCACAATCAGGCACCATATTAAAATTCAAGATTTCTTTCCCTCTTGGAGTTCTTCAATCCTTCTCATCATCGCATCCATATTTTCTTCCATTTTGGAAAATTCCCTAATGAAATTTCCATGCAGTCTTTAATATTTTCTATGTGGATCATAGTTTCAATTACACATTCTTTCAAGGAAAACTTGATTTGGGCTACCTCAAAATCAATTCTACTAAGTAATCCTTCCATTAATTATGTAGTTTTTCCTAGCTCATCAAAGTTAAAATTCATTTTTTTAGTTACAACTAAAAATAAAAGATCATATTCCATCACTTATTCACTAGCACTCTATTTGATTTCTTTCAAGTCTTGGATGGTATGACTCACACACTTCTTTTTAATTCTAAAGTTAGTGCACCTATATATTCTTTCAATGTTACTTTGTTCAAATCTCTTGTACATGAATTAAAAATCCCTTTATTTTAATCCAATGAGTTCAAACCTTTTGATGTTGTCATATATGACCCCCTTTCCTCCCCACTTCATATCACAAGTCAAAAGGTACTTGCTCTATGTCATTGGATCCATCATATGGTTTTTGCACAAAATATATGCCTAAGTGATGAGCCATTGTGCTATACATGTTGGTCACTCCTTTGGATGCCAAATGGGGATTAACAAATTCTATATTAGCTTACCTAGTGGATGAACCATGATTGATAATCGTGCACTAACTACTACTAGCAAGCGCTTGCACAAGTTTAAATAGAGTTTGGGTTTGAATATTCTAAATTTGAGGAGTCTGAAATAGAATTGTAACTTGAAGATCTTGGAAACTTAACTATGTATATGGGGTCCCGTCATCACCAATCCGACACTATGATAATTCTTTACCGGGAACTACTCATACTATGATTATTTACTAATGCATAGCTTTTAGTTTGGTGGATGGAATCTGAAAACACAATAACAAACATAACACAAGAATACCATAGACTATGATAAGAAGGAATGCTGATAAATCTGAAATATAAGTGTAAATTATAATATCAACATGAAATTGTTACAATCTCACCCATGAGGTACTTCAAGTGTTACTGACTTCACTTGCCTTTCAACAATAACTATGGGAGAAACTTCACAATTACACCTCTTAATGGCTTCTTTAACACACCTTCAAAATGATGGCTTCCTTTACACAATTACTCATACAATATTTCTCACTACTTCCTTCTATGCTAAATGAGGGAGGTGGCCTCTCTATTTATAGAACTTCCAGGCTTATCCTTCTTATCTCTAAGATAGGATAAGAAATCTACTCTGACGAATCATATTCCATACCTTAAGTCTTATTTGTACATGTAAGCTTATCTTTTAAGATAAGATAAACCTTATCATTTCACATGGGTTCCACATTTTTAGACTTTTACAAATATAATACACAAAATATTTATGACCTCACTCCTTGTCCTTATTACCAATATGATATTTCTATTTCCTAATCATGTAGACCCTACTTCTCTACTTACCCTAACTTTGACATTTTAACATTACTGGACCACTTACGACAAATATTTACTTTTTACCACAACATTCCTATTGTACTTTTGACTATTACCGTACTATACATTATTGGCGGCGTCGTACCAACAACGCTGTTATCTTCTATCGGATGCTACTACTAATTATACTTAACAAAATCCTATTCCTAATACATACATTAATGAAATAGAAATTACAGAGGAAAATTTTAGTGTCGACATCTTCCCCTTCCTAGCTTCTACTCCATCCTTGGAGTAGACTATTTCGGTGCTTGGAAAATCTTTAACTTGTCATGGTTGACCCATTTCGTAATGGGAGTGCCATCCAATTCCTCTAGTTGGTATGTACCATTTTCATGCATAACTGCTATTTTGTAGGGCCCCATCCATTTTGGAAGAAATTTTTTCTGCTTTTTTTTTTTGTATCAATCATATACTAGAACCAAGTCATTCACATGAAATGGAGACCAACGGATCTTTTGATCAAAGTATTCCTTTTGCTTCATTTTCTTCTTATAGTTTGTATCCTTCGCTATTTCCCTCATTTCCTATAGCAAATGAAGATGTACCAACCTTTCTTTTATCAATCACTTTCATCTATCCTTTAATTTTTCATAACTCTCACAAAGGGGAATATCAAACTCAATAGAAGAACTCGGATCAATGTCATAAGCCAACCGAAATGGGGAGTATCCTATTGCTGACTTTGATGTTGCTCTATATGCCCACAATGTTGCATGAATCCTTTTATCCCACTTATGTACCTGCAAGGCTGCATCTTTTGCTAGAATTTGACACAACACAAAATTTGTTCGTTCCACCTGTCCATTTGTGCTTGGCTTGTATGTTGTTTCCTTCTTGTGCTTAATAGAAAACTTATTGACTAGGGCTTCTACCACCTCATTAATGAAGTGGCTTCCTTGATCTGTTACAATTTGTAATGGACAACCAAATCTGGTGACAATGCGTTCATATATGAACCTTGCCACTTCATCTATGGAAGCTATTTTTCAATGGCCTAGCTTCAACCCACTTGGTTAAATAATCCATGGCAACTACAATATACTTATTTTGGCATGGGGTAGTTGGAAGTGGACCTACAATGTCTATTCCCCACTTTTCAAAGGGACCAAGTGGAAGAATAGGGAATAATAGAGCTGATGAAGTCTTACGGTTACCATGTGTTTGACAAATATCACATGTCTTACAATAATTATAACAATCTCTAAAAAGAGTGGGCCAGTGATAACCTACATCCAAGATCCTTCTTGCTGTAAGTTGTCCAGAGAAGTATCCTCCACATGTACCATTGTGGAATTCTTCTACCAGCTCCTTCCCTTGATCACGTCCAATCGCCTCTCAGATCTGCCCATCGTGTCCTATTCGAAATAATACTCCATGCAAATAGAATATGGACGACCGGCTTGAGTAATCTTCCTCTTAGTCTTTGCATTAAAATAATCAGAAACTTGAATTCATTCGATAATTCCAAATATCTATGTAGTCACTAGGGATAATAATGTTGCATCTAGGAAATCATCATCATCACAAGATGAACCTAAACCATCATAGGCTCGAGAGAGTGCATTTGCATTGACATGCTTCTTTCCTGGCCTATCTATAATATCAAATTCAAATTCTTGTAGCAAAATTATCCATCTTGCTATCCTCCCTGATGGGTTAGGCTTATTTACAATATATTTTAGAGCCTGATGATCTGTTACAACTATAAATTTCTACCCTAGTAAGTAATTTCTAAACTTCTTTACAACAAAAATGATAGCTAGAGCCTCTTTTTCAGTTATAGTATAATTTACCTCAGCACTGCTCATTTGTCTACTCCCAAAGTAAATTGGATGATCATTCCCATTTTCATCCTTTTGGCTCAGAGTACTTCCTAGTGCTGCATCTCGAGGCATGGGTATACACAATGAATGGCTTGCTCCAATTTGGATTCTTGAAAACAGTGAAGACACCAGGGCTTCCTTCAATTGTTCAAAAGCTTCATGCGCCTTATTTCCTGGTGTTCATAAGTAACATCGCTTCTTCAAGAACTCAAGTTAGTGGTTGTGCAATCTTTGAGAATTTCTTGATGAACCTTCTATAGTAACCTACATGGCCTAAAAATGATCTCAACTTACTTCTATTCATAGGAAATGGTAACTCTTTGATTTTTGAAACTTTATCAAGATCAATACCAATACCATCTCTAGATACAACATGCCCTAACAAAACACCGTTAGAACATCCAAAGACACACTTTGTAGGGTTTAGTGAGGTTTGTGCTTCATCTCACCTTTGAAATGTTGTCTCCATCAAGTGCAGTGGTCCATCTTACTCCCATAGATGCAAGAATCATCCGTAAATACTCGATGAAGTTCCCAATGTAGGGTTCAAACACCCTATTCATCAAACGCTGAACGTTCTGAGCATTACACAACCCAAAATGCATAACTCTATAAGCAAACGTTCCCAAGGAGTGGTGAATGTGGTCTTCACCGATCTTTCTCTCGCTATACGAACTTGGTCAGATTCGCTATATCCATCAACAAAACTATAACACTCCCGGCCAGCCTACTTCGCCCAAGATCCGATCTGAGAATGGAAGAGGGTAATGATCCTTCTTTGTTGCCTTATTGAGCTTCTTATAATCAACACAAATGTGTAGCTTCCCATTCTTTTTTATTAAGATCACGATGTGAGAAACCCATCCCGAATTCTCCACAAAGAAATATGAATCCTACATCAAGCAACTTATCTATTTCTTCTTTTACAATCTTGGAAAAATTAGGATTCATTCTATATGGTATTTTCTTTATGGGCTTATCACCATCTACCAGCTCAATAGAATGTTTTACCCAAATTACTTGATGGATTTCCTTGTAATCAAAAGTGAATAGGTGTATGTACCTTCAAAAGAGCTAGAGGTAGGATTCCTTCTCACTCTCCATCACAGCATCACCAATATTTATTTGTTGGAGACGATCATCAATTTCTTCTTCAGATAATTTTATGGGTTCATGAGTCGGTGTGACTGGAAGGATATCCATGACCGAAACATCAACCTCACTTTCTTCATCTTCTGTGTCCACTTCATTGGTGCTAGAGTAACCAGAGGATGTCCAATCATCGCCATCACTTGAATCCATAGGTTCTCGTCTTATGATGCCAAGGGATCACGTTTATCTTCACCCTCTCTCCACCACATCCAAGTTTCATGAATCCTTCATTCCGGTAGTTTCTTGCATGAACTCTCCTTATCCATGGTCTTCCCAACAACATTGGGTACGCAATGATACCATTTTTCATCACCCGAAAGTCTACCACACATACAACACCAATTATAGATATTGCCACATTTGAAACAACACCTTTTAGTTTATTTTTTCCCTTATTTAATGACCTTAACATAAGTGTTGAGGGCGATCAATTTTTAAACCCAACATATTCATTATAGATTCGGTCATTACATTAATCGCAAGACACCTCCATCAACTAAGACATCATGAATTAAAATACCATTACATAATACCTCAGCTTGTGGAGAGTAGGGATCACCTCTGCCTCCAAAATATGGACCTCAACCTCTTTCTTTCATCGAGCATTGAGTCCACTTCGCAGCTCCCGCTTCTTCTCGAAGACATAGCCACGAGTTGACCATATGTAATATTTGCAGAGCCTTTTAGACATGCATCTTCTAAGATGGAGTATGGTCCTTACCGGGTAATACTATATCCTTCTTTAGCTAACTTATATGTCCTTTGTCTCTAATCAAAATTTGTTATCATCTTCTCCAAATATCTTGTCGATTCTCACTTGTCAATCCATTCAATACAATATCTTCCCATATTGGCATGGGGGATGCATATCTTATGGGGTAAGGGGAATTTTATACCCTCTATAAGTAATTTTCATGTATTGGGTTGAGAGTAAACTTCTTATCATGTATGCTCAAAGCTTCATATATGATTAATTGCTTCATATAGTAATCACTATGTTGCTATACTTTTTTGGTCTCTTCATCTTCCTTGATTTCTCAATCTCCTTCACTTCTAGGACAATCACCTCTTTACTTATTCTTTAGTTGGTTATTCTTCTCTTTCCTTGCTTGCTTCATCCTGTACTAGAGGTTCTTTCATCCTTCCTCACACACTCTTCCTATCCCGATCCTACTCACAAGAATATTTTTTAGTCCTTTAGGGGAACTTGTTGTTACCTATCTAATATGTTGCCTCAAATCCTTTGAATTTTAGCTAGTGTAGACACAAAATCACGCACTTTGGGTAATTATTTAGTCTCGATCACATACTACTATTCATATGGTGCCTAAGTACAAAAATTAATAACCAACCCATGTCTTTGGCCATCTTTAGTTGTTTTCTGTTGCTAATTTTGGTCCCGCACCTTTATTGGCCCAAATTTCCATCTTTTCATACTACGCTTTTACCTTTTCTAGCGTGGAGCACCCAAACATGACACCAACGTCAGCCCCTCGTCCCTTTGAGCATCCATGTCCTCTTTATACTTTACTCTCACTTTTTGGGTCCTTTATAGCCATTTGAGCATCTTATCTTTTTGGTAATCGGCCTTTTTGAGGTTAATTACGAAGTTCAAGCGACAAGGAATCATATAAATATTAAGTTATGTGATCATAATAAGGGACCAAGCACTATGCACTACTTATCACCACCTAAGGTTGCATCCATCAAGGATTCTATTGCTTTGTTTGCATCCATCTAGTAAAAATACCAATAATCACTACAAGTAAGTAAAATACCTCATACCTCCTCCTTCGCGTTCCATAACAAACCTCGAATGGGCTAGGAAACTTGGATTGAGCCCTAATTGTGTGATATGTAGGTGCTTTTCTTCAAGACGGAGCAAGGCCTTCCTGCAACAACGATCCTCTTACTTTACACTAGATGGGAAAAATGATTATGAGGCTATTTGGGCATTAGGACGAGGTAAAAGGATGTTCTTTGCTCAAAGGATGCAAGAACTTAGATATGGCATTCAAGCTTATTCTCCGTGTCCTTAGAGGGGAGGGGTAAGGTTGTATTTATAGCCTGGGGAGTGATTAACTTAGAGTAATTTAAGTAATCATGGTTTGAAAATGTGGGCAAGATTAAGTGAGTGGTTTGAAAATGTGGGCAAGATTAGGTGAGTGGTTTGAAAATGTGGGCAAGATTAGATGAGTGGGGGCCACGAAGAATGGGTGAGGATTTGAATTATATTTTTAATTCATAAGTGGAGGATTTTAGGTGAGTGGGGACCATGAAGGGTGGGTGAGGATTTGAATTTGAATTTTTAATTCAATAGTAGAAAAACATGGAGAATAATGACATGTGGTGAGGATTGGGTTATTTTTTAGATTTTGAAATGGATAATTAATCAAATTATATTTGATTAATTCAAGTGTATTTTTGTGGGAAATGAGGAAGGGGAATTAATTGATTTAGGATAGATGTGAAATTAGGGTGTCTACATTTTCCCTCTTTGAAGGGTACTATGAAAAGTAGTGTCCTTTCAAAGAAAGTAGATGGTATGGGGGAAGAATTCAATCTACTTTTTTTAAGCAAAAGGTAGAGCGAATGTTTGTTGGGGAGAATAGAAAGTGGTGAGTGATGGATGTCATAGTATCCTCCAAGACAAAAATGTCATGAGAAGATGTGATTATGGATAGATGTGGTGATGCCCCCTCGAGAGGACTGATGAGAATGGAATATACGACAAAACTCTCAAAAGAAGAGAAATGAATTATGTGGAGAAGAGGACGATAATGGAGTGGAAGAGACTGGAATGACCGCACGACGCAAATGGAGAAAGGATTCAATCGACCTTGAATGCTAGGTGTGAGGGTGTGTGGGAAAGAGAAAAGGGAATGGATAGGATTGGGGGTTGATTACGAGAAGAGTAAGGGAGATAGGGGAGGGGAAAAAAAGAATGAAAGAGGTAGAAATAAGAGAGAGGGATGATAGGGGAAGAAGGGAATGATGAAGGAAAACAAGGCAAAAACAGGAAAATGACAGAGTAGAGGGTGAAGGGATAAAATAGAGAGATGTGCAAAATGAAGGAAGCAACAAAGATAGTAAAGAGGGATGCGTGAAAGTGAAATAAATGATAGAGCTGAGAAAATCAGGAAACGGGAAAGGATAAATAAGAAGGAGAAAACGAGGTGGGAGTAGGGGGTGAAATGGATGAAAATGGAAAGAGGACGAAAGAAGAAGTAGAATGGAGAAAAAAAGAAACTATGAGGGGCGAGGAAAGTGTGAAAAAGAGGAGAGAAAAGAAGAGAAACAGATACAAAATGAATGAAAAGGTAGGGGTGGTAGAGAAAAGGAGAAGTGGTCAAAAGAAATGTGAAAATTAGGGGAGAGGAAAGGAAGATAGAGCGAATACAAGGAGAAGATTAAGGAATCATGTCATCATGAGGAAGACCAAGGCAAAGAATATGGAATGACATATGGAGATGCATGTGGAGGGTGGTATGATAAAAAAGATAGGACAACACTGAAGAGCCAGTTATCGATGGGGAAGTAAGGAGGAAACGTGATGGAAAAAGGGGAAGAAGATGATACAGGGGAAGGGAAATAAGACGAGGGGTGGGAGAGAGAAGAGGATAACAAAGAAAATGATGTAGAAGGAAGGGAATAAAAAAGGGGGTAATAAGTGGAAAGGAATAGTATAAGGAATGTTTAGAGAAGAAAGAGGGGAGGAATGACATCGATTGGAAAAGATGCGAGATGCATGAAATGAGGATACTAGGATGACGAGAAAATAGAAAAAGGATGTATGATGAAGACAATAAAGATATTGAAGAGGGCGAAGAGAAGATGGAGAGATGGGTAAGAAGCGACAAGAAAGGGTGGGATTGAGGGAAAAGAATAGGAGAGAAAAGAGAATGGGGGATAGAAGAGGCAATGCCAATGAGGGGACGTTAGGGAAATCCCCTTACAATGAGTGGTGGGGAAGGGTGAGAGAAAAAATGAAGAAAAGGAGAAAGCTAATGAGGATTGGAAAGGGTAACGCCAACAAAGGGATGTTAGGGAAAACCCTTTTACAATGAGTGGTGGGCTTAGAGGAGGGAAGGAATGAAGGGAAACTCTAGAAGGTCCAAGGGAGTGAATGAGGTCGTGCGAATGAGGATTGATGATTTTTAGGAAAACCCATTTACAATTATTAGCGCGGGAATAGAAGATGATGATGAAAGAATGATAGAGGAATGTTAACAATAATGGTGAATGCGTGTGTGGGTAGAAATGTGGGGGATTTGAGAAGATGAAGTGGAAAGAGTAAAGAAAATGGGAGGGATGAGTTGGGACTAGGTGAAAGTGAGGAGAGGATGCGGGTGATGAGGATGAACGAGGTGAGGATGAAGAACCAAGACATGAAAATAATGGGAAGAAACGGTATGAAGGATGATGGATCAAGAAGGGGAAAATGGGGGAAAAGAACGTGATTGTAGGCGGAAGAGATTAGATGTATGTTGTAAAGAGGATATGTGGAGAAATAATAATAGTAGAGGAAAAAGTGGGTAGTAGGAGATACTAGGTGGAAGAAGCGATCAACAAAGTGAACGAAGAATGAGGCGGGGAGAAGTTCACGATGACAAGTTAAGTGTAGGGAGGACCTGACATAAGATTGTCATGTGACGGAAGTGGTTAAGTAAGATTGCCAAGTGAGCAAAACTGGAGATGACAAGTGGTCAAGCGAGAAGTGGTGTTTGTGAGAATCGAAAAGGAGGTGAAAGGATGTGATAATGGGGAATGCCGAGAAAAAGTGAAGGGTGAAGGGTGTGTAGTGATGGGGAAAGGCAAGGAGATAGATCATCCTTAAGAGGGACTCTTAAGTGAGATCGCCATGCCGGTGAGTGGTTAAGTAAGATTGCCAAGCAGAGGAGGGTGATAGTGGTGGTAAAAAGATGTGATGATGGGGAATGAAGAGGAAAGATGGATGGTGAGATTGTAGAGTGATGGGCGAGTGTAAGATGACATGTCATGCTTAAGAGAATCTCTTAAGTAAGATCATCATGCTGCCGGAGAGGTTTCGTAGGATCACCTAACCGATAGGGATGATATGCAAGGAGAAAGACAAGATGATATTGGGGACAGGGGTGGAATGGTAGGTTGAAGAAGATGATCACAATGAGAGGTGGGAGAAATAAGATGGGGGAAATATGATGGGATGGGGGAAGGCCATAGGGCAGATCAACCTTAAGTGGAAGTCTTAAGTAAGATTGCCATGTGGCCGAATGGTTAAGTAAGATCGCCAAGCTGAAGAAGAAGAAGATGATGATAGAGTTGGTGGGAATAGGGTATGACAAAATGGACTAAAGGGGAACCCTCAAGTGAATTTTCCATACTACGAGAGCATGTAAGTAGGATGACCAGGCATAAGACAGATTTTTGGGGAAGGATGAGAAAAGAGTGAGTGAGGTATGCCTGAGTGGTATATGATATGAGATGAGGTGATAATAAGAAAGAAAGGAAACAAAGGAGTGTAACATGAATGGATGAAGGAATATATGTAGTGGAGGGCGGAGAGTGTGAGGGGAATCCTTAATTGGGATGCCCACGTGGTGAGAGTAATGATGCGAGAATGAGAAGCAAAAGAGGTGGAATGGGAAGATGTGTTTGGTGGTGATTGTTGTTTGATGAGAGGGGAGGTGGTGAAGAAGCTTCTACAACGGGAAGATCTTAGGGAGAGAGTAAACCTCCACCAGGATCCCATATAGAAGGGGTTATTAAGTAAGATTGTCAAGCGGGAAGCAAAAGGGTGAAAGGAAAGAATACAAATGGGTGAGAGGGGACAAGAATGGTGAGAAGGGTAATATGGGGATAAGTGGCAGAGGAGTAAAAATGAGGAGCGAGGATGAATGGATCAAATACATGGTGATCATGGTGGGGGAGGAGGAGTCTGTGGATAGTGAATGCTACTTGAGAAAGATCTTCAAGTAGGATTCACAAACTGCAATGGTGATCAAGTAGGATTCCCAAACTGGGAATGTATTAGTATGGGTGAATGGATGGGGTGCAAAGTAAGATGTTGATCATGCAGAAGATACTCACGTGATGAAAAGCATCTTAATTTTAATATAGCACATAACAAGATGCATCGTGATATAAAAGATCAGGATGACTAGATTGTAATATGCGTGATAACATAGATAGGGGCCATAAAAAGGTTTGATGCCCCAATACAATATGCAAATGGAAGAGAGCATAGACAAAGGCCATCAAGAAAGTATGATGCCCCAAAGATGATATGCAATCGATAACATAAGAATATTAGAGAGAACACCAGATACATAAAATCAAGATGCCCCTCTGTAATATATCAAGATACAAGAAAGTAATTAATAATTTATAACTAATAATGCAACACAAGAACCAATAAACATATCCCTAACGTGTTCCACAGTGAGGATTGATCGGATGTGCCCCCAAGTAGGGGTACGAGGACATAGTAAAGTATTGGGTCATTGTCCTCAAACAAGGAAACAATGAGAGCCGGATTTTCCCCAAGCGAGGATTCACGCAAGGAGAAGTGGTTTGAATTTGGTAGTCATAAGGTGATTGGATCATTCGTTGGGGATAATAGTTCAAAGGTTAAATTGTGTTGGTTATTTTAGAGTTTTAGTGATTTTGTGGATTTTTTTTTTTTTTGTATTATATATATATATAGATTTTCTAATGTTTTTTTTTTGACGATTTTCAAATGTTTTTGATTTTTTTGATTTTCAAATGTTTTTGGATTTTTGACGATTTTCAAATGTTTTTGATTTTTTTGACGATTTTCAAATGTTTTTAGATTTTTGATGATTTTTTTAATGTTTTTGGATTTTTGACGATTTTTCTAATGTTTTTAGATTTTTGATGATTTTAATGTTTTTAGATTTTTAACGAGTTCTAATTTTTTTGTTTTTGATTTTGATGATTTTTAGTTTTCAAATGTTTTTGGATTTTTGACGATTTTCAAATGTTTTTAGATTTTTAGATTTTTACATTGTTTTTAGATTTTTGACGATTTTCAAATGTTTTTAGATTTTTAGATTTTTACATTGTTTTTAGATTTTTACACTGTGATTGGCAATTTATGGACCAAAGTGCAGACTTATTTTTGAGAGGCGATAAACCAGATATTATCCATATGTACCATGTTCCGTGTGTGTAACTTATGCTCAAAATAACACAAATTCTCTTTCCATTGGCAGGATATGGTGGTGATGATATGATGAAAAGAAGTCCAGCTCTATTCTTGACTCCACACAACTAGTAAGATGTGTGGGCTCATCACCGAGAATCAAGAAGGACGTAGGAGGTAGATAATGAATATAGAGACAAATGCTAACAACAATCCCTTTGGGAAATTGTGACTCCATTCTTCATAACGGTACTGAACCAGTTTCAAAAATGGCTTTCACTTTATGAGTCATGTGCTAGACTTAGACAATTATGTGGCCTATTGATTGGTAAGATATGAGGTGAAGGGATAGTTCTCTCTTCACTTAGGCATCTAAATTACTTCTTTGGGGATTTTATAATTGCAAAGCACTGTAAGATTTTGTATTTTTGAAATGACTCCCTATGCCTTGCCCCATGCTACTAGTGAGAAGCAAGGGCTCATCACCAAGGCAAAATATAAGCGAGTGAATTCCCTTTTTGTCTTTTTTTTTTTTTTTTTGTTTTTTTTTTTTTTTTTTTTTATATTTTGCAATGTTTTTATGCTTTTATGAGAATGACCCTCTACGCTTTGCCCCATGCCACTTGTAAGAGGCAAGGGTTTATCACCGAAGACAAGACGTAGACGAGTAAGGGCACCTTCCTCCATTCCCAGTCTCACACTACCAAGAAGAAGTGTGGGCTCAACACCAAAGACTATGAAGGATGAAAGATGTGACAATGAATTATTCATAAGTTATTGAATTGATGGATTTTTTTACAATAGTGCTTTGTATTTGGGAAGAAACGTCACCCCCAATCTCAGCCCCACACGACTAGTAGGATGCGAGGGTTCAACACCAAAGACTGAGATGGACGACCAAACGAACTGGGTAACGAAGTTTAGAGCTTTGTTATGAAAGAGAGAATGTATTTGAAGGGAATATATTACCATCAGTAAGCTTCTAGGTATGACCATAGATGAAAGCAACTAAAATGGAAGAAGTATGACGCTCACAAACTTAATAGGATTTATATTAGCACTTGTCTCATGATGATAAATATGAAGATGTGATTTTGATAAAGAAAATATCTACCAATGGAAATGAATAAATTTAAATTATTCGAGATAAGCAAGACAGAAGGAACAATGTACACGTTGTTCCCGAATAGTGAACATCTCAAGGATAAAATTTCTTTAAATGAACTACATTCATTGGTTCATCAAGATCTTGACCATCTTCAGTGGCCAATTTATAGGCTCCAGAGCCAAATTTAGCTATGATTACATAGGGTCCTAACCAATTAGGCTCAAATTTTCCTTGTTTTTCTCATTCTTTAGTGGTATTCTTTTGATTTTCTTTTAAAACGAGGTCACCAATTTCAAATTCTTTGGGTCTTACCTTTTTATGATAATCTGTGTTGCAGTGGTTTTGATAGACTTGAAGATGATTGAGAGCATTAAGTCATTTTTCATCGAGAAGCTCAAGCTCTTGAAGCCGTGACTGTCGGTATTCATCCTCATTAATTACATCTTTAAGGGAGATCCTCAAGGATGGGAGTTCTATCTCAATAGGTAAAATGGCTTCACAACCATAAACAAGGGAAAATGGGGTGGCTCCGGTAGGCGTGTGGTAAGATGTACGGTAAGCCCAAAGAGCGGGGTAAATTTGAGTATGCCAATTACATCCATGGGTGTTGACAATATTTTCCATGATGGATTTTAAGGTCTTATTGGTTGCTTCCACTTGACCATTGCCCTGAGGGTAGTATGGAGTGGACCATTTAAGTTTGATGTGAAAACATTTGGCTAGGTCTTTTACATCCTGGTTTTTAAATGATTTTCCATTATCTGCAACTAGAGCGGATGGAATACCAAATCGACAGATGAGATTATTAAAAATGAATTTCGATATTTGGCTACCAATAACATAAGTGAGAGGCATAACTTCTACCCATTTAGTGAAGTAATCGGTAGTGGTAATGATGAACTTATGTCCATCAGACAATGTTGGTCTGATTTTACCAATGAGGTCAAGTCCCCATTGAGAGAAGGGCCATGGTGTGGTTATCGATTGTAATGCTTGGGAAGGTGTGTGGATAAGATTTCCATGCTTTTGACATGCTTGACAACGTTTGACAAAATGACATGCGTCACTTTCCATGGTGGGCCAATAATATCCAACTCGCAGATTTTCTTGGCTAAGGCGATACCATTCGTGTGTGCTCCACAGATACCAAATGGACTTCAGCTAAGACACTCGAGGATTCTTCTTGATTAAGACATCGAGCAGGGTGCCATCATATCCTCGTTTATAAAGAGTTTCTGCTAAAATGGTGTAACGAGAAGCACGTTGTGCTAAAGCACGTTTATGCATTGGTTTCATGTCGGCAGGAAATGTTTTATCACAAATGAAGGTATAAAGATCATGGTACCAAGGGTTATTCGACCCACGATCTCACATACCATAGTGTTTTCAGGAAGATCATAGGCAGGCATTAAGAGATGTTCTACAAGAAAATGTGCCTGGGGTTGACTAGATGTGATTTCTAATAGGGATCCGATGGTTGCCATAGCGTCGACAAATTTATTACAAATTCTAGGAATTTGATCAAAGCTAATTAATCAAAAATAGCTTCAAGACTATCCACCATGCATTTATATGGGATAAGTTTTTCATCCTTGACCTAGTATTCATTGGTAACTTGCTTGATGATAAGTAAAGAATCACCAAATACAACTAATTCTATAAGATTCCAAGATATAGCTAGTTTTAATCTTGCGATGAGAGCTTCATATTCTATGCGATATTGTTGGTACATGGGAATGCTAAGAAAAATGATTTGGGGATAACATGTCCGCTGGGTGTGATAAGAAAAATACCAGCCCCTGAGCCATGGAGATTACAAGATCCATAAAAAATAGAGTCCAAGTTGGCGTGATGTCTATGTGTAGAATATCTTCATCAGGAAAAGAGAAATGAAGTGGTTCTGTGCCAGGAAGGGGTGCCTCAACAAGTTGGTCTGCAAGGGCTTTTCCTTTAATTGCTTTCTGCGAACAAATTTGACATCAAATTCACTAAGTAATACGACCCAACTAGACATTCTTCCCGTGAGAATGGGTCTGGACAACAAATACTTGAGAGGATCAATTTTGAAATCAACTTAGTTGTGTGATTGAGCAAGTAATGACGTAACTTATGGAATGCAAAGGCGACCGCTAAGCATACTTTTTCAATTTGGGAATAACGTACTTTGTGCTCAATAAGTGTTCAACTAAGGTAATATACAACCTATTCTTTTGCTTGATCATTATGTTGTGCTAGTAGAGCTCCTATGGCATGTTCAATGGCAGATGTATAAAGCAACATGGGTTTATCGACAACTGGTGACATAAGAATAGGTGACTAGAGAGGTATTCTTTTAACTTAGCAAAAGAGTCTTGACAATCGTGGTTCTAGTGAAAGTGTGCATCTTTCTTGAGTAACTGATTAAAGTGATGGCACTTATCAGCCAACTGATGATATGAAATGCCGAATAGATTGTATCTTTCCCTGAAGACTGCGTAATTGTTTTAGGTTTTGAGGAGGAGGCATTTCCATAATGGCTTTGACTTTGGTAGGATCCACTTCTATGCCTCTTCGTGAGACAATAAACCCTAATAATTTACCAAGGTTACTCGAACACACATTTCTTTGGGTTAAGACGAACCTTATACTCACGTAATCTATCGAAAATGCGTCTCAACACACTTAGATGCCCTATTCATGTTTTGATTTTTCTAATATATCATCAACATAATCTTCCATGATATCATGTAACATGTCATGGAAGATGACAATCATTGCTCGTTGATAGGTGGCACCGACATTTTCAAGCCGAAAGGCATGACCTTATAATAGAAGGTGCCCCATGGTGTAGTAAATGTCCATTTTATGTTGATCCCCTTCAACAATACGTATTTGATTGTAACCAGAGAATCCATCCATTAAGGAGAGCATTTCATGGCCTACCATAGAATCAACAATCATGTCTATATTTGGAAAGGGAAAGTCATCTTTGGGACAAGCCTTGTTGATGTCGTGAAGTCTCATATATATTATGATGCCGGGAGTTTTCTTGGTGATGAGAACTATGTTAGATATCCATGCTGAATAATCAATAGGTTTGATAAAGTCAGCTTCCAAGAGTTTCTCGAGTTCGGCTTTGAAAAACAATGCAACTTGGGGATGCATTTTACGTAGTTTTTCCCTTCCATCACATGTTTTTCATCCGGATGTACCACAAGATGGTGTACTACAAGAGATGGGTCCAGGCCTGGCATGTCCTTATATTTCCATGTAAATATATCTTGGAATTCAATAAGGAGTGTTATGAATTCCATGCATTCTTGGTCAAACAGACTAATGCCAAGTTGTAAAATTTTTGGTTGTTCAGTGGTGCCAATGTTTATGTCTTTTGTTTCTTCTACAAGCATTTTAGATGTATCCTTTTCGGAGAACGATGCTAATGGTTGATGTAGGTCATCAGTGTCGGGTGTTTGTTGGAACTTTTTGTTGACATGTTTGGTGGATAGGGTGGCGGTGAGGTTTTGACTATGGGAAATCCTTCCATGTGCTTTTGATCCAAATTTTCTGAGGGTGAAGGATCTAAATATTTTATCTCTTCGCCAAAATAGGTTGATTCATTTAGATTGATTTCAAATCCTTTTCTATGGTCGGAAGTAGGGATTTGGTCACGAGTTCCAAAGATGAATTCTTCGATGGCTTCATCATTTTGGGAACATGTCCATGGCCGCATGATTTGGTTGGCCATGGTCTATGAGGAGACCAATACTTGGATGTGTAGGCTCAAAATTGATGACATTAATAGATAAATGTTCAAAGGAAAGATGTTTTTCAAAAGGATGAGGTCCTAAAGACTACATGGAGACCTGATGTCATTATCGAACTAGTGTCATCATTGTCACTTGAAATTATTATGGGAGCAACATCAAACACCTTGAAACCTAGACCATATTTACCGTGATGTTGTGTGCAATTTATCGGGTCTAAATGACCTTGTTCACTTGGTCCGAGTCCTTTACCCTTCCATATCATGTTTGTCATTATTCGGTGAGCTTTGGTAAATGAGGGGATGGTTATCTATTATGGAGCAAAGTCTTCATTATATAACCAAGATCCCTTCAAGAACTTGGAATATGTTTGTTGTCAAGATAACCAAACTTTTTCCAAACCGACTGAAATTTGGTAAGTGGGATGGATTCTCATGTGGAGCGTTAGGTTTGCCATACATAATCCATGGGGATTTGGTGATATAAAAAGAGTTTGTCTCCATCTTTTGAAATTGATATTAACCGCATCCCATGTCAATAATTTTAAATGTGTGATATATGGGGACCAATAGGTACCTCATGTGGTGGGGTCCAGTTAGTTTTTCGCTATTAGTCTTAAAAGATGAAGAGAATGGGTTATAAGAAGAAGGGGGTGGATTGAAGGATGAAGGTTGGTTATTCAACAGAGGAGGTATCTTAATAGAGGAGGTGTGGTTGGATGAATAAGATTAACTAGATGAAGAAGAAGATGGTGTGGTGGAAGAATAATTTTTAAAGAAGAAGATTGATTAGTGGGAGGAGGAATGGGACGGAAAGATAAAATAGGATGGGGATGATAATGGAATTAAAAATGTGTTTTTGTTATGAATGATGGTTTCCTCATTGTTATGAGTGCATTATTCAATGTTTTCATAAGGATTTATTAGGGATTATGCGAGGTGGAGATATTATATGTTCCATGATGGAAATTTATCATGTCGATACCATCCTTCTAAATCTTGACAATATTAAATGATGGCGCAGAAGGTTGTGGAGAGGAATTAGTAGTGGAATTAGATGGCGGATTAGGAGGTGATGCCGGGGATGAAGTGGCAGATTTTTTTGTTATAGGGACCCACATTTTTTTCTCTTCTAGTGGTGATCGCACAATTAGTTCTGATCTTTATAGTTGCCACTAAGTCTTGGTCATAATCTATGGTCGAGATGATTGAGTCATACTCGACATTGCTTGATGATTGACCCTTATCTTTTGAATTGTTATCATGGTTAGGGAATAGATTTTTAAACATGTGAAGTTTTTCATTAGGTGTTTTTGTCTCAGAAGTATTTTCAACTTCTATGTCTCCACGTTCAATCAGGTCTTGGACGTAATGGTGGAGTTGCATGCATTGATCTGTGGAGTGCCATTTTATGCGATGGTAATCACAATATTTGTTTTCTTTATACCAATTTGGTTTGGGTTGTCCTCCTTTGAAGGGTCTGACAATGGGATATGTAATCATATTAACATTTGCCAAATGAAGAAAGACACTAGATAGAATTTCTCTGAGAGGAGTGAACTCTCTTCATCGATCTTGAGAAGGAACTTCCTTTCTAGGGATAATGATTGGTTGTTTAGATTTTAATGTGTTGGTGGGATGGTTTTGGACATTTCGGACATGGCGGGAATTAGTAATGCCATCGTTGATGATATTTCGATTATGGTTAAAGAATTTAGATTTGTCCTGGTTCTGAGGAGTGTCTCGATAAGGTTGGTCTCTAAAGGGTGCTTTAAGTAAGCCCTTAGAAATGAGGGCTTTTTCGATTTGTGTCCCCTTTTCATGACTTCTTTGAAACTATTCAGAAAATGCATTTACATGTGGAATGATAATTTAACATTGAGATTAGGGACAAAAATACTAACTAGTTGTCTCTCGGGACTGAGAAGGAAAATCAATCGGCTTGCAATTCCACGCCATCGTTGTAAAAAGGAGGCAAAATTTTCATTTGGCCTTTTCCTAGTGTTGTAGAGATCAAGCATGGTTATTTCTGAGTCTAAGTTATAGGAAAAATGTTTGACAAATTTCTCTCGATAAGTCTCAAATGTCGTGACCGACCCTTTGGGCAGATGGAAAAACCAGTCTAAAGCCTGTCCTCCTAAAATTTTGGGGAATAATCGTAAAAGGTACGTGTCTCGATAGGCAACTTCCTAACATTGCATGTAAAATTCCTTGACATGTTCACGGGGTCACCTTTGCTTTTGTATTTATCAAACTTAGGGATTTCGAAGGATGAAGGAAATGGTAATCGTGATATCTCTATATCAAATGGATAAGGACACAATTCTTCAAATTTGAATTGTTTTGATTGTTTTTGTAGTCCTTGAATGGTGTCTTTCATAAGTTTCCATTCTTGTGTGAATGGAGAAGCAGGGGACGGTTTATCAAACATGTCGTGAGTATTTGAATCTAGATTGAGGTCTTTTAATCTTTCAACTCTAGTCATTGCTTCCTCAAGTTTCTTTGTTAAGTCTTAGATTTTAGTGAATAACTCTTCGGCCAAGAACCATTTGGATTGTTTGGTATTTCATTGTGATAACTTGATTCACCGTTGTCGATGAGTTTGTTTAAATTTTCCATCCCAAAGTCAAGGGGTAGTTTTGCCCCCATGGCTAGGATGCGTAATAGATATTCATTTTTGTTTTGTTCTATCACCCTATTGACTTGTTCTTGTTCTTCATTGGTGAGTTTTGGTTGTGCGAATTCTTCATCGTCATTTTCATGATTGTGACTTGAGTGAATACCATGATGAAATGTGTCTGATTAAGCTGAAAAGTGGGTAGGAATTTTGAACAAGTGTGAGGAAATGAGAACTCGATTATTTTAGATTTAGCTTGAATAAGATCGTGATGACTGATAAGGAGAGTAACTCAAACAAGTTATCTCAATATGATGATGATGTAACTCGAGACGAGTTATTACAGGATTTTTTTGCACGTTGTGTAGATTTGGCTTAAACAAGCTCTGGACTATTGACGGGGAGAGTAACCCAAACAGGTTAATCATGATATGGTTGTGATATAACTCAAAATGAGTTATGAAAGGATTTGTGTTGGCTGTGATTTGGATAAACGTGATGGTGGATAGAATAATGAGTGAACTCAAACAAGTCACCCAATATTAGTTTGATATAGCTGGAAACAAGCTATGAAGGATGTTTTGACAATTGACGATATGGGGAGTGAATGCTAGTCACTCAATATCAGTTGGATATAGCCAAAGACAAGCTATGATAGATGTATTGTTGGATGAAGCAAGCTAATGAAATTGGTGCAATGTTTTGGTCTGTGTTGTTGGATTGTTTGGATGTTTTCACTTGGTATTGAATTGGTCGAGAACTGATTTTTTGTGGAACACAACTAGGGTCTGAACTTTTACAATGAACACATTGATATCAGCCAAGTTTTATGATAAAACAATGCTAAACTATTTTGTTTTCAAACAACAAGCAATCATGTGGATTCAATTGTTTTGGCTTATGAGGTAAATTCTTCAGGAATGATCATTGTTTCATGCAATCATACAAGTATGTTGTGAAATGGTGGATGCAAGCTCTTATTACTCCAAGAAGATGCGTCCTCCGATATACCCTAGTCCTGATATACCTAATTCTGTATGGGGATAGAATTGGTACGGGAACCCTTAGAGCACTGGAGGAGACTCACCAATTCTTACTTACCTGCTTTGGAGTGAATCACCACGCCTGAAATGTGGTTTTGTGAAAAGGTGGAAGGTGATGGAGAGATGAATGTGTATGGTGTCCTTATAACTCCTCGAAGATTTATAGGGACGATTCCCAAGCTTCGTTGTTATAGCTATTTAGGCATGACTCGCATGTGCCACACGACAACATTACCTATAAGTGAAGAGCAGGGGCGAGGTAAATACCGAACACTGTGATGAGACTAGGTCTCAAAGTGCAATGTAGATGCAAATGTTGTTGGTGCATGGTAGTCAAGTCCACATCACCGGTGTAGCTTTGGTGGTGATGAAATCCACCTCGTCTACGTGTAAAAATAAAATGATAAAGTGATTAAACGCAAGGTTCTTTCCAACTTGAAATAAATCACTAGTAGAAAATAATTACGTACCTGAGCGTACTTTTTTTTTTTTGGTTTCAACAATTTTCTTTGAATGGTGGTATTTTTGCGAGATTTTTTTGTTTTTTTTTTTTTTGTTTTTGACAATATTCCAGCAACGCGGTTCTACAAAAAACAAATTAGTAGTTATCCTACAAACGAAATGTTAGAAAAGTGATTGTGGTTGTTTTTGATTTTCTAGATCGCTCAAGGCATAGGAAAAGAGCATACACAACCAACGATCAAAAAATATTAATAATATGAAAAAGAAAATAATTATTGAAATGACAAATAAAAACAAAGCTAGAGGATCCTGCAATGTTAGAACAAGAAACTAAAAAATTGTGACCGTTTCTAATTTTCTAGATCGCTCGAAGGCGCAAGAAAAGAGCATACATGGATACAATTGAAATAGATTTTTTTAAAAATGTTAATAATTATTGCAATTAATTATGATTGCAAAATAGCGATAATGATTATTTTCACAAAAAAAAAAAAACGATGAAAGAAGAGTGTGAAAACGTTACCTAGAAGTGTTGTCGTGGAAAATTGAAATGTAAGGCAAAAATTAAAAATTAAAAAAATTGTTTTATAGCTCGGGTGGCCTCACGTTTCTGATTTCCAAGATCACTTTTGAAGTGCGAGGAAAGAAATAACATACGTGTGAGGTTGTTACATGAAATAAAATAAAAAAAAAAAAAAAAAAAATATAATTTTGTTGTTTTTTGTTAAAAATATAGGTGTTAGAAGAAATGAAACAATTTTTTTCCTGTAAGTCCAAATCAAAAAATTATTTTTCCATTGCATAGATATGTTTGATACCTTTCGTTAAAAAAATGAAGTCATTCCGATTTCGGAAGCAAAAGTTACGGCTTCTGGAAGATGGGCTACGGTAGCACTCTAAATGAAAATTTTAAATGTGAGAAAAACGTCCTGGGAGTTAGTTTTTTTTATTTTCTGACTTCTGTACTTCACCTGAGGAGCTAAAATTTTGACAACAAGGTTAAAAAAGAACAATAAATAGACATAAAAAGTTAGATCACAAAATGATTGACTAAAATAAAAGATAAAAAAAATGATTAACTTCCTACAAAGTAGTTATTTTAGCAAAAGTAAATAAATAAATGTATTTTCCGGATTGGTTGTCCCATGACAGTAAGATGATAAACTAATGACTAGTTCATGTGTTTCTATAGATTATGAGTGAATATCAAAATCAGAACTAGGAACTAAACACCAAGCACCGAGGAGATCAAAGACATGATGAGCTTCATAGTTTCATTGTTGTTATAACCTGCAGATACACCACAAGACACCACACAACAAAAACACTACCCAAAGCGTGAAGGTTAACCAAAGAAGGCCATAAGGAATAGAAAAGGAAATAATAATGAACAATAATAAACAAAGAATAGATAAAACCACTAATTGGGAAATTAATGGTAACATATCGAAAGTAACCGGGCATGCCAGAATGTAAGCTAGGAAAAATACACTACTAACAAGGAAGTAAAATACCAATAATCATACCTCCTCCTTCGCGTTCCGTAGCAAACCTCGAATGGGCTAAGAAACTTGGATTGAGCCCTGATTGTGTGATATGTAGGTGCTTTTCTTCAAGACGGAGCAAGACCTTTCTGCAACAATGATCCTCTTACTTTGCACTAGATGGGAAAAATGATTATGAGGCTATTTGGGCATTAAGACGAGGTAAAATGATGTTCTTTGCTCAAAGGATGCAAAAACTTAGATATGGCATTCAAGCTTATTCTCCGTGTCCTTAGAGGGGAGGGGTAAGGTTGTATTTATAGCCTGGGGGAGTGATTAACTTAGAGTAATTTAAGTAATCATGGTTTGAAAATGTGGGCAAGATTAAGTGAGTGGTTTGAAAATATGGGCAAGATTAGGTGAGTGGTTTGAAAATGTGGGCAAGATTAGATGAGTGGGGGCCACGAAGAATGGGTGAGGATTTGAATTATATTTTTAATTCATAAGTGGAGGATTTTAGGTGAGTGGGGACCACGAAGGGTGGGTGAGGATTTGAATTTGAATTTTTAATTCAATAGTAGAAAAATATGGAGAATAATGACATGTGGTGAGGATTGGGTTATTTTTTAGATTTTGAAATGGATAATTAATCAAATTATATTTGATTAATTCAAAGTGTATTTTTGTGGGAAATGAGGAAGGGGAATTAATTGATTTAGGACAGAGACGTGAAATTAGGGTGTCTACAGATACGAACACAAGTGAACATCTTGCGACACCTCGGAGAGGTTTACAAATATTTTCCGTTGACTAGGCGCACTGTGCCCCCATCCTTCTCCGTACACCCTAGTCTAGCCAAACAATCCAAATCTGCATTTTCTTAGGCTCTTGTGTGACGATTTCCTCCTCATGTTCAGCCAGTCTCCACCGTAACACGCCCCATAACCTCGACAAATCATCTAAGGAATTTCTAACCCTCTTTGTACTTAGGGTTTCATATTTTCATAGTTTAGTTTCTTGGGTGTATTTTAGTTATTTTATTACTCATTTATTTACTGCAAACTTGCATTAGATTAGGCATTTATTTTCATATCTAGCTTAATCAACTAGCTTCCTTTTCTCTTCTTTATGATTCTTGTAAAGCCTATATAGGACCATGCTTACCATGAGTTGTTTATGCACACACATAAACACACCAAAGTGGGGTATTATGTAGAAAGCTAATTTTAGTACAAGATTATCCATAATTTATAAAATTACATTATTCTAGGGTACTTGTGTATTTTTTTTTATAATTGGTCTAGAGTGGGATTGTATTTGTGCGTTTCCTTGTTTTTGGTCTAACTATATGGTTATGGTTTTATTCTTCCATAACCATACTTATATGGTTCTAGTTCCCCATAACAAGAGTATATGTGGCTTCTTTGGGGGGTGAATTGATGTTCCTAAAGGTATATGAACTTATGAGGGAGGTTTTGGATCATCCTCATACCTTAAGAAGGAACCACATGAATTGAAAGCTATGACAATTGGCTTGGCACCACCATAGGAACTGTTGTTGGTATATGCTCTTGGATCACAATGACAACTAAGAATGTGGTGATGGAATTTAATAATGTGATATGTCAATAAAAATAATTGACTATCATAGGGAATTTTTTTCTTCTTGCTAGGAGAAAGCGATTTTAAAACCATGATACCTAAGGACATATACAGGAGTTTAGAACCTATTTTTTATTTTAGGAAATTTTTCTTCAAGTTTAGGCCGCCTTATAACGGGACAATGAAAAATTGTAGAGAAAGTGATAGATTCATCATTTAACCTTCAATCTATTAATAAAAAAATTATGTGATAAATATAAGAAAGGAACCTTCTTTTTCCTAACATTATTTAAAATTGTAGGGGATTGTTCAACCCCTTTTCAACACCAAGATTTTATTCTCCAACCTTAGTCTACTTGGACTAATTGTGAAGTGACCGTGATATGGTCATTAAAATACTTGATCATGTAATTCTCTTTAATCAATGCATGTTCTCTTTCACTAACGTCATCCAATCTCTAGTCATCGGCCATTAAGAGTTTTTGCTTTCTAACCATAGGCCATTGCTTTTAAATTGGCATGGAGTAACGTATAAATCAAGGTTCTACGTAACTTGTTCTATCTCAATATGTGTTTATTGTCACATGAAGGGACTATCCAACTCATTTATAGGGTTTGGAACCTAGCTCCACATCATCCTTATGCTTCCATCTAGATTGATTGGTGGAATGAGGCTATCTATCACACCATATCCTTCGTCCACCACTTTTTAAATAAGTGGCATTAGTTCATAAATGGGTGGACCTCACTTTGAAATATGAATTCTAAAGAATTTGTTCACTTCTTGAATAAAGTCATTTTGACCTTTAGTTGTAATCTATGGCATCAAGGTTAAGAATAAAATCAAACTCAAAGTGAATTATGTCATGCAAGAGGGTCAAAAATCCATGCTAGATCCTATCGACTCAAAATTGGAGATATAAATTTCTAAGTAATTATTCAATTATCTTCGATCTAAGAAAGTTCAAAATAGATTTAATACATTTGGGTAGCACAATATAGGATCTCCAATTTTATCAAATTATCTTAGGCTCTTTTTGAACACTTTAAGATTATGTTCTATCCCTAAGAGGATTTTGAGGAAAGGAGAGTTGCTCTTCAACAATGCCTTGATATTGTTCCCTACAAGCTTTCTCTTGATACTATGATTCAATTTGATGATCCTATCACTCTCAAAGAGATTCATGCAGCCTTACAATGTATAGCCAACGAAAAATAATTGGGTTTGATGGTTTTTCTTGTGATTTTTATAAAGTAACCTAGAATTATGTTAGAATATATCTTTTGTGGGTTTACAGAGAAGCTTTATACAAAAATTTTGTAGGATATATTTTGAAAAAGGAAACATCAAACTCATACCTAAGGATGATGACCACGAGCTTATTTTTAGTTGGTTACCAATCACCTTGCTTTGAATGTTTTTATAAGATCATTGCTAAATATTTCACCATTAATGTTCGTTATATTCTTCCTACAATTGTCGGACTTGGGAAATTTTGTTTTATTAAAACTCATTACATTCTCAACAATTTGATAGTGGTTTGGGAAGGCATGGAATGGGATTAAGCCTTTGAGTAGAATACCCTCTTTCTTAAGATGGTTTTTTTAAAAAAATGATTGTATTGAGTGTCCTTTCATTCCTTTCATGTTGAAATCCTTAGGATTTGGTAACTATTTCACCAAAGGATGACGTGTAGAGTCTCTTCTATGATGCTTCGAGGTTGATTAACAAATAATGGCCATAAATTTGACTCTTTTGGTATATTTTATTACTTCCGAGAAAGGGTGCCCTTTGGCCCCCACATTGTTTATGTTTTCGCTCAAGTCTTTGGATTGTATATTTGACCAAGGTGCATTAGGGGGAAATACTTTTGAATTGGTCTTCCCAAATTATTAATAAGCACTTTGTTAATGTTTCCTTTCTCACCCTAGTAGAGAATGAGAATGATATTAACTAAACCATGCATTGCAATGATGTTTTTGTAAATCTTTGAGTTCTATATGTAATTTTCCAAAACTTTGAGTTATAGATAAAGTCAGTGGCCCATGTTATAATGGTTAAAAAAAAAATCCTTGGAGGAGGATATCTAGCATAGATAAATTTAAGTTATTGGAGATTCCATGTACTATTTACAATACTTCTAATAAACTTTGGCAATATGTGGTGGACATAAGTGAGAGAAATATATCCTCATAGATCTCTAGACCTCTCTTGTTAGCATGTAAATTTTAAGTCTGCATTGAAATTCTTACAGCTACGCATGTTTATTATTCATCTTGTTGGTGCCCTTCCAAGGATTCTTGTGACAAGATGGATAAATTTCTTATTGGATTTTGTAGGCCAATGCCAAGTAATCCAGAGGCTTCCCTAAAGTTTCTTGGGATGTTTGTTTCCTTTTTGGGAAAAAGGTGCTATGGAAATAATTAATGTTCATAGACATAGTATTTATTTACGTGCTAAATGGGTTGTGAAAGTTATTAAGGGTAATGAAGCTTGGAATTTTCTCCTAAGGAATTGTATTTCTTTTGGTCCACCTTATAGTGAGATGTTTTGGAAAAATATTAGATTTTACACCTTGCTTATCACCTCGGTATGCCACCATCAAGACTCGGGAAACATGGAGACATTCTTTGATTATTTTATTAATCATAAAATAGCAGATTACATAGCAATATGGGTTGTAATGTATATATGCATTGGAAAATCGGGTACAAACAAGAAAGAGGTTACACAAGTGCAACAATACTCGCCATAATAAACTAAAAACTATACGAGAGTCGGGGATAATTTTAGCGGAAAATATTCGTAATATGGCGAAAATTTCATTTTAGGAAAATTTGAAAAGGTGAATTATTCGGAGTGGGTCGGTGTCGTGTTTGCCTAAAATATATAGTATATTTTTTTGGGGGTCAGCTTCGCCTTCATTTGAAAACATCTCCTATAAAAACCTAGGTGATTCGCCACGTAGTATACCTCAAGTAGCTTACCAAATTACCAATACTGTGAAATTTGAACTCGCATACCCTTGAGCACCAGAGATTCATATTATCAAGTAGCTTTGTGATTGTTGACGCGAGACAAGAGTCAGTCATGACACGCGACAGAGCTATACTGACGCTGCGACAAGAGCTGTACTGACGCGTGAAAAAGGTGTTCTGACGCGCGACCAAGGAAGTGTTGACGCGTGACTTGGGCAAAGAAGTGACGCGCGACAGAGGAAGTATTGACGCGCGACTTGGGTAGTGTTGACGCGCGACCTCAGACAGTGGACGCGCGACAAGACCTCAGACTGGACAGAGTCGCTACTTGGTTCTTTTTCTGACGTAGAACTCTTTTCAGAATAATGGAAGGTGCCAGCTCAAAGAATATGAATAACCTAAAAGTAAGTAAGAAATCTCAGAAATCACTCTTCAAGTATTTTGGAAACTCTGTGGATAAAGATATTGTAAATACCAATCATATAGATGCCACCACAGAGAATCAGAATACTGACTGTGTGGAAGGAATTATTGAGGTGGACATGCATTCGCACATGATCAAAGTCAAACAAATGAAACCTACGATAATATGCCGAGATCTTGAAGATATTGTTCTGTTGGGGTGCAACCGTAAGTGCAGCTAGATATCACATATACAAACACTCAAAGAAAATGGAAGACAAAAATCAAAATCAAACTCCGGTCCAACAAAGAGGAAACCAGTGATTGTGATATTGGTCAAAATTCTACTCAAAAAAGTAAAGCATTAAAAACGAACAAGAATATGTGGACCATTGGCGGGACATACAAATTTGATTGGGCAATAAATTTTCGTTTATTGAACTCAGTACAATCATCTAATTCTCAAGAAATCCCATCCGAATGTACATGTAAATTATGTACGTGGAAATTGGGAAAGCAACAAAAATGCAATCAAGTTTGGACACTATAGAAAAACATTGTGGAAAACAATATTTAATCAGTAACGGGGCGGATGGCCGAAAATCAAAACACATAGGTGGAAAATCGAAAAGAATGCATGCATGTTAGATACGCAATGGAATATGAGGCGGAGCGAGAAAAAACACAGGACATCCTGTTGGAAAAGGGAGGAACGATCACATCGCATATTGGTAAGATGAAAGAAACAAATCTACATGTAAAATTCATACAATTCTCTACTCTTTTCAAATACTTAAAAAAGAAGAGCGATGTCGATTTCCTTGATTTCAAAGTTTTTATCAATTTAACGGGATGCTTTGAATGTACCTCGGTCTCATTGGTCGAGAGTAGTGGATGGGAAATGGCAAAATGCCTCTCGATGATAGAGAAGGAAGATTTGAAAGAGAATGTAAAAAAAGCAAACTTTATCTCTCTTTCAATTGATGAAGTGACAGCAGTCGACAACACCGCATGGGTATGTATCCACATCTATACTTTAGAAAATCATATAAGGACACCTCATCTGTTGGGTGTTATGAAAATGGTTGAAAACTGCAATGCCGAAAACCTATATAAAATAGTTGTTTCTCATTTGAAAGATGTTGCTGGTATGACTGATTATGAAATTGCTACAAAGTTGGTATGCATTGGAGTAGATGGTGCATCTGTCATGCAAGGTCACCGAACAGGGCTCTGTGTTAGATTACAAACAACAGTGGCCCCATATATGCTACCAATTCACTGTATGGCTCACAAAATGAATTTAGCGTATAAAATGGTAAGCAACCACGAAAATGTTGCTAAATTAGAAGACCTTATAAGAGAACTTCATGCCTATATGTCAAGCAGCCCAAAGCATTTTCTCGAGTTCCAAAAATTTGCAATTGGAATTACAGATGGCAAAAAACTTTTGAAGGATGTGGAGACTAGATGGATCTCTTTGTATGAACCTGCATGCAGAGTTCGTGAGGAGTATCCTTCATTGGTTGGTTTCATGCACAAATACCATCATGAAGTTGATAGGGCGAGGGACTTGTTGTTCCGTTTAACTGATTTGGAGACATTGCTTACATTGGTTGGTATTCTTCCAATGTTAAAGGAGATCAATACACTGATGAAGCATGCACAGGGCAGATTAATCTATATTGTGGATTTTATACGGATGAGGAAAATGGTATGTCAAAGTCTTGATATATTGTACTGTTCCAATGATAGTTTTGATGCACCTGTTTTTGAAAATTGGAGAGATTTATTAGATCTTAAAAATCCTAACACCTTTTTGAGATTTAATATCCACGATCACCTCTGCATCACTGTTAATGGGAGGGAAATACCTGTGCACATTTTGCAAAAACGTCAAGCTATTACAGGATCGGAACGAGAAGATGTTCCCGTGACACGTAATTTGTTTGAGTCTATTATAGTTGAAACAAGAATAAAGCTTAAAAAATTTCAGAAACCTTGTCATCAGAAATTAGGGAACGTTTCTGTAAAGATAAAATTCTGGAAGCCATGGGTGTGATGAATCCTAATTTTTGGAATACTGAAGGTGGCCGTGCAGACTTTGTCAGTAAGCATTTCCATAAATCAATGGGTACAATAATGGAACAATTTACAAAGACGTCAGAGCTCAAGGGTGTGGAAATCAAAGGTATACTGAATGCCGATTTATTAAAGTCTCAGTCAACAAATTTTGCAACAACAATGAGGAACCAATATAAGAATTTAGATCAACCTTCTGAAAGTGGAGCTATTACAAGGCTGTGGCGAGGAATCTATCAAAGTTCTATTTTACAAGAAGATATCAGTGAATACTTCAGATTATATGAGTTATGCCAAACAATGATTTTGGGGTCTGTGGAGGATGAAAGGGTTTTCAGTGCATTGTCATTTATAAAATCAAAACTGAGAAACAGGTTGGATAAAAATCTGGAAAGCTGCATGAGGTGTTATGTTTCTCGATACTCCATCGAAACCTTTCCGTTCGACAGAGCAATTGTGCACTGGAATTCCCTTTGCGAAAGAAGAGGTGTGAATAATACAGCTACAAGTACAAATATTCCCAACCTTGAGAGTGTAATTGGCTCTTCGTCACATTCTACAGAAGACAACATCGACTTTGATGAAGCTATTGATAATGGATTGTTTCAACTTTAAATAGGTATCTTCTTTATCTATCTTTTATCTTTATCATTAAAGATGTTATAGGTCTATATACTAAAAATGTCAGGCAATTCACCCATCTATCTACTAATACATTTCTCGTGTTGGGTTTTTTTAAAACACAGATCTAGCTCATTACCAGTGGCAATGATGATTTCAACTTTAAGGAGGTATCTTTTTCCCCTTAATCTTATTGTTTGTTACTATTCATTTATTCAGCTCTGGTTATCATTAAAGATGTTACAGGTGTATGTATTTACATTTAGTTAAATACAATATTTTTACTTTTTGAAAATGTGGGTTGACATCCGTCCGAGGAAGCTGTTACTTCTCGGGACTGACAATGTCAGAAACTCACCCACTTATCTACTAATCCATTTTTTGTGTTGAATTTTTTTTAAGACAAAGATCTAGCACATTACCGGTGATGATTTCAATTTTAAATAGGTATCTTCTTCAACATAATTTTATTGTTTGTTACTATTCATTTTTTCAGCTCTGGTTATCATTAAAGATGTGACAGGTGTATGTATTTACATTTAGTTAAATACAACATTTTTACTTTTTGAAAACGTGGGTTGACATCCGTCCGAGGAAGCTGTTACTTCTCGGAATTGACAATGTTAGGCAACTCACCCATCTATCTACTAATCCATTTTTTGTGTTGAATTTTTTTAAGACAAAGATCTAGCACATTACCGGTGATGATTTCAACTTTAAATAGGTATCTTCTTCAACATAATTTTATCGATTGTTACTTCGTTTTTTAAAATAATTCATAATTATATCATTACAATTCTATCCATTCTAATCATATCGTTACAAGTGTAGAGAATAATTATCTTAAAACAAGTTCAAAAGTCTAGAGGAGAAGAATTACTGTGCTTGATGATAAATCTACGTCCACATTAAATTGATCATCGTCTTTCATCATCATCTATCATTAATTATCAATTATCATCATTCATCATCTACGTCCACATACAATTCATGACAACTCAAGTAAACAAGAAACATACATATAATTCATGATAATCACCATCTAATGCAATTAAAATTAAAGATTGTATATAAATCCATATAATTAAATTCAAAAACCATAGTACATACTCAATTGTAGAAGTTTTCAAATTCAATATTTAAAGTTTCCTCAATAATAAAAGTTTCTAGTTTTCAAAACCCTCTCTTTCTTTATCCAATTCTACTCTGCACTCTTCCCCAACGGCTTCTTCCACTGTGGCTGTACCTCCTTCCCCAAAACAAGAAATCTCCATGCAACAGCAAATTTGGATCAGCTGCAGCGTTCAAACTATCCCGTTGCCAATAATTTTCATAACGACTAATAATCTCATTGATAAGAACCTTAGCCCTTCTCTCCCATTCTATAAGCTGAATCTATCTTTTTTGTGCTTGTCTAGTTGTATGAAATACTCCTTGCCCTCTTTAGAAGTACTTGTGCCAAAACCCTGTATGGTCCAACCAACAAGTGATACCTAATCAACAAGTGAACAAAACCAGAACTTGAAAACATATAAAGAAAAAACAAACTAGCATTACTTTGTAGTACTATATGGTCCAAATGGCTTATCGATCCACTCAGTGATTCTCTCCAAGCTTCATACTCAGGAATTGTTTAAAAAGATAACACATTTCCATTTTTGTGAGTTGCCTACATCAACATGTGCAAAAATTAGACATGGAGATAAATAACATCTGGAGGCTTAAAAACAAATATAAAGAGTCTCAATACACTCAACAAAATATACAGGGGTAACAGTTACACTTACAATAGGAGTGATAAATTCCACAACAAATGAAGGAATTTTAAGCAAAGATGGCAGGTATGGTGTATGAAATTGATCAACAATCCTTTGATGTGGATCCATCATGGTCCTTTAAAATACAAAGGACAAGTCAAAGGATCTCACTAGAAAGGATGTGTCGAATTAGCGAAACTAAACAGCTTATACAAAGATCATGTACACAGTCTCTGTCATCATTATCATCGATGGCCATATCTTAACGATTTAATGTTTGTCATATATTTTATCTTCCTGTAGACCAAGGATTTTTTTATATTTACTATCTCTTTATTCTCCATTTGTTGGTGAGTGGTAGCTTCCCTGACATTGAGCAGCTTACCTCTGAGAGGAAACACGCCATAATAATATTGACCAACAATAGATATTCCTGCCACCTGATAGAATAAAGATAACTAAAATAACAAAAAATTAAATTGGAAAGTGATGTCGAAACATGTCACAATACTAATAAATTCAGTATTCACATTTCACTGATTCAAGGCACAAACACTTACAGCAAGAGCCTTGGCTGAGTCACCCTCTGTTAATATTAAAGTACATTGATCAGAATTCTTCCCCTTCTTGGTTCCATCAGTTTTCTTAAGATCTTTTTTTTGTTTTAACTTTTCCACTGCACTCATCAGGTCAATCAAAGTAACAAAGCTCATCTTAGACACTAGCATTGCAAAAATTACATGTACTCAGAAATGTTACATATTAGACACCATGCCTTTTATTTATTGACATGGGCTGCAAATGCAAAACAATGAAAATTACTATAAATTTATAACAGCAAATTGTATCAGAATAAAAAATATGGATTAAAAGGAATTATACTTACAATCAACATGGAAACCGAACGTTGATTCGAGAAAATTATTTTCTTCCACGAGTGTTGCCTTGGTTGTAACAATTGGTAAATTTTTGAACGAAAGGCCCGTAAACCGATGGATGTCATTTGCTTCGATACTGAATTGAAAAATTCAGCCATCGTTCAGAGTCACATAAAAAATGCCATCCTCTGAATTGTAGGATGACAGAAAGTAATTCAAAATATCCGGCGTGTCGAAATGGGGCATATTAATAGTATGGATGTGAGGGCATAAGGGATTCCTGTAGTTGATCTTGGAAATCGATTGAATTGGATTCTCTTGATTTTTGTTACTGAACTTGGAGTTGGGAAGCATCGAGACCTACAAAAAATCTAGAGTTGGAAGGTGAAAACGAGAAAATGACCGGTTCAAGGGTATTTATAGGCTAAATTGGGCATCAATGGCTTCACTTGACGCGCGTCAAAGGTTCTAGCTGACGCGCGACAATAGTCTAAACGACGCGCGACAATAGGAGCGAGCGACGCGTGTCATTAGAATCCAGTGACGCGCGTCACTAGAAACCATGGCCGCTGCCGTCATTAGGTGCAAGTGACGTGCGTCATTAGATGCCGATGTGTAGCGTCATTAGGTGCGTGGCGCGCTGACGCGTCATTAGGTGCAAGTGACGCGCGTCATTAGCGGGGAGTGTCGCGCGTCGGTCAAGACCATTGACGTTCCATTGACGCGCGTCGGTCAAGACCATTGACGTTCCATTGAGGAAGCCTGAGACTACCAAATAATTGATTTCTTATCCAAAATTTAATGGAATTCGAAGTTTTCACCTCTTTTGCTCTAGAGGAAATTCCCTTCATGTTTGCAATGCAGCCAATTGAGATGAAGCCTTCAAATTTATCAACAGTGTTTGGTGTGTACTTGATGATGATATAGGGTCTTGTTTGATAAGTTCAAAAAGAAACTTCATGATATATGCTAAGACTGAGTTTGAGATGAGGTACCAGTAAGGGCACTGTTGACAAAATTTACACAATGTTACCTTTTTAAGATGATCCAACCTTGCACAGAGAACTTTATGTTGAGCTGTAAATTTTTTTTCAATATTTGAGACACTTGATTTTATCAATTGTACTTCAAGAAGATCATGATTAATCAATTCAAGGCATAGAAATGGGGGAGCTGCAAAAATTTTCTTCAAACATACACTTCAACATTGTATCTTCAGCAAAGGAAAACAAAACAAGGTGGTAGCAGGAATTTTATACTTTGATACTCCTTGCAATGGTCAACCAAGTATTTCATCAGCTCAACAATGATAATATGCACCACCTTAAAATTTTGAAAAAAAAAAGATATTTTAATTCAACCACTCCAAGAAGCAGTCCTGAAGAGAGAATCTCAAGATGTGAATCCTATACAAGGTGGTAGTCTGCATTTCTAAGCGATCGAGTTTTATAAAAACTTGAATAAGTTTAAATACTCATTTCAAAATCTAATTAAATTTGGCATGAAGCACTAAAAGACACTCCTATACACATTTCATATTTTGGTTAACCATGGGTTTTCCTAAAGATGTTACAGGTCTATATACTAAAAATGTCAGGCAATTCACCCATCTATCTACTAATCCATTACTCGTGTTGGGTTTTTTTAAAACACAGATCTAGCTCATTACCAGTGGCAATGATGATTTCAACTTTAAGCAGGTATCTTTTTCCCCTTAATCTTATTGTTTGTTACTATTCATTTATTCAGCTCTGGTTATCATTAAAGATGTGACAGGTGTATATACTAAAAACGTCAGGCAATTCACGCATCTATCTACTAATCCATTTCTCGTGTTGGGTTTTTTTGAAACACAGATATAGCTCATTACCAGTGGCAGTGATGATTTCAACTTTAAGGAGGAATCTTTTTCCCCTTAATCTTATTGTTTGTTACTATTCATTTTTTTCTCCTCTTTTTATCATTAAAGATGTCTATGTATTTACATTTAGTTAAATACAATATTTTACTTTTTGAAAACGTGGGTTGACATCCGTCCGAGGAAGCTGTTACTTCTCCGGACCGACAATGTCAGGCAACTCACACATCTATCTACTAATCCATTTTTTGTGTTGAATTTTATAAAGACAAAGATCTAGCACATTACAGGGGATGATTTCAATTTTAAATAGGTATCTTCTTCAACATCATCTTATTGTTTGTTACTTTACATTTTTTCAGCTCTAGTTATCATTTATTTAAAGATATTGTTGGTCTATATATTTAAAGATGTTCTTGCCACTTCACAGGACTGACAATGTCAGGCAACTCAACCCTCTATCTACAATGTCAGGAAAAACAAAGATCTAGCACGTTACCCTTGATGATTTCACAGCAATCTAATACGCAAGAGGTAAGCTAAACCCTATGATATTTGCAATTATGTTTAATTTCTTACCAGTGATGATTCTTTCTCGATTTCTTAGAATTATATTTAATTATTTTTATATGTGGAAAATCCTTTGATATATTTTTTAACTGCGGGATAAACTATTAAACAATACATTATACTATTATAAATATAAGTCCTGACACTCTTCCTAAAATTCCATGCTTTGTCATAGATCCATCACTTCTTCAGGTTTCTCCATGAAGAAATAGATCTATTTTTAGACTTATAATGATCATCCTCTAACACGAAGTTATTCAAACTCAATTCTAATGCTATCTTCCATATCCTAGGATTCTTCAACCTTATCAAATATTAAAAAATGATAGGATTCTTCAACCTTATATGTTTTACATTAAACTTCAAAGTTCTATATCGAGCTTGACCTATCTATTAATCACATGGTTATTCCAACTTTTGTTAATCTAGATTCCATAACCTTGACTTTTGTTAATCTAGATTCCATTATAACAAAACCATATCTTTTAAACAATGGTCTTGATTGTTTGCAGCAAAACGTTATTTTCTAACAAATGGTCTTGACTATTTTGGATGTCAAACAACCTCTCTAATGAGAGATTATGCACTTATATAGAGGTAAATCTCTCTAAAATAGAATTTTCCTACACCATAAGTCTATTAAGGAGAAATCCTAAAGATCTGCTTCAAATCTTAGTTGCTATTTTTTCCCAAAAACATAATTTTCAAGATAATTAAGGTCCCACAATATATTAAGGCACTACATTTTACATTATACACATTAAATTGATCATCGTCTTTCATCATCATCTATCATTAATTATCAGTTATCATCATTCATCATCTACGTCCACATACAATTCATGACAATGCAAGTAAATAAGAAACATACATATAATTCATGATAATCACCATCTAATGCAATTAAAATTAAAGACTATATAAATCCATATTATTGAATTCAAATACCATAGTAGATACTCAATAGTAGAAGTTTTCAAATTCAATATATAAAGTTTCCTCAATAATAAAAGTTTCTAATTTTCAAAACCCTCTTTTTCTTTATACAATTCAACTCTGCTCTCTTCCCCAACGGCTTCCACTGTGGATGTACCTCTTTCCCCAACACCAGAAATAACCCCTGAACTTATAAGATCTTCTGCAGCACTGTCCAGATTTTTTATAATTCTTTCTTCTTGATTTGTTGCATCTCCATGCGACAGCAAATTTGGATCAGAAGCTGCTTTTTCTTTGAATAATATGTCAGGGTCGAGACCATGCTCTTTAATTATCCGCTTTAGTGTATTGTTTTGTTTGTTAACCAAAACAATATTTTGCTTCAAATTTTTGTGCGGATAAGTCAAGCTTTCTTTGTTGTTTCAAGTGAACTTGGAAAACCTTTACTTTGACTCTTCAAATTTTCATATTTCAACCGCACAAAAAAGAGTAATGTCAATATAAAATATTAATGTAAATTTAAAATTTCAAAATAAAAAAATGATTGTTTAAATGTAATAGTACTTACAATGACTCTATCTCTTTCGGCATTTGCGTTGATACCAAATCCTTGTCCTTGGACCATTTGTTAAAATATGCCTAGGCCTCGGCACTAATATTTTCCAATTTTTTTAGTGCCTTATCTAAAATGTCGTCTTTATAGTTGTTGTTAAACGTGACAGTCCCACTTCTTACTTGGGTAAGTAAGGAATCCATCTTCGCAGGTTGATTCTGGACTGCAGCGTATAAACTATCCCGTTGCCAATAATTTTCATAACGACTAATAATTTCATTGATAAGAACTTTAGCCCTTTTCTCCCATTCTATAAGCTGTTGGATATGAGGAATAATAAACTCACTGATATGGGATTGACAATCATTACCAATTAAGTTCTCCAAAGGAAAACGTGGCAACTGTTCACTATCTGAATCTGATGCAGACGATCTTGCTGGAGAAGAATGGGGGCTTTCACCAAGATCAACTGCTCCTTGTTTCTGCCTTTGGGTGGGCTGATCCTGTTTTTGAAAAAATTAATCAAGATTTAGATAAATAAATTTAAATCAGAATGTAATTCAAAATTGTAAAGCATATTAAAATTGAAATTTGAAGTATACCTGCTGGCCTTGAATCATCTCGCGGGTATCGAAAAAACCAGTTGGGTCATTGCTATCAATGCCCAAATAATCTTCATCTAAATTTATATTGTTCAAAACAGATATGCCCGTTGCACTGGGCAAGCCACCAAGTGATAGAGTTGGAATTCGAAATGAGGAGGCAAGGTTTAGTGTCCCACTAGGGGCCGGAGCAAAAGGCATGCGTTTACCAATGTTCTTTTTCACTGTTCCTCTGGTTGGCATTTTAAAAATTAATGGTTGAGTGGGTGTCGGTGCCATGGTTTGATCATGACTGACATGTGCTGAAAAGTACAAGAAAAAAATGAAAAATATTAAAACAATTCATAAAGTCAAAACTACGAAATTAAACATACTATAGAAAAGTTGTACCTTGTTGTCAAGGGGTTGTTTTTCTCGGTGCTACGGGTGGCCTTGTAGGAGTTGTACTCAGTGGGTACATTCGAAGATATGAATGCATGCGACTGTATGGAGTGAGTTGGGGAAGAAGGTTCCAAAGTCCCTGCAATTCATCAATATTAAATAATGTCAATTCTTTTGGTTAAAATTTAAATTGAAAAATAAATATGCAACTTTGGAATTTGTAAATAATATATGAGAATGTATTACTTCTCTGGCGTTTAACGAGTTCAAACTGTTGAGGGTTTGGAGAGGAGTGAGCTTCCATTTCAGATTGGGAGTCCCCCGAAGCCTCCGCGTGTTGTTGGCCTCTTCCTCTCGATAATTTCTTTTTTCGGGGAAGGGCTTCAAGATATCTTCTCTGCAAAACATTTAAATTTAAGTTTTAATAACTGCACTGTAATGTCGAAAATTGAAATACAATTACAAACTAAATAGTTTATACCTGTTGTTCTTCAAATGGAATTGAGAATTTCTTCAAAGCCTCATCAGAGCAAGTAGGAATTTCTTTATCTTTTAAATTTAAAACTGCCTCATAGTAGAAGCCGAGGAGATAGTTTGTTGAAAAAATGAAAGGTTTATCTGAGAGTTTTGAATTTATTATGTCAGTTCTTATTTTTTTGGATAGATATGTGCACCAATCGAATTGTCGTTTTGAGATAGTGGCACAAATGTATGCGATGGCCCAATTTGGTATATCTGTTTGGCGACCCTGCAAAACAATTATGGCTTGAAAAAACGAAATAAGTGCAGCAAGAAAGTGGTGTGCAATTGATTGTGTATCTACACCACGCCTGGATTTATTGACATGGGCTGCAAATTCGAAATAGCGATAATTACTATAAATTTATAACAAATTGTATCAGAATAAAAAACAATAAAAAATATGAATTAAAACAAATTATACTTACAATCAACATGGAAACCGTGACGTTGATTCGAGAAATTTCTTGTCTTCTTCCAAAGTAGTGTTGCCTTGGTTGTAACAATTGGTAAATTTACGAAGGAAGGCCCGTAAACCGATGTATGTCATTTGCTTGATAGTGAATTGGAACATTTGGCCATCGTTCGAGTCACATAAAAATACCGTCCTCTCGAATTGTAGCATGACGAAGGTAATTCAAAATATTCGGATCTGTTTTGAAATGGGGCATATTCACGAGCCCTATAAATCCACACTCTTCCATCAAAGCTTGATATTCAGAAGACATCTTTAAAGACATATGGATGTGAGGGCATAAGTGATTCCTGTAGTTGATCTTCGAAATCGATTGAGTTGGATTCTCTTGATCTTCTTCTTTGAACTTGTAATTGGGAAGCATGTGAAGTCGACATTATAGCTGTAATTGCGTCTTTGACGACGATTCAGACCTGCAAAAATTCAAGAACGGGAAAACGAAAACGAGAAAATGAGCGGCACAAGGGTATTTATAGGCTAAATAGGGCATCACAGGCCCCTGATGACGCGCGTCACTTGCTCCTACTGACGTGCGTCACTGTTTCCTATTGACGCGCGTCAGCTCTAACTTTTGTCGCGCGTCATCTAGGACATTTGACGCGTGACACGGCACCTCACGACGCCGACGACAACGCCCCCTCGACGCGCGCGTCACTTCCTCCTATTGTCGCGCGTCAGCTATTACCTCTAACGCGTCGTCGTCAACGTTTGATGATGTGCGGCAACGATCGTAGAGCCGACGCCGCGGCGGTGAGGGAAAGCAAAGTGGCGCGCGTCAGTAGGAGCAAATGACACGCGCGTCATCAGGGGCTAGTGACGCGCGACAGTAAGAGGCAGTGTCGCGCGTCATTAACAGACACTGACGCGCGACAGCGGGTGACAATTTAACGCGTCAATACGAACTAGTGTCGCGCCAATGTCGCGCGTCATTACAAACTAGTGTCGTGCCAATGTCGCGCGACATTACAAACTAGTGTCGCACCAGTGACGCGCGTCATTGCGATCTAGTGTTGTCGCACGTCACTGATGGAGCCATGAAAAACCAGGTGAAAATTTTATTTTTGAATACTGTCAAATTCACCTTTCGCTGAAACTGGTTACGGGGATATTTGCCAGGTATTTTCCACCTTCAATTTTATAGGGGTGTCTTAAAATGAACCACGACGAGAGTACAAATATTGTTATAAAACAATATAACAACCTAGCCAAGTAATAAATCACTATTTACCTAAGTAAAACAACTAGTTACCACGAGTAACATAATAACAAACTATGACCTAAGGTAAGTAGTAA
Organism: Taxus wallichiana var. yunnanensis; assembly: GCA_018340775.1. Lineage (NCBI taxonomy): Eukaryota > Viridiplantae > Streptophyta > Pinopsida > Cupressales > Taxaceae > Taxus > Taxus wallichiana. The sequence continues at coordinate 251,466,672 of CM031238.1, read as the reverse complement.
ATACACCGAAAAATTAACTTACTACTAGGTTTTACCTAATACCCCCTAATTTTGTATTCCCTCAAGGGATGAGAAGAAGAAATCTCTAAACAACTCGAATTTGTCACGTGCAAGTGAATTTGAAGATATTTTCTCATTGTACGAGTTGTTGGGAAAAACTGAAGTTGTATATTGTGTTTCAAGATATGCTCGTGTATGAAATGAACTTGTACCTCAATATACTTGGTTCTCTCATGAAAATATGGATTATGAACAATTTTGAGAACACCCTCATTGACAACATACAAGGTAGTGTATTTCTCCTTTGGTACTTCAAGTCCCTCTAGTATGTGACATAGCCATATCTCTTCACAGACAACTCCACCAACAACATGATATTCTACCTTTGTAGAAGAGTGAGAAACAAATTTTTATTTCTTACTTCCCCATGATATCGATCCAGATCCCAAAAAGAATAAAAATCTAGAAGTGGATTTCCTATCATCAATATTACCTACATGATCTGAATCTAAATATCCAATCAAGAAGAATTGATCATTCTTCTTATAATCTAGACCAAGATCCATAATACCCTTGAGATATCTCAAGATTCACCTTCTGCTTTGCAATGACAAACTTTGGGTTCTTGCGTGAACCTGGAAAGATAGCTAATTGCAAAGATAATATCTCATCTAGTATATGTGAGGTAAATGAGACTCCCAATCAATTGTCAACAGAGAGTTGCATTTACCGAAGAGATGGATCCGAATGAGATAACTAAAGTTTCATCTCTAGCAATAGGTGTGCAATCCATCATCCTAAAATTCTCAAGAATTGTATTGTTATACTTCAACTAAGAAGTAAAGACATGACTCTCTTCTTTCATACTTCTAATCTAAGACAATGGTGCATAATCCTTAGATTTATCATGTCTAACGATTGATTAAGATATTTCTTGGTAGCATCGATCATCTTTATTGTACTACCAAATGATGACTATATCATCGACATATACAAAAATATCATAATCTCTCCTCCTTATCTAGGTGCTGACCTAGCTTTGGGCCATCTACTACGTGAAAAACATCTCCCTATCCCTATGGAAGGTTGAATTTGTTTCACCATTGTACTATCTAAATATCGTAATTTCTTTTATCATATTATCTATTTCATCATTTATCATTTGATTGTCTAAAACGAGTTGACACCCTTCAAAGGAAGCCCCATGATTCCCGGGATTTTCCTTTTCTAAGTAACTCATCATATTGTTATCTAGCATCTATCTTTTTAAGTTATCTATTTGTATGCAGGTTTACTCATTTTTTGGAAGGAGTCTCTCGCATCCATTTTTACCTCTACATCTCGACATTGTCGTTGTAGATATTATTGAACCCTACTATTTTATGAGTTTTGGTGATTTATTCCATGTAATAAAGTGTAGGTAAAAAGTCACACACTTGGGTATATTTCTAGGTCCTAAACACATACTTGTATTCATATGATTCCTAAGCGATAAAACTAGTAATTGACGGCTATCTTTGGCCTTTTTCTTTGTTGTTTTGGTCTTATTTATTCTCTTTTACACCTTATAGCCTAGTCGGTATTCTAATTGCTTATATTGTATGGCTTTAGACACCAACACCCAGGTGCCCTCATCCCCTCTGGGCGCCCCGACCTCTTTCTATCTTACTCGCTCTTTTTGGGCCTCTTATTTTCTTATGGGTCGGCCAAGTTCACTTGTCAATTATGAAATTCAACCCAGGAGTCATATAAATACAAAGCTATGTGACCAAAATAAAGGACCAATCTTTAAGCATATATTATCATCACCTAAGGTTGCATCTAAAGGCATTCTAAGAGCATCAAAGAATCCATCTAACACTCACTCAAGGGACAAGGGACTGCATTTTCTACATACATGCATAAGAGGGGAAGTTCATTTTCCATCCACACATCTATTTACATTGCTACATCTAGCTATCACTCGTTATCAAGTGCATCTTGCACACAAGATTCCTAGAGAAATATTTCACACACTTCACAAGAACTACATGGAGTATGAAATGTAGTGCAATGCTCGGTCGTAAGTTCACTATGTCGGGTGACCGCTGGGGTTAGTTTGACTCCCCATTTGCATCTTTCTTTTTAGGATTTGATGTAGTTTTGAGTTCTGTAGGATATCATTTTTCTAAAGCTACGGTGAACTTGAAGATCATCCAATGACATACATACGACTAAAAGTGAATGTTAGCGACACTTGTGTGACACATCAAAACCAAGTTCTGAGCCCCTTTGTGGTCATAGGAACCCAACAGAGGTCCCTAATGCCTAGGCGTCCTAGTCTTGTTCCAGCGCCATAGTCCAGATCATTCGGAGGTTCCAGGTTTTTGTGTGTGTTTACGACAATTTGTTCTTTCTGTCCATCAATCTTCCAATCTAGAATACTTTGGGATCAAGTGTGAAATCAGCTAAGTCTTCTATTCCCTCTCTTACACCTAGGGTTTCATTTTCATCTAACTTATTGCTTGTGTCAGATCTGTACTTTAGCATTTATATATCACACGTGACTCTAAATTTAGGATTGTACAAATTCTATTTTTGTTAAATCATTTGGTGAACCCATCTCATTCAAACTCTCTTAGGTCCTCATCTCATCACTTATTTCATTTTCCTAGGATTCTCTCATCATGGATATTTCCATTCATGATTTGTTACTAGCCAATCCAGATTGTAGAGCTAAAATAATTTCTCTCTTGGCTAATACTCGCATTCCTTCTACTACTCATCCGGACATAGTATATCAGACATTCGTAGATGCATTTTCTCAACAAATTACTTTTCCATCTGATATAGTTGTCAATCTTTTTGTTTATGACAATGATCCTCCCCATATATATCTTCTCACATCTATCGCATGGGTATTAAACGAACTATAATCGATAATAGATATGAGTTCAATATTTGTACTTTATCACTCCTTGAATATTGATATTTCCTTAGCTAATGTTAGCCCATCCTCCATTTATCTTCATGTGTATGATTCTTCTATGTGTTCATGCACATGCATTATTACTTTACCTATCACCATTGGTCCAAAAACTGTTCTTACGGTATTCTTTATTATCGATATCCCAATTTAGTACAATTGTTTACTTGGTAGGCCATGGCTTCATGCCATGCAGGCAGTGCCTTCTACAGTTCATTGGTGCGTTAAATTCTTGCATGATGGCTTTGAACATACAATTGTCGTTGATCATGAACCATTCAAATATTTCCACCTAGATCCAACCACTGCATTTCCTACTCCAAATTCTGCTACTGCTATGCATCTCGTTGAAGATCAACAACCCACATATTATCTTGTCAACTTACCTCCACTCGAAGGAATTGTTTGTGCATTAGACACCATCCCATGTGCTTCATCCTCACCCCCTCCTTCTATAAATGCTATAGTACTTTTCGAGGGTATTTCCATACATTGGACGTCATTTCACCTTCCTCGTCTTCTCATGAGAAACCTGCATCTGTGCTTCCTCCTTTCACATGCACTCTTTTCATGAATAACTCTTATTGGCAACACATTCCATTCGATCCCACTAGTTTTGATACTGTTTGTACACATGATGGTTTGACTCGGCTTGGATTCACACTTGCTAATATCCTCCCTCCACCTCATTCTCCTCATCTATATCACGAATATGTTCATGTTATTAATGTATTGGTTGGAAAATTTGAATCTTAACACAAGCAACAGTTCAAGGGACAACAGTCCCTCCTCTTTATGGGAGAGGTTCCCTTATTCACCAAACAAAAGAAAAACCTACTTATTTATAAACTACTAATATCTGAATGAGGATCTTGATGCATTGAATGTATCCATATTTAATAATTCTCAATACAAAAGAAAAAGGATGTAGAATAATTAATGATCTTTGGAATGGAGATGGCAACACTTTCAGATGTATAGATTGTAGAGTAATATCCTACTTATGCATGCATGGAATTTCAAGAACACATGAATCTATATATATGAATACATGACATATATGTAATAGACACAAAGTTCAAAGCATAACATCAATTGAGTGAACACAAAGTTTCATATCCAAATATATAAAATCCACATTCATTAGGTAGAGAGTAGAAATAGATGGAACACAAGAATAGAGGGAAATAACTTCTTTTGTATTGATCCTTAGTGGTTATGTATTTTTACATTCCAAACATAAAAATCCAACCTCTTTACAATGATGGAAATAAGTTTTTTTATAGGTACCTTGTGATTACAACTTAAGTCTCTTTAGTTTCCTTTATTTTAATTAAACATTAACACCTTAATCAAAACTATCATATCTTTTAAATTGGCCCTAATTATAGATTACATTATGACTACAATGCCAACTTTAAAATATATGATAAATTAAAAGAAAGGTTCATGCACTAGTTGAGGGAACATTTGAATAGGATGTTGCCACAGTCTTCATCTTGGGTATCTTGTTTCTAAATTTGACCAATGTTACAATAATCTCCATGACTTGGGGAATAGTAGTATTGGCAATAGCATTTGTCTAGTTGTTCAGGAAACCTTCCATTTCTTCCCAGTATGCATTCTATGAGAAGACCTTGTTTGCCTTGATTATTATAGCATGTAGTGCACAAACTTCTTTCACCTTCTCCTTAGTAATGATGTTAGATTTGAAGAGCTTATATTTGATGAGTGCTTTGAATTCTGACTTGATGTCCTACACTGTATTTCTAGTGACAAAGTCTTCTTTAAAGAATTGACAATGAATATTTTGAAAGTCATCCAACACACAGGTTTTGAAAGCCTCTCCCTTATGGAATGAAATCTTCAATTCATCAACCGCCTCTTCAAGGACCTTTATTTTCCAATTCACACTATAAACCCACTTCTTGGACAGATTATTCTTTGGGTCATCAAATATCCCAACTGCAATGAGAATTTGTTCATCAATAGTGCTCATTTGTCTCAGATCTTGTATACACTTTGTCCACATCTTAAGCTCTTTCTCCAGGCTTGCAATAGTTGAGGTGAGCCTCTATTGGATTGAAAAATGTTATCATAGGCTTTGTATACTTCCTCTATAAAATTCAGGCTATAAATTAACATTTCTTCCACCATTGCTTCTATTGCCTTTCCATAAGATGCATGCTTGTGAATGTCCTTGATGTTATGTACCTCTTCATTAGTCAAGACAACGGGAGGTGACATTGAAGTTAGGGGAGTTGGATCCAACACCTTATCACTTTCCAATAAAGACCTGATGAAGTTAGAAATGATTTGTACTTGCTCTTCTAGCTGATCCTGTGTTTTTCTACCCTTCTCAACTCTTTCAATCACCTTTGACACAATCTCCTTTAGATTGTGAACTTCACTTTCAGGAGTGGATTCACCCAATGGTATCCTTGTCAATTATAATTCATTCAAAGCCAAATATTTCTCATCCTTCTCAATCCTAGGTTTAGAAATCTCCAAAAATTATTGGCCTTTAGAATCAGACACCAACCTTGAAGTAGTTTTGGCCTTCTTGGAAGATGAAGCATGAATTGTTCCTAGAAGAGCAACTACAACATCAAATTTTGGGGCAACAATTTGAGATGAGGCTTTCCTTTTCTTACTGTCAAAAAATGGTTAGACCCAAGTAAAAGTGGTACTTTGGAAGGAGGAGGAACAAGAGGACCTAATGCAAGAGTACTCATTGAACCCAGGGTTTGTGCAACTAACACTTCTATGACAGATGTTCCAATACTAGAAACAGGCATTTATTTGGCAGATTCTCTGGAGTACTTGTTGTTTTAGCTTTTGATTTCACACTCTCTTGCTTGTCTTCTACCTCATCTTCCTTTTTAGTGCTTCCTCCTTCTTGATTACTTTCTTCTTCTTCTTGACCTCCTGATTCTTTCCCTTCCTCTGAAAGATCAATGATTTTTTCAACCACCATGGTTGTCTTTGTCTGCTTGGGAGAAAGGGGCTGAGTGTTTTCTTCTCCAATCAATTCTTCTTCCTTCTCAGCCTTTTTAGACTTCCCTTTCTTGATATATGCCAGCGTGAAGATTCAAGATGATAAGGGTTAATTGAGTGTGTTTCTTAGGCACTTTGAAGTAAGAACGTCTGAGATGTAGAAACTTCTTGGGAAGGATACCACAATCTTCCCACCTTATATGTTTTCATTTTCCTATCAAACCAAACCTTGGTTCTGACCAAGAATGGGTTGATGATTTCTTACAAGTTATCCTTTTCCTTCTTGAACCAATCAATGGTGTCAAGAGGAGTGTGCCTGATAGATTTGTTGAATTCGAGTGACTGTAAATCTTCATCATCATCCTGCAATCCATTTGGTACTTTATAAATTCCAAATACATTGATTTGTTGCAAATAAATCCTTCTATAGTACTTCTTCTTGCCTCGTAATCATCTAAGCAATCTACCCAATAATCCTCTACATCAGGGAGGTGATAGAAGGACATTATGAAATTATTGGTGATGAAGCCCTTGAGATCAAAGCAATTTCTTTTATGAAAGGAATGAAAATTGAAAGCAACAATTGTCCTCTCAACATTTTGTGCATCCAAGGAAGTCTTGTAGGTATAATTACCCAGAGTGATTGGGAATTGAACACTAGCTATCTTCTTCTCTTTGCAAGTTTTATGCAATTTATCAAGTTGCCTACAAATTTCCACTAGAGAAATCTTGTCACTATAATACATTGGGAGCTTAAAGGGGGCCCCTTCAAAGCCTGCTAACCTAATATAGGAGAACTTCCTGAACTGAATGTAGAAGCTACCATAGATGGAAATCAATTGCTTGGCTTCAACAGAGAACCTTTCAGTTGTATTGCCCTCCAAAAGCCTAACAATGTACATAGTGAAGGCATCATTAACTCTCCTAAAATGATGATTATTGTTCTTTAGAGTCAATTTTGAGTAGTATTCATATACTAGGGCATTCTTCTTATTATCTTCTGGAGAGAGACCTAACCATTCTCTGTATGCTCCAATAGTATACATCAAGTAGGAGGTCATGTGGAAGACCTTGGTTCTTGCACATTGGCCAGTTGTTCACTAAGATTATTACAAATGATTTCTCCCCAATTCAAATTCTGCTTTCCTTCACATATGATATTTATGTATGGGCACATCCAAAAATGGAACTCATTGCTTGTAGGAAGCCCCATTATTCTAGCTAGAAGAGTGATGATGTCTGAAAGTTCTTCCTTGAAATCACTTCTGTATAAAGCTTTGGGTAATCTGGAGGCTCCTTTTTTTGGGACCTTGAACCAAGACTTAGCCACCATATGCTTGTACTTCTCAGGTTCTTGATCAAATAGTTGTTGGGCTTGTGTCAAAGTGAGAACATTTGAATCTTCAAATACTGGAATCCCAAGGGCAACATTGATACATCCTACATCCAGCTTGGAAATTACTTGACCTTGGGGGTCTATGATTTCTTTCGTGCTTGGGTTAAAATGGGAGTTGCGAGCCATAACTCGTATCTACACGTTGAACTTAGACCATGAATCCTACAACATAAGCTATCTCAATATCCTTGATGAGTTGAGCCATAGGTGAAGTATTAATGTTGTTGATTAGTGCCCACAAGTCATTAAAGCCCAGATGTTGTACGTCGATGTCCCCTATGTTGGGTATGGAGGTATCGAGCGAGGAAAGATGCTCATGACCTTTAAATTGGATCTTCATGATAGCAAATAGATTAGAAGATAGTGACTCAAATAGATAATGGTCTTTCGAGCACGAAAATGTGGTAGGGCACATGATCAAATCAACTCAGAATTATCATAGAAAGATATGGAAAACTCTATTAGATGAACAATGATATTCTCGGAAACGAGAATGTACTTTAAATTTTTGAAAATGGTTAAGGAGGCTTGCGCTATGAATAGAACAACTTTAGGAATGGAATGCGTGAAGCTTGGACTGTAGTTGCAATGGTAAAAATGGATAACTCTCCCCATTTTATATTACCTCATTTGGAGAAGGTCGGTGGGAGGTATTAATGAAGGCATTTAATGGTCTCATGGGGAAACAGAGTACTTAACACACACTGGATGTTGACATATGATTATATAGTCCAGTATGATGGAGGAATGAAGCACAAGAGGCCCAAAATTATATGGGACACTTGGGACACAAAGGGTCAAATTTTCTACAACACAAAGAAAATGACTTCGATGTGGAAAATGCGATTTTACGGAGAATTGGGGTTAGGTTGCACTAGGACATCCGGGACATGAGGATCTGAAAGTTCTGCAATACATTGACATGCAATGAAAAGTAGGCAAGTCGGGTGAAAGACACACAAACGGTCCATGGGACACAGGACACAAGTTCTCCACCGGCCCAAAAATCTGCAACACGGGACTTAGAAAATTTGAAAGATAGGTTACGGGTTGACAAGATTTGCAGCTATGCGGAGGTGTGGGGAACCGATGGTCGGGAAGCACAAAGGCCACGGGTTCACAAAAATGTTGATACTATGCGAAAAGCAAGGAAGGCTAAGTCATTGTGGGAAAGGCATGGAATCGGAGAACATGGAGCTCGAAGGAAAGTGGGACATGCGGGACACCAAAACCCGAAACACCCGTAATACAAAGAAAGAGCCCAAAACTTATATTTTTGAAAAATGGCTAACTATTGAGACTTGTTTCCCTTACCCTTATACTTCACAAAGGAAAATAAAGACCTCAAAAGGGAGGACTTACTCAAAATTTTAAAATTTTGGCAAAAATACACATATTTTGGGTAAGTGACAACATGATGCTTATGGCCTCCGTGTCTTCCATTTATCAATATTTGTTGCATGCACTCCTCGCACATCTCCACTTACTCTTGGGTAATCTTGGATTGACTACATTAGAGGAACTCTGGATCCCGATCATATTGATATCACATTTCCCATGCCCTTTGACTATGTTTCTATTTGGAATGATTCATTTATTTGCTATTCATAAAATCTTACTCACTGGTATGCACATGGTTGTCCACTACCACCTTTCACTGATGAAAAATATGTAATGGGCATGTAGAATTTACGCCATAATAGCTCTACGTGATCAACCCCATACTATTGCTTACCATGTCTCGACGCTTATTTATTTGACTTCGACCATGAAAATGATGATCTTTTAGATGATGTTACTTGATTCTTCTCATCATCATACACTTGGAGGGCATCATGCTTACTCCCCCTCCTAGCATCACTAGTTGTCTATGATTTCTACTCTTACACTTTGTGCTTCATGTTTTATCTCTCTGAGCATCATTACACATCTTGATACACTTGTATCATCACTACCTTATGATGCACTCTTGTGCTAAGGTTCACACTTGATTATTGAGGGCATACTACATCCATGAACCTCACATCATGCACACTACACATTTCACACTCTGCGCATTCACGACACATCTTTCTAGCATCACATTCTCCCACAACATACTACCTTATGACACACTCTAATTCCATGGTTCATACTTGATTGTTGAGGGTCTAAATCTGAAATGAACCTCACCACATTCACTCTTCATGCTCGGTGCTTCATGATCTATCTATCTAGCATGCATTTTCAAATCATTTCCCGATGACACACTCTTGTTCTATGGTTCATTCTTGAATGTCGAGGGGTATTTTATAAATGAACCTCATCTTAGACTCATCCACATTCACTTGGGGGCACACTGGGTCCTAACACATTCACTTTGCATTCCATACTATTCACACTCATAGTATGTTGCATATCTTGGTTGCAAATTATTCGTATTTTTATACTCACATGTTACACTTTGCTTACTATGTTAGACATGTATATCCAATATGTCATTATCTTTATCATATACACATGTGCGTTCAATTGTTCTCCAGTTGTGAATGAAGACTTCTTATAGATCCGTAGATGCAATAATGATGCTTGAATCTTGTACCTCTTACCATTCCCGCTTTGAGTCTCCGGGGTCTTCTACTTTCTTACAGACGACAGGTGTTATTGTTTCATTTTATACTACTTATTCTTATTGACACACTACTCTCTATCGATATATACACGTCTTGACATACTTTTTATCTTTCTAACATGATAATGGGTGCTTCATGTGCAACATTTTTCTTGCAGAAACTATTTGCCACCATGGTTGTTTGATACTTTACTTGCTCTTGTCTTTTATTTGTATGACATTGTTTTGGGGTACACCCTTTGTCTTGTGTGCACAATGTATGATTTTGGCCACTTCGGCTCTAATTTTCTTGTGACATTGTGAGCAATGTCCCATGTTTGAAACCCACTTTTCACAATCTACTTTGTCTCACACTATTTCTTATATAACATGTTTTTCAATTTTTCTACTAACACATGTTTCTAGCCACTTTGTTTGCATGTTCCTTGGTTTATACCATGCACATCACATCCCCTTGCAAGGTATCGGGTTCGATAAGTTTCAGGTCCTCTTCTTTGTGTTGCATCCTCTTAGTGACATCACATGAACCCCAAACAAGGGGGACATACATTGGGTGAATTAATCATCCCATTCAACATCTCGAGCTTCATTACAAGCCCGCACAATACAGAACACAATAGAGTTACATACATAAAACAACCCATATTCTAACTTGGGTTCTCGGTTTAACACTGATCTCAACACCCAAATACGAGACATGAGCACTTGGGCACTTTTGACCTTTCCCGGTCACTTATGACCAAGGGGAAGTTGCAGTCACTTTCTTAGATCAACACATTTTTTAGCAGTTTTCACAAGATCTGAAGTACAATCCTCTAGCAATCAAAATGCATTCTATCTCATTTGTATATTTCCTTGGATTGAATCGAACAAGCATGGAATAAAGCAAGATCACACCATTTACATTATTGTATAAATTTGGGAAGCATTCATGGATGAAGATTAACACTAGACCTCTCTCCCCAACACTCTTCTTCGAGGCGTAACATCACCCAAAAATTTGCACTTATTGTGAGATCTCCCACAAAACTCGTTCCTTACATGAGATCGCCCAAAAATGTGCTCTTGGCATGAGATCTCCCAAAAAAATTGCTCTTCTGTGATTCGGGACATTTTCTATCCTTTTCACTTTTCACCGATCGATGCAAACTTTCCTTTTACTACTTTTTACACACATTTACATCTTTTTACATGCTTTTACAAGATTTTTCATAATACATGACTTTGACTACTATTTCTCTCTTCTTTTACAAGTTTTTATTTAATACGAAACAAGAAGCATCCCTACATCAAGCACAACAACATGGTACAACACAATACGCTTTCACCCCTAGGGTCACTTCCTCTTTCTTAGCTTCCACACTTCATTTTTATCACTTCACGCTTTCACTTGTCTCTTCGGCATGTTATCGCCATCACATTCTACATGGTTATCAAGTATGCATCTTCTCATCACTTTGCGTTATCGAGTATTCAATCAACAACAAAAAGTGGGGCAAATGTAGACACAAAATCATGCACACAGGTATATTTATAGGTCCTAAAAGCATACTTGCATTCATATGATTCCTAAGCAAGAAAACTAGTAATTGATAGCTATCTTTCACCTCTTTGATTTGTTTCTAGTCTTCTTTATGGTCTTTTACACCATACATCCTAGTTGGTATTTCACTTGCTTGTCTTTAATGGCTCTGAACACCGGTGCCTTAGCTAGGGCGACATCGCCCATGCGCCCTCGTCCCCTTTGGGTGCCCTACCATCTTTCTATCTTACTCACTCTTATTGGGTTTCTTTATCTTTTGGGCATCTTATTTTCTTATGGGTTGTCCAAGTCAAGTTATTAATTAAGAAATTCAACCAAGAGAATCATATAAATACAAAGCTATGTGACCAAAATAAAGGACCAAGATCTAAGCATCTATTATCATCACCTAAGGTTGCATCCAAAGGAATTCTAAGAGCATCAAAGCATCCATCTAGTACTCACTCAAGGGACAAGGGACTACATTTTTGCATACATGTATAGGAGGGGAATTTCATTTTTCCATCCACACATCTATTTACATTGCTACATCTAGCTATCGCTCGCTATCAAGTGCATCTTGCATAAGAGCTTCCTAGGGCATGATTTCACACACTTCATAAGAACTACATGGAGTCTGAAATGTAGTGTAGCACTTGGTCGTAAGTTGACTCTGTTGGGTGGTTGTTGGGGTCGGTCGACTCCTCATTTACATCATTATTTTTAGGATTTGATGTAGTTTGGGGTTTTGTAGGATATCATTTGTTTTGCAGGTTATAGGTGAACTCAATGATCATCCAATGATATACATAGGACTAAAAGTGAAGGTTAGTGACACTTGTGTGACATAGCAAAAACTAGGTTTTGAGCTCTTGCACAGTCATAGGCACCCAATAGAGGTCCCTAGTGCCTAAGCGCCCTAGTCCAGCTTATCTCGATAGTTCCAAGATTTTTGTGTGTGTTTCATGACAATTTGTTCTTTTCTGTCCATCAAACTTCCAATCTAGAATACTTTGGGATCAAGTGTGAAATCAACTAAGTCTTCTATTCCCTCTCTTTCACCTAGGGTTTTATTTTCATCTAGCTTATTGCTTGTGTTAGATCTATACTTTAGCATTTATATATCACACGTGACTTTGTAATTAGGATTTTACAAATTCTATTTTTTGTTAAATCATAAAGTGAATCAAAATCTATCACAAACATACCGAGTAATATTTTTTTATTTTGATTGAAATATAAATTATTTCATATATAGATATCTAACAATTACAATTATTGTGTTTAAAGGGGAATTATTTAGTTTAAAAGGGTTTTAATTTAATTAGTAGAAATATAGTAAAATATTTTTACTACCATCCATTAATGCTATGTTTTTGGGTTTCATAATTAATTTGTATAGAGAGTATGTATGTTTTTCATTTGTGTTTAAATATATTCAATTCATAGTGTTTGGGAGCATTTTTGGAATTTTGTCCAACTCGATTATATGGGTTTTATGTGCGTTGTACAATACCAGGAGATAAAGTTTGTGAATGGAATTTGTCCATAGGTAGTAATTTTAACGCACCCCAAATTACATGTTAGATTATGTATACAAAATGTTTTTAAAGTATCCTAATGAGTTTCCTTGTGAATGTGTATTGTACATATTATGCTCCACTCAAATGAATTCCTCCTTTAGTTCCATGCATTGTGAAAAACCACTTTCATGTGATATGATGTGGTGTCATAACATATTGCTTTTGTGTAGTTATATTTGAAACTTTTTTATTACATGAATTTCTTGTATTTAGTTTGTTTATTGATTCTACTTTATTATATTGTCCTTCTAATTTTTTATAACACCATTTCTTATAATAAAAATTTAATAGGAAATATACCTATATTAAATCCATTTTTTTAGGTTTTGAAAACAAAACTAATAGAGGATTATTAAGTAGTAGCAAAAGGGTAGACAAAAATGTTGAAGTGAAGAAGTTTGCAAAAATAGGGGAGGAGCTCCTCTTTGTTATGGTGGCATTAAGGTAAGTTCCATACCGGAACCCTTTGATGAAATTACCAGAATGATGGTTCGGTTTATCTCCCTTGAAGGATGGTACATCACTATCCCCACAAAACACCTAGTATTTCTTAATCATTTTAGGAGGAATTTTGTTGTTTTCTTCCCACACTATCTCCTGAACTCCATGGAGCATTCCATTCTTGACTTCCAAAAGCATACTAGGGCCATTCCCCTCCACCAGGGGCTCATCTTTCTCCTTCATAGACATTGCCTTATAAATTTTCCTTCCATTCCTACTACCCTGTCGCCCCGCCCATTCCCATTCACAACATTCTCGTTGTTTACCCGACCACCATTCCTAACCTTAGAAATTCTAAAGCGACCCCATCTCCCTTTGTCTGTGTCCTTAGGAGTAGAAAAGAAATGGAAATAGCTCATAATTTTTACACATTAGTAATGCAGGGAAGGATAATGTTAATCAACAAGAGAGGGAAAATCTTCTCCTCATAATGGAAATGCTGGAAAATGAGGTCGAAAGCATTAAAAATGATCTGTAGCATGTGATTAAATAAACAAAAGGGAAAAAGAAAGATGAATGAGGATGTTGGCATTGGGACAAATCAGACTGATGAAATATACAAGAAATTGAACTCCCTAGATAATAGACTTGGGAAATCTAAGGATAGACACGATCACAATATGGCCATCTTCAAAGATATATGTGATTTTCTTGATCAATAGGTCAGAAGCATCACTATGTTGAGTGGAGTTCCTAAGGACATCTGGGGTATTGAAAGGAAAGAAAACTAGGTCATCTCACAGCTGAATGTAAATGACCCCATGCATGTCACCACTTTGGACGTTTTACCTCTCTATAGACAATCAAAACAAGAATTGAGAGGGCTTCGAAGAAATAACACCTTCTGGGTAGGCTAGATGCGATCTAGTTGTTGTTTTGATGTTAATAGTATGTTGTTTTTGTGTTGTTTAGTTACAATTAAATCCATGTCTTGCATTTTCTTAGTAGCTACTCTTTTGACTATTGTTGGTCTTATTGTAATATCTAGATTTAGATCATTTTTTGCTACTTTTTCATGTTTATCTGGCTATTGAGCCTCTTTTGTAACAAGGTATAGTCTCTTCAAAACTATTTTCCATTAATAAAAAAATATTAAATTGGTTTAAGGCATTTTAAAAATTTAGCATTGCATAAACATGTTTCATTTCCTTCTTTTTCACTTATTTAAATGTAATTGATCTCTAATAGAGAATGTAATTTGGTTGATTTCTTATTTTTATATGGTATAAAATTTTATTCCCCTTCACCTTAACTTCTCAAATTTTGTAAGATGATCTATAAAAAAATGGAGGCCTAAAATTAAAATCTACGTCAATTAAAACTTCTCTTGAAATAACCCACTTACGAACAAGATATAGCATCATTTTCATAATTCCAATAGGAGAATTAAATTAATTTCATGATGGATGGACAATACATCATAGAACCAATCATTTCATTCTTCTCTTCCCATTCAATTCACATTCAATGAAAAGAGAACTCATCAATCACAACTCTTATCAACAACACATTCTAAGTCAAACATCATGTAACTTTAACAACGCTAGAGGAAATTGAAAGGTATTTAACTTTGATATCATTGATAAGGATGAAGAGCAAATGAAAGTTATTTATTTTAGTGAACATGTAGATAAGCATTATTATAATATTTGAGTTGGAAATGTGTATACAATTTCCAATAAAATATTTAGGGTGTCTGATAAAACATTTAACAATCGTCCATCACAATATGAAATAACGTTACATAACTTGTCAGCCATGGAAGCTTATTCTACTTACGATGACTCTATTTGATTTAATAAGTTTCATTTGAGGTTGATAAGTGAAATTATCCCCATCAAGGAAGATATAATGATAGGGGTACTTAGAATTATTGCATTTTTGGTGAATTTGAAATGTGGTTCATGAAGGATGGTTCAAAAGTGAAAAAAACAATTAAAATTACAAATATGTTTGATTGCACCATTGATGTCACACTCCGGGTGATTATTCCATGAAAATGGTTTTGAAATCTAACACCTCAATGAATTAGGACCACATCCTATCATTGCATTAAAGTGTGTTCACATAATTGATTTCAACAAGATGTATTTAGGCAGACTATATAACACTAAGATGTTTATAAATCCAAGTATGGATAAAGTAACTAGACTAAGAAATTAGTGCGAGGAACAGGGAAAAATTATGGTGGTCAATCTTTGACGAGCCATAATGAACTGGGGGTTTGAAGTTTTGTACAAAAATATCTCTAAGATAATTGTTGGTGGCTCTCTTATTTTGAAAAACCACTTTGTATATTGCCAAGAGCAACTATAGTTTATAGTAACGATATGAATTATTTTACATATCTATTTTTGCCATCAATGCACATGGGTACTCCATGTAAGAATAAGACCAGAAAGTGCTATGAAAGAAAATGGATTTGCTCCACATGTGAAAAGATTTCTACAAGTTGTAATTATCAATACTTGTTCACGTTTCAAATTCAAGACCACACTGGAAGTTTATCGGCCAGATTTTTTTATGAGGTAGGTACAAAATTGTTTAGTGAAATAACAAAGGAAACATTCAACCAAGTTCAAGAAAATTCTTTTCACATTCGACATCTAAAGAAGATGATAGTCTTCCATCAGTATTCATTTACACTATGTGTACAAATGGACACTTTCAAATCCAATCAAATTGAAATCTAAAATGGTCAAAGCTAAAAATTCGATTATTCTTCAAAGAGTAAATTTCTTATAGGATTAGATACTAAAATTTTATTTGATTTCATATTGTATATATTTCCCCTTTTGTAATGAACCAATTAGAATAACACAATTTTTGTGATGAACCAATCAAATTAACACCATTTTTAGATGTTGAGTATGTTTTTATATTAATATCAAGTCATTTTCCTTTACATATATTACTCTGTTTATATTTAAATTGACATTAAATATTATGTTGATGTGGTTATTACCTCAAACGTTACAATACCTTTCAAATATTTGACTGTTGAGTTTCTTATCTCTTGAAATGAGTTGACTCTTGTAAATTTAAGTTTATATTCCATATTATTGATGTAGTTATAATCTCATATGTCATTAATGTTTTAAAATAATATAATAATTCATGTTATATGATAATAATTGCTATGTTTATTGTTCACAAAT
The DNA here is from genome assembly GCA_018340775.1 of Taxus wallichiana var. yunnanensis. NCBI lineage: Eukaryota > Viridiplantae > Streptophyta > Pinopsida > Cupressales > Taxaceae > Taxus > Taxus wallichiana. Next base: position 251,449,939 of record CM031238.1, on the reverse strand, counting down.
TATTGTATTTAAATACTTGATTTTCTTATCTCTTAAATTTAAGTTTATATTCAATATTGTTGATGTAGTTATAATCTCATATGTCATTAATGTTTTTAAATAATATAATAATTCATGTTATAAGATAATAATTGTTATGCTTATTATTCACAAATTATTGTATTTAAATATTATTGAATAAATAACACTATTTTTGGATGTTCATTTTTTCATATTAATATCATGTTTTGGAATTTCATATTCATGTACACATATTGCTTCTTTTAAATCTATGTTGATATTAAATACGCTTTGATGTTTTTATAACCTCAAATTTTATGACAACTTTAAATATTTCACAATGGATTTTCCTATTTCTTTAAATGTCTATATTCTTGTAAATTTAAGTTGTTAATTCAACATTTTTGTGTAATTATAATCTAGAATTTTTATAATATTTTCAAATATTATAATAATTCATGCTATTAGATAACAATTGTTGCACTTCTTATTGGCATTACTTTGCATTTAAATACTATTACACAAATAACACCATTTTTTGATGTACAATTTTTTATATTAATATCATGTTTTGAAATTTCGTTTTCCTTTACACATATTACTTCTTTTAAATCTAAGTTGATATTAAATATTGTACTTGATGTGGTTATAACCTCAAATTTTGTGACAACTTTAAAATATTTGACTATGGATTTTTCTATTTCTTTAAATATGTCAATTGTTGTAAATTTAAATTGTTATTCAACATTTTTGGTGAATCTAGCATTTTACTCATGTTTTAAAATATTATAATAATTGATGTTTTTACATAACAATTGATATGCTTATTATTGGCATTTATTAGAATTACATATGTGCTATGATTTTTCAAATTGTAACAAAACACAACACAAAAATTGTAACAAAACACAAAATTAAAGATATCAATCCCATGATATTGTGTTGAATTTAATCGATCCAACTAATGGAATTACATGGTCCTCCCATCCAAACTACAATTAATTAACAACATGAACAACTGCGCAACAAAAACAACTATTATGTTCCACCTCAACAACAAAGAAATGTTTTTCAGCTTGTGCCTTATGCAAAGGGGTGTTAAAAAATAAATAGGTGGTAATGAGAAAGATATCAAGACAAAGAGAAGAGATAAACAGAAAGAACAAAGAAAGGTATCATGAATGAAGAGAAGAAACAAATAGGGAAGAAGAGAATTATATGCTTGTAGGAATCAATTACTAGAAATAGTGCTCTATGAATGGAACTTGAAGTGCAAGAAAATTATCTTGCGATATTTCCTCCGATGCAACCGTCGGATGAAACGTGCAATCTTGTTTCCATTCATTCCTCAACTACACACTAGAATTATACCGGTAATATTATATAGAAAACATCACTAACAAATGTACAATCCTTTGTGCACTCCTCGAGATGATGTTGGTCCTTCAAATAGGATTTTTTTCCCCATAGTTTCATAAGCACCTAAAATACCTTATAAATCCAATGGATTTCTTGAAAGTGTTGCATTTATTAGAAGGTTTTCTTAAATATAAATTCTCATTATATAACCCATAGTACATGATGATGTACCATTCACGAGTAATATTATGTGGAAACTTTATGTTAATTCAAAATACCTTTAAATCAAATATTCGATCGGCTAGAAAACATGGGATCAAATTCAAATAAAAAGTACAAGACTTTTTCTACAAGATGTTACTCACTAGCAATTGTACGCGAAGTGTACGATGGAAACGTCAAAATCGATACGATGAAAAAATAATATTGCAGAAAGAAACAAATACAAAGGAACAAGGTCAATCAAGAAGGGTTAGAGGGAGGAGAAGGCATAGGTTAGGAGAACTGGTTAGGGGAAAGAGTGTGGTGCGGAAGGCAACAAGGCAACATATTTTGGAGATATGTTAGAAGGTAAGTTTTAGGTATTAAAATGACTATCAAGCTATCAAATTATTTTTGCTCCACATTATCATCTCTATGCCACTTGCATTTTGCACATGAGTGGAATTTACAGTTAAAGGGGTCAAATTAAAAATGGGGAAATTCCAAGAGGATGCAAGTTTGAAACCCAATCTTAATGGGGACATACAGAGGGGTCACTCAGTCAACACTATTAACTTGTCTTTCACTTCTAGGTGCCAACAACTGACCCTTACACAACTAAAAGAAATGGAAAATTAAGAGAAAAATGGAGAAAATGGGAATTGATAATTTTTATTTTATTTCTTACGATGTCAACATTTTCAAATGGACAACATTTAATTTGTTAGATAAGACAAAGACCTGAATAGAAAGTTGGAAAGAAAATGGGGGACTTAAATGTGGGAATTCAATATATACATGTCCCACACCTATTACATGGCTTAGATTGTTCCTAACCAAATAATATCTGCTAATCTGTGCTCATTTTATTTTCTCAACCTCATTCACATTATTTACATGAGTGCAATTTGTGCTTAAAAGGGCCAAAAAAGAGGAAAACTTCAATAGGTTCTAGGTTTGAAACCCAACCACAATGTTGGCTTGTTGTAGCACTTTGTCCGCCCCTTTTCACTTTCAAGATCGCTTAATTGAAAAAAAAACAATTAATGCATGAATAATCAAGGATAATTGAACCCCTCCAACGGTAGGAATATGAGTGCTAAGTAGAATTTATCTTCCAAACGCTTTTTAAAATGCCAAAAACACCCGTAATTGGTCGTCAAATATCATCTCTGCTCTGAGGGATGAATGAAGAACTTTGTGCAAATAAATGAAAAAATAACACACAAGGAAAAGTAATAATAAAAAAATGGGGCCGTATCGGACATGGCGTACTCCACCTTCCATGGATTCGAAGGATTCACCATTGCATAAATTGGGGTTTCTATAATATTCAAACGGTCATGAAGTTTGATATTCGATAGTTAGGTCGGGCCGCCAAAAATCATGGACGGGTAAGTCATTTTAAATGGTTGTCCCAAAAAATATTATATCTATTTTAAATTATATTTTTAAGTTATATCTTTCCAATATACTAAATTTGTATTGTTGCGGTATATTTTAAATAAAATATCTATTATTTACAATCTACCACTTCAAAAATATAATTATTCTTAATATTGTTACTATTTTTGTATTGTTTAATACAAATATATCATGATAATTTTGACGGTTTCTACAAACACATTCACGTCGTTGAGGACGGGCAATTAATTTCAAAAATTATAAAATACGTTTTAAAATGCCAAAAACGTCTGAACGGGCATCAAATATCATTTCTACTTCGAGGGTTGAACGAAGAACTTTGTGCAAAGAAATGAAAAAAGAATACACGAGGAAACAAATTTAAGAATAAATGAGGCCCTAACAAGTTATACCTATTCCTATTCCTAATCTAGGGTTTTATATTATAAGATTATTCTCTGGGCTCGATTACTCGTGTGAATTGTAGCTAAAGTTTGTTACAACATTGGAAAACTTGCCCATTCAATAAAGCCATTTGGAAAAACGCTTCATAATGACACTTTTCTTTCTCCTCAAATTTACCCGCTCTGCGCAAATAAACGACCCAATTTGATTCCCACACATATGAATAAAATTCACATACCCCACCGAGATCTACAAACCAACTTCATCTATGGAGAATGGAGAAAATATTGAATTTTATGGATTGGGTAGATTGCTTTCCCCAAATTCAGTAGATCAAGTGTTGAAAAACAATGACGATACATATTTTTTTGGAGTACCACAAACCACATGACTACCTATTACAATACTGTGAAAATTGCACTTGTTGCTACTTCTTACTTTTATTTTATTTACATTCTCAAGGAGAAATTGTATACATGTTTTCTATTTAAATTTACAAATCTTGTACAACTATATATGAATAAATTTATGTTTAGACTTTTATAAGATTAAAAACAAAAATATACAAATAAATATAACCAAACCAAACAAAATTAAAAATATATATTTGTTAATATTTTATAACTAAAATCATAGAATACGTCTAAATAGATATCAAACTTAACTCGATAAGCTAACAAGAAATGATTATATTTATAATATTACATTGGAGAAATTAGACATTATATAAATGTAAGTAGCGACTCAAAATATAGGTTGTAAATAGGCCTAATAAAGTCATGATGATTAATTTTGTAGCAGATTTCACCGATCTTTCCACACATAGGTTTCAATTTTTTTATCATCAGGTAGAATTATAAATTTGTTTATGAATCTTTGCTTACATGGAAATCAATCACGGTGTAGATTTTATTGAGATGTAGCCTTATCAATGTGCCGACATAATCCATCGCCCACATAGTGTACGCCTCTTAACCATGAGTTGTGTCTCTGATTTCCTGTGAATCATCCTCCATCCACAACGGAACATACGTACCTGAGTTAGATACAACAAGGCAAGTACATGGTAAAAATTAAAAATAATATGTTGACGATGTGTGATAGGAAATTAAGAGTAGCGGAACAACTTCCTACGCTAATCTTTGAGGAGAGATATTATGCAAAACTTTCAACATAGTAAAATAGTTACAGAAATATCAACAACATATTCATAACAAAACACAAACACCATATATACATGGGGAAAATCCTTTCGGATAAAAAACCCCACACTCCAAAATCCCACTCAATGTATTTCAAATCTAATAACAAGATTACATACACTTGCAGAGCAAGTTTCTTACAAGAGTATCACCAGAAACAATTCTAGGAGGATTAAAACTCACTACTTCAATTTCTTCTCCAAGCCTTCAATTTATAGACCTCCGGTTATACAAGAAACCATCTATGGTTTACAAAACCATGTGCCAAACCTCTCATGAGGTGGATAGCATTAAAGAGCAAGATTTTGGTCTAAAATTAGGCTCCCACGTCCACAATATTCTCCCCTATTTTTGACCCTTACAGATGTCATAAAATCTATCATAATATCTCTAAAAATAGTCCTTCCATGATATACTATCATATGGAAATATTTTGACAACTCCTATTTCTATTTTTAGAGCCTAGACAATGTGAAACAGTTGTAGGAAAATCTTAAATGAATAAACCAAACAAGGTTGAGACACCTCATTTCCAACAATCTCCCACTTGTCGAATACCTTGCAAGGGCCAAGGGAAAGATACCATCATGGATCAACTTCTAGGGGCCGAGAGGCCCATAGACTCGGAACACCACCTAAATTTCACTGTGCTCACGGGCTTAGTTAATGCATCTGCAACATTCGCAACTGTCTCTACCTTTTCCAGCTTCACCCTTCCATCCTCGACCATATCTCTCACGAAGTGATACTGAACATCAATGTGTTTGGTCCTGGCATGAAAAGTCGGGTTCTTCGCAAGGTAGATTGCGCTCTGACTATCACAGTATATTGTAGCGCACTGTTTTAATCCAATATCTGAACACAAACGCTTTAGCCAAATGGCTTCTTTACAGGCATGAGTAGCTGCCATGTACTCTGCCTCAGTAGTGGACAAAGCGACCATAGCCTGTCACTTGCTCATCCAACTAATTGCACCACCATTAAGAGTAAACACATATGCACTGGTGGATCTTCTGCTATCGACATCACCGGCCCAATCTGAATCCACAAAACCATGAATACGTAGGGAATGTTGATCTCCTCTTCCATGAAAACATATAGAGTACTCTGATGTACCCCGCAAATATCTGAAGACCCTCTTAACTGCATCCCAATGCACTCTTCCAGGATTAGACATAAAACGAGAAAGAACTCCCACTACTTGGGCAATGTCTGGTCTTGTACAGACCATAGCATACATTAAGCTTCCAACTGCACTCTGGTAAGGCACTCTGCTCATTTCTTCCATCTCTAATGGGGATGATGGACATTGTGAAATGGAGAGCTTCGTTCCCAAAGTAACAGGAACACAAAGTGGTTTACAATCCTGCATGTTGAACCTTTGTAAAACAGAACAAACATACTTACTCTGGCCAAGCCATAGCTTTCTGTTCTCACGATCTCTTCTAATCTCCATCCCAAGTATGTGTTTTGCTACACCAAGATCTTTCATTTCAAATTTCATAGAGAGCTGAGATTTCACCCCTGTAATCAAACATTTTCCTTTCCCAATAAACAACATGTCATCAACATATGAAGTAATTACCAGGAAACAATCACCATCAGATTTAAAATATACACAGTGATCAGATTTAGACCGCACAAACCCCAAACTCAACACATATGAATCAAACTTCTAGTACCACATCCTAGGACTTTTTTTAAGGCCATACATGGATTTCTTTAACTTACAAACCATATTGCTTTTACCTTTCACCATGTAGTGCTTTGGTTGTGTCATATAGATTTCTTCCTCCAAATCACCATGAAGGAAAGCAGTTTTCACATCCATTTGTTCAACCTCTAGGTCATAAGCTACTGCAATAGATAATAAAAACCAAATGGATGTCATTTTAGCAACAGGAGAGAATATCTCACCATAATCAATACCCTCAACTTGAGAGTAACCATTTGCAACCAACCGTGCTTTATACTTTTCAACATTTCCATCTGAACCAATCTTTTTCTTAAACACCCATTTACATCCAACAGGTTTCCGACCTTCAGGCAATGGTACAAGGTCCCATGTATCATTCTTTTTAAGGGCTGCCATCTCTTCATCTATGGCTATTTTCCAGGACTTTGCATCATTCATACCCAAAGCCTCTTGTACAGATCTTGGTTCATCAATGTTAGTAGTCAAAGCAAATATACACTTCCAATCATCAGGAGAATACCCATACCTTTCAGGTGGTTTCCTTTGCCTTGTAGACTTTCGAACAAGTTGAGGTGGAGATTCTTCCACTTCTTCCTCTTTTTTTTCCTCTTCTGAAGATTCAGAGCTTGGTGAGCTCTCCTCAACTTCTTGTCTATTTTGGGGTCTCGATTCAACTTTCTTAGGTGTAGAAGGAAGTTGAACCACATCCTTTTTTTGTTCATTTTCTTTATGTTGTTCTGGCTGAAAATTAATAGGGAAAGATTTAATCTCTCTAAAAATAACACTTCTAGAGTATATTACCTTTTGTGCAACATGATCCCAAAGCTTGTATCCTTTCACACCATAGCCATATCCAATGAAGATACATTTGACAGCCTTAGAATCTAACTTTGTTCTCTTCTCCTTAGGCACATGTGCATATGCCTCACAACCAAAAACTCTCAGATGTCTAATTGAAGGCTTTTTCCCCGACCACGCCTCCATTGGCGTTTTATCAACAAGCGTTGATGTAGGAGATCTATTTATCAAATAGCAAGCAGTGGTAACAACTTCATCCCAAAACCTCTTTTCTAGTCCAGCTCCAATAAGCGTGCTCCTAGCCTTCTCTATCAACATTCTATTCATTCTTTCTGCAACTCCATTCTGCTCCGGAGAATACGAAGTTGTCTTTTTTATTTTAATCCCGCAACTGCATAAAATCACAAAGTCTCAGTAGAACAAGATACTCACCGCCATTATCAGATCTCAAACACTTAATTTTCTTCCCAGTTTGAGTTTCAACCATAGCCTTAAATTCCTTGAAACGACTAAAAACTTCAGTTTTACTTTTTAAAAAATATACCCATGTTCTCCTACTAAAATCATCAATGAAAGTAACATAGTAAATTGATTTAGCAATAGAAGCAACCTTAACAGGACCAAATACATCCGAATGGATTAGATCCAAGATACATGAAGACTTATGAGTAGACGAGTAAAATTGAACGCGGTTCTGTTTGCCATAAATACAATGTTCACAGAAATCAAACTCCATATTGCAATCATTCAACCCCTCAACGAGGTTCTTATTTTTCAAGGCTTTTAAACCCTTCTCTCCAATGTGGCCAAGCCTTTGGTGCCATAACATGGTCTTCTCTGCAGGTAATTTTGATTCGGTAGACAGAGCACCCTTGGGTACCCAGAAGCCACGACCATCCATAGAGGAGGAAACCCTCTCCTTTTTCAACGAAGTAGTTACTGGCTTAGTTTTATCTGAAGTGCTATTGCACTCAACCGTGCATGCATCAAGTTGGTATAATGTACCCAATCTACTTCCTCTTGCTATCACCATAGCACCTCTCACCATTTTCACACCTGCTTCAGAAAACTGTACATGCACACCCGCATCTATTAGCTTGCTAATGGGATAATAAATTTCTTGTTAGTCTGGGATATGAAAGACACCATCAAATATTCTAATTCTACCATCAAAAATTTCACCTGGATACTACCACGACCAACAATTTCAAGGAAAGAATTATCACCCAAATACACCTTACCACCATCATAGTTTTCATACTTACTAAACCAATTTTTGTTAGTAGTCATGTGGAAAGATGCACCTAAGTCTATCAACCATGCATTATCATTTGCACGAGTGGCCAAAGCTGCAATAAAGGCATCTCCATCTTCTTTTTCGGACTCAGAATCAGAATCATGCTTCTTCTTTTTTTTTTTTTTTTTTCTTCTTTGCATTCCCTTCGGAAGTGTCCAAATTTGCCACAGTTCCAGCATATTGCCTTGGACTTACCAGGGGATTTTGATCTCCCCTTATTCTTGGAATGGCCACGCTTCTTCTCATCTTTGCCTCATTCTTTTGTTCTTCCTCGAACACTCAAATCCTCTTTGGCGTTCAGAGAGACCTTCCTTCTCATCTCTTCGGAGAGTAGAGAACCAACAACATCCTCCATCTTTAGAGTGACTGAAGTGCTCCCAATGGCCATGACTAGGTTGTCCCATGAGTCTGCAATGAAACCAACAACATTTGGCACCTTTCTTCTTCGTCCATTTTAACCCCAACCGAGCTCAACTGAGTCACCAACATATTGAATGTTTCCAGATGCTCAGATATTTGTCCACCTTCTTCCATTCTCAAGGAAAACAACTTCTTCCTCAAGAAAATCTTATTTACTAGAGACTTAGCTTGGTATATCTCACCCAACTTTTTCCAAAGCTTCTCCGAAGTGGATTCTTCATGGACATTTATCAGGATAGAATCTGCAAGACATAGTCTAATAAGACCTTTAGCTTTTCTATCCATTACATCATATTGTGCAGCCAAAATTGGATCCGTAGGCCTATAGACCTTCTCATCCACCGCATCCCATAGATCTCGATCAACCAACAGATCTTCCATCTTCAGCTTCCACATTTCAAAGTTTGTGCCAGAAAACTTCTCTACGTCAATCCTCCCAGATGTGCTCACCATATGAAAAAATATCTGCAACCAGATAACAAAGTATTCTCTACACAAGCTCCCACTCAAACCCGGATTAGCACAAAAAACCCAACAACCCACAACTGAAACCAAAGGTGATCAAGCTCTGATACCACTTGATAGGAAATTAAGAGTAGCGGAACAACTTCCTACGCTAATCTTTGAGGAGAGATATTATGCAAAACTTTCAACATAGTAAAACATTCAGAAAATATCAAACATATTCATAACAAAACACAAACACCAGATATACATGGGGAAAATCCTTTCGATAAAAAACCCCACACTCTAAAAACCCACTCAATGTATTTCAAATCTAATAACAAGATTACATACACTTGCAGAGCAAGTTTCTTACAGGAGTATCACCAGAAACAATTCTATGAGGATTAAAACTCACTAATTCAATTTCTTCTCCAAGCCTTCAATTTATAGACCTCCGGTTATACAAGAAACCATCTATGGTTTACAAAACCATGTGCCAAACCTCTCATGAGGTGGATAGCATTAAAGAGCAAGATTTCAGTCTAAAATTAGGCTCCCACGTCCACAATATTCTCCCCTATTTTTGACCCTTACAGATGTCATAAAATCTATCATAATATCTCTAAAAATAGTCCTTCCATGATATACTATCATATGGGAATCTTTTGACAACTCCTATTTCTATTTTTAGAGCCTAGACAATGTGAAACAGTTGTAGGAAAATCTTAAATGAATAAACCAAACAAGGTTGAGACACCTCATTTCCAACAATGTGGTTGTTGGCCACTATCAAACCCCCACCCAAGCCTAACTTATACAACACTTTTGATGTAATAATGAAATCGTCATTATTTCTCGGCATAGAATAATATGGACCCCAATGTACAACCATAGATTCTATAAGTTCTTACGCAAGTTGAGAAGATTATTATTTCCCATTTCAATCCAATAAGTCCAATCAACCTTGTGTGAGGTGGTCAATACATGTATATGGGATATACCATAAGTTTATCGCAAGACATAACTTAAAATTCCACACATATTTCTCTGCATGTTTGAAAATTTTATATTTTGATTGTTAGAAGAAATGGATATCAATAAAAATTCTACGATTATTTGGTAAATTTATTGTGTGTATTGGATGCTCTCTAATACAAAATATGCTATGATAAATACTATAAGGATGTTGAATTATATAATGCCACAATCTCAGAAATGCCTAAAGAAGAAACAAGTATATCTCAAAACCTCTAATTCATCGAATCAAACATTGAAGATAATTATAACGTAGATCAACTTCTTGAAATCCCATACATGCAAATATTGAAGAAAATTACCATCAACCATCATATTTTGTAGTTAGAATGGGAAATTCATGTCTTGAAATGAAAGAAGTAAGGAACATTATTGAAAATGAAGGGCCGAGGTGATTGATTGTAATGTCCCATTTTACGGGACATTAATTAATTTAAATTTTGAAGACCTTTAATCCACCTTTCCCATGGATTAAAGGATAAAAATTGGGAAAATGTCGTAACTCCTTTATTTTTAGATTAAATATTAATTCTCCTTTTATATTTTTATTTCAAATGATAAAAAGGGGAAATTAAAGTTCTATTTAGAGTTCGACTTTCAGGAAAGAAGACCATATTTAAAAATTAACTCTCCTACATAAGGATTTGTGCCAAAAGAGGAGGGAAACTTAGAGATTTCAAAAGCAAAGATATCAATTTATCTTCATGCTTGAAGAGGAATGTATTCCCATGATTTCTCATAACAAAGGTGTTTGATCAACACCAGCATATTTTGGAGAGTTTGAAGCCTTCTTGTGTCATTGTGGAAGTGTTATTGCTATTTATACCCATTTCTAACCCTAGCGCACTATACTAGAGTGTTTTTATGAATGATAAATCCTCCTCAAGCTTGGCGAATTGATATAGAGGTTGACACATTCATTTAGAGGGAAAATCTAAATGTTTCCTACTTATTTTAGAAGTGATTTTGAAGGGTTTGAGCTATTTTTCTACTATTTTTCATTGATGTGTTTTTCCTAGCTATATTGACTTGATTTGGAGGTTATTTGGGAATGTTTTAATGGTAAATGAGCCAAATCTGAAATATCATTCATGTTAGCATTTATTTCTAAGCAAGGGGAGTTGATTTGGTGTGTTTGGAAGTTAGGAAAGGGATGGAATAATTTAAATCATTTTTCCTTAACTCTAGCGCCTAGTCCGGAATTTCGGGCCTGTTTTGGAAGGGTTTTCATTATCAAAAAATTCTAATTGTTAGTGCATTGGAAAAATCTAAAATTTAGTTTATAATGCACTTTGTTTCAAGTGAAAATAAATAGTATTGATTAAGTTATGGATTTTTGAAGTTTTAAGTTGTTTGCAAGCTCTTTTAATTTAATATTTGTTGTCATAAAAATTAGAAATAGAAAAGATTTGAATTCCAATTGATTCTCCCATCTCACCCATCACCTTAGCTACTTCTAACCCCATCTTGGGTTGTAATTAGCTGACATTGGGTTATTTGAGGTTGAATCAAAAGGATATAATCCTTCTTGATTTGATGTGTGTTGAAGTTTGTTGCGAATTCCCATTTGTCCAAAAAGGGGACATCACATTGATAGAGTGTGTAGGCCCTCAATAAGTTTATCTCCAAATTGTGAAAATAATATAGAAGGTTTGTTTGACATGGCATTCCATACATTACTTCCAAATGGGATAATGTAATGGTTGCATAATCAAATTTAAAAATGCACATTCATGAAATATGTTTTACGTTTGATGAGATACCATAACAATAGATTTGGTAGCCATCCAAGATTCCAATATTTCGCGTTGAACCTTATAAAGAGGCATTGAAGCAATAACATTGCCTCGTTATTTGTGAATAAAATTGTAGGTAATAATATACTTACTGCTATTGAAGATCTACACCGCCATCTTTAAGAGATGTCAAATTCACGCAAAAATACTAGAGGGACTAGGGCACAGTGGTGAACATATAAAAAAATGATAAACATGATTACACAACTAGGTTACCCAAAATTCTTCATAACATTAAATGCAATCGATATCAAATGGCCAAACCTACATTAAGCCATGCCCGGTTCACCCCCAATTAATGGTATGAATTCTTACCCATGGAGGAACACAAATATTATTACACATCCACATATTTTTGTTATGTATATGCACCAATACTTCACGATTTTCATTGACAAGGTCATCAAAGCGCTTTGCGCTGACAAGAGACATTTAGTCAAGGTATGTTTTTTTCTTTTTTACATGCATCTAAAATATAATATGTTCAATATATTTCATTACAACCCATTGGATGGAAAATTATCATATATTGCTCTTATTTACTTAAATCTAAATATAGTTTCCCTCAATATTTTGTAGGAATGAATGGTAATATCAATCATCATTGCATGTATATATGGTTGTTTGGCTCAAGGGTACTCTAGATCTTAGAAATATGGATTGGAATGATCCCTCAAAGGTCATAAAGGAAAAACAATTTTAGGATAATTTTATTAACTCATGGAATCCCAGAGAAGAGCATAAAAGGAATAACCAATTTTCTAGATCTATCAATGATGACCCTTGTTTCATGAAGACATCAATTTTTACAATATGATCCAAAACATGATTATGTAGAAATTGTTAATTGTGTTAAATGGTGTACCAAATACACTTTGGACACATGATTTTGAAAAATAGGATCCGTAAATGTTTTTCGTTATCAAGCTCCATGAGAATTAAAAATATGATCAAAATTCTTAGATGAAGACGGCCAAAAATATATTCTTGCACATAAATCTAATATAATCGATGTACACAATCCTAACATTATTTTATTGTGGAGGGAATCCATCCTTTCTCACAATGTATTTTTGAATTACATTGCAAAGTATGTTTCAAAGAAAAAAAAATCTTAGGAAAATATCATGATATGTTATCGTGGTTGCAACTACCATTCATTCCTAAGATCCAACATTTTTGTGCATGGCGAATTTTTCTTATAGGCACAATTATAAAGCATGATATAAATGCACAATGTAGTGGCCATTTTCATTTTTTCTTGGTAATTCCTACATGTGAAGCATTGTGGCTCAATGTAGCTATTGTGGCTGAATTTTTGTGGAGTAACTAATCTGAGATCACTCTTTTTGCGATTCCAAAACATTAATGATGATAGTTTGAATGATAAAACAAATAAAATAGTACTCTTTTTGGTTCATGAAATGTTTGATTTGTGGTTTGTCTCATAAGAGGCACTCGTGCTTTGCTCCTTGTGCCACACTTTGGTATTGGGTTATTTGGTCATGAAAGTTTTAAAAAATAATCTTAATAAAAATTAAAATAAAATGCATTCTTTCAAAACAGATGAAAGAATAATAAAATAATGAAGAACCTCTTTTAGGCGGATAAGGGAAAATGGCCCAAGTTTTGTCTTTGTCTTTCTCTGCCTCTTAGAGGGAGCTAGGCACTGCCATCTTCCACAATCTTTGCCATCATCTCCCAACCTGTGCCAAAATGGGAGCATTGGGCTAAGGTATATGCATCCATCAAACATAATAGTTTTGGTTTTTCCGCGGATGTTGTCGTTGTAAATGTCTCATGTGGAAATTTTGTAAAATGAGGGAGCATATACTTGGTTGCACAACCATTTAGAGAGGAAACTCTAAACTTTATCTTCAATATGTGAATTAAACCTGTGGTGGTTGGGTGGAGCTATTTGTTGGGATGACACCTTAACAACATTGACCATCTAGAGGAAGTTCTAAACTTTATCTTTCTTTTTTCCAGTCAAACTTTGGATCCGAGTATGGAAACCCACCAAAGCATAAAGTAAAGGGGAATCTCAATTTTTTAGGTGTTGTATTTTTAGTGCCCTGAATCTACTTGACTAAATACCTCACAGAGATGTGGTCTCATGGATTGCAATCATTGCAAGATATGTGTAAATGAAAGAGGACTTTCATTAGATGTTGTAGTTACTAGTGTTATGGCAGACATGATTTCAAAACTTGAAACTCCAAGGTTATAGGTATGGACAAAATGGGTTCATTGAAAGGGCCTTAGAAACATTCAAACAAATGTGGATTCATTGTTTTAGTCTTGTGTCTCCATAGAATCCATTTTTGGGAAATTCAAAAGACCATGAAATGCTTTGACTTGTGTATGGTATGTGTTATGTTTGGTGGGAAATAATGCATGGCATGTGAGTTGGGAAATGTACTTTGTTTGGATGGAAAATTTGTGAACAATGGAAAATGTGTGGTTAATGTTTCAGTAGTTAATGGGAGGTAGCTATGTTTACCATTAATAGATGCATTGGAATGGTGAGATAGTCTTCTTAGCCATGTGAGATTACTTTGGGACTCATCGGTGGATGATGAGGTTAATCAAACTATGATGGAAATCGGTCTCACAAGAGTTGAGGAGCTTGTTGAGCTCAGTGTTGGTCTCACGTAGCCATGAACTCAATGACTCGTCATTTTCGAATTCATGCTTGAGTGTTTAAGCACCCATAGAGATGTGACTTGGCATATGGAAAAGTGCATGGGAAATTATGGTTGATTATTTGAGTTTGCATTTGGAGAATGTGTTCCCTTTATACGGCATAACACCTCGTACTAAATCTCATTGGTTTGGGTATTAGGCATGGTTTTCTCATTATTTCTAACATTCTTTCACATTTATAGTTTTCCCCTTCTTTGTAGCTTCGAAAATTAAAACAAAGAAATAATATTGCTTTTGGATAAATTTTGAAATGTTTTGTAGCTTGAAAACATTAAAATTTATCTTATTTCCTACACATTTGAAAGAAATATTTTAAGTGTTAATCTTACCCCGAATCACTTCCCATAATAATAGAAAACTTAGATGATGAGTTAAGATAACAAAGACCTCCAGAACAAAAAGTTTGAACTTGGGATTTTTTGATAATTTGCCACTTCTACACTTACAAAATTTAATAAAACATGATTTTCAATGATGCACAAAACACTCCTTCAAACCCTATAGCGGGAAAATTATGATTTGACCATGTGTTTCCTAGTGATGCAGGGATGCCACATCAACCTCTAGAATGATTATAGATAGTCGTTTAACCATTTTGTGTCATGCGTCTAGGATCCCAAATGATAGTTTTGTAGCGTTGAGCAACTATTGAAAGTTGAAAATTTAGTTTGGTTTTGGCTCTTGGTTTAGGCCCCCGCATTGAGAAACGAATTTTTTTCACCACATACCTCTAGAATTTCTTTAGGAAAAATATAATCAATCGGTAGTTCAATGGGATGATGAAATACCACATGGTACTTTTAGTTCAAAATTGCATTGAAATTTGTGTATATGATCATTATGGTAAAATTTATAAATTTATGTAACAATATGGTAATGAACCCCCACTTGTGTTGTTAACTTGAAAACTGTTGGTGTTGACATGGATAGTCCAGCTAGTTCCAACCCCTTGATTCCTCTCCCTTTAGTTGTGGGGTCATTCTGAATCGGGTGATGGACTAGTATGTTGCATCTAGGTTATGTTGGGTGTATAGTTTAGCACACGTAAGGGTAAATATTGCAATTTAGGAAGGTGTTTATTCCTTTTGTAGGAGCTATAACAATATACAAAATGTAAATGAGTATGGTTATATTAATTCCCACTTAAAACACATTTCCATCATAACATCATGGCTATAATCAAATATTAACACGCACGAGCTAAGCTACTTTTGACTCATGAGTAGGATAGTGGCGAGTGGTATTTCCCCATGTAGGTTAAACTTAGTGGAACCATTCTTTAAAAACTCCTCTTGGGCATCGTTCCTATCAGAACTCTTAGGTAGTTCCTTTAAACCAATTAGGCTATCTAACCTAAGGGGAAAATTAATTCTTAGTAACTAGTCAAATCAAAATATTGGTACAACCTTGATACTTCTTCTCATCCAAAGTACTAGTGGTAAGTTTATTTTACTATAAAAAGGTTCATGAGATGAGAATGTCATAGCTTGACCTAGTGTAGTAATTGTTGTCCTTGTTGGGTGGGTATGTATTTGTGCCTAGATTTGACCCCATGGCGGGTTCTAGGTGTTGTGAACAAGAAGTGAATAGTTGTTTAAATTACACCACAATAATTGATAGGTGGAGAGTTAATCCTAAGTCATTTTTGTCCCATAAAATAACAATTAAAAGTCAACTATGGGGTGTAAAACCTTTGTGAGAAAAGAATATCATTCATATCCTAGTGTAATCCCCATGGTGGGTCATGTTCCTTTCAAATCAAAATGAGTTAGTCTTAAGACCTCCTAATATGATTTTTGTGGATGAATTCTTGATGAATATTCACTAACACTTGGAATAGTTCCTTGGAATATATTTGAACGCATTGCATAGATTTGTTTTCTCTCATGTAATATGTTTTCTAATACTTGGGTGGTCTAATAACAATGAAATGAATTATTTTATGAGGGTCTATGCTCCTAGGATTTCCTAAATATATAGGTGGGAAATAAGTGCTTCATCACATTGCATTCATTCTAAAATGATGCCAATGCGAGACTAAAGTACACAATGTAAATGTAGGGAGAATAAAAGTAAATGAGATTGATGTCATAAACGGATGTTTTAAAAATGTATGTACCTTGAATGATATCAAGTGAATAAAATTCTTAACATGATTGTAATACGAGTGAAAGTAAAACATATTAGTCTTGGTGAGTTAACACAAAAATGATAAAAACTTGTAATTTGTAAATGATAACATAGGGTTTTGATCAATGCTATAAGTAGTAAAATACAACGTTTAACACAAGGAAATTTAGTAAGGATGAAAATTTAAATCATGGGACCTATGTACATGGTTGTAAAGTTCTTAACTTGGTCTATCTTATATTCCCATTTATTGTATTGTACTATGCTTGTTTGAGATAATATAGGTTGACATTGTCACCTATTTTGTGAGAACGTAAGTGCTCATAAATCTTGGTTATCATTAACCCATACTTAATACCAAAGGATTAATTGAATAAAATGCAAATCGTGAAATATGTGTATAATCATGGTTAAAAAATATATTTTTGGAATATAGGGTAAAAAGAGGGTTTTAGAAGGTCCCACAACCTTTTACAAAAAAAGCCCAACAGGCTAGATATAAGCGATGAAAATTACATAACAATAATACCCTAGAAAATTCCAAAAAAGGGCTGAGAGGAAAGCCAACAAGGGAAAGAAAATACATCAAATGAGCTTTTCACTCGAAGAATGATTTCTTAGCCCTAGGGGAACCCGAGTCTTCAGCAAGCTGATCCATGAGAGCTAGGAGTTTGGAACAATCTTTGGCAATAGAAATCCTAGTGGTGTCAGTGAAGGATTCCCAGGCCTTCAAAGTGGTGAAGGCGCGTTGGAGCTTGTTCAAAATAGAAGAAATCAGATCGACCCTGCGATCATCCCTCAGAGAGTCAGCAGCTGCAGTCTCAACAGATGAAGCTTTAGGCTTAGGAGGTGTGTTCAAGGAGTGAGCGTGGGGAACGCTATCAGCGAATCTGAACTGTCACCAACTTTCTGGATGATGGGGTCCTCAACAAGCAGATCCTCATTCATTTCCAGTTTCTCTGAATCTGGGGAATCTGGATACAACTTAGCAAGTCCTAGGAGGGCGTCAACAAGGGGGGAGCCGGGGCTGGAAACAGGGGAGACCGCCAAGGGACCAACGTCTTTCAAAAAAAGGCACGGAAGGTCGAGGGGACGAGGGGGCTAGCAAGGGGAACAGAGGGGGGTTTCCACAGCGGGGAGAGCCCAGGATGGCCACATCCGAATCAGAATCGAAGAGATGCGAAGGTGACGACGGCGGCTAGAGGAGGGGCGGGAGGCGGAGGAGGGATGGGGAGAGGACGTGGGGGTGTGACGGTGGCACCCAGGACTTAGGGGAAAACGGGCAATTTCGGCATGCGAGGCAGCAGATTTAAAAGTAAATACAACAGGCCCTGATGAAGAATAGCTCCCTCCCCATCGCGAGCAAGATGGACGGAATGCTCCAAAGATTGGAAGAGAAAAGCAGCCAAATTTATCTTCTTATCCCAGCGCAGGTGCGAAAGGATAAAGAAATGGGGGCCATAGACCAGGCGGTAGCGGCCATCGATGGTGAAGTAGCGCATGATCACTTCAGCAATTCTGTCCCACGGAGGAGGCAGAGAGTCGCGGGTATAGCCCGACAAATACTTGACTGGTTTATCACCCGGAGCTATGAAGTCCTGCATTTCGAGTGGAGAGAGCATTTGAAGTAAACATCCCCTGCAGCCGAGACCAGTAGCATCGCAATTACGTTCGTGGAGATCGTGAAGGAGGTATTGCCAATTTTAACATGTCCCCGCGACCAGGAAGCCATGGCGGCATAGGAGACCAGAGCCGAATGTCCCTCCATCCTTTTGAGAAAAGTGGTTATCCCATTCTCTAGCAGGATGTTCCAGACTTCTTCATCCTCTTTCACCACGCTGCAGGAGGCAGGTTCGATGTGTTTCAGCTGGCCACCCATGCTAATGAGATTTTGAAAATGAGTGCGAAGGAGAGTACTGTGGAGGGCCTTAAAAATCCCTCCCCAAGCGTGGGAGTCATCTCGCCTCATCATTATTACCCTCTCGCGAGTACTTATGAGATGGGGAAGCGCCACGCGTGAGAGGATCCGCATAAATATGACTCGCCTCCCTCTTAAAATTCTGTTGTGCCAACGGACAAATCATAATAATGTAAGAATCATTACCACCACCATTGGGAAGATTAATAATGACATAGCTGACACCAAAGGCAGCAATACCCATCCAACTGGAAGCTCTAAGAAGTGAGGTCATTCTTGGTAATTTGGAGGAGGTCTGTCGGTAAGTCATCCGACCAAATTTGTTGATTTTCAAGGTGGACGCCAATATTAGCTAAGCAATCCGCCACTTTGTTTCCTTCCCGAAGGATGTGTTGAAAGTGAATTTGCTTTGAAAGTTCCTTTGTAAGATGCGGATATCAGCAATAATATTTTGAATAGACCATTGCCTCGTGTCAGCCGACTGCAGGAGTTTGATGATATTGAGGGAGTCGCTTTCAACTTGGAGGGGATCATTGCTATAATTGAGAGCCAACTCAAGGCCCTTGAGGATGGCCAGGGCTTCCGCATGCGATGGTTGGTACCAAAGCTAAGGTTGACAGCAGAGGCTACAATAGTGAGACTAGCAGAGTTCCAAAGGATGGCTCCCCCTCCCGAATTTCTAGGGTTTCCTTTAGAAGCACCATCAGTATTAAGTTTTCTCCATCCGGGGGGGAGGAAGCCATCGCACAAAAGAGTGATCCGTAGTAGAAGCCTTACCCGAAGGAAGATTAGTCAACAGAAGTTGCCACTCCTTAGAATTACATAGTTGAATTTTTTCCTGATACTTGATCCAGTAGTGAGTGTTGATGTTTTCCTGGAAGGTCAGAGCGATCTGGTTGGCCACACTAGCAGGATCCCGACTCGCTCTTTGAAGATCCTTCTGTTCCTTTCCTTCCAGATACCCCAGATGCCATGAGGGAGGAGAAGCCTCCAAGCCAGCGTCAGGGCTGGATGGGAGAAAGGGGAAGACCATTGGATGAGAGTATATCTGATTTGGATCTGGGAAAAAGTTGTAGGGAAAATCCATCGGCAGGGAGAGGGATTGGATCAGCTGAAATTTTTTCGTTGGGATCAATTGGAATGTAATTGCTGAAAGTTTTAACAAAATAATGTATAAATAGTAATATCTCAGTCTTTGAAAATTCCCATCCTGGACATGTGCGTACACCTCCTCCAAATGGTAAGAACGTGTAAGGAGCCAAATCCTTTCCTTCTTCCTCGAATCTTGAAGGCTTGAATTTATCCGGTTCATTGAAGTACTCTTCTTTCTGATGTGTAGAATAAGTTGTCCAAAAAAGTCATTCACAAATTAGAGCAAGCTCAACTTTGGAGAATTCAAAAAATAATTTGTCAAATTATGAATTGAGTAAATGAAATCTAATTAACTTACTCTCCATCCTTTTGGAATTGTATAGCCATCATAATGAATATCGGTGATAGCCTTGCGAAATGTTCCAAAAACCGGGGAATAATCCTCACAATTTCTGGACATGACTTGCCATGTATATTTCATCTCTTTCAAATCCTTCCAACTGATATCTTCTCCCTCCTTTATATTGCCAAGTATTTCCAATTGCTCTGTTATACACATATACATAATATTGAGATTCGGACTAGGATAAAGCTACTAACATATTTTAGACTCGGATTCAAATTTATCAACAAAAAAGTAATAGAAAAACAACACTATATCTAAAGATAGTGGCTTTCTTACTTTACACAACCCATTGACCTATATAAGAGCTTCCAAACCGAGGCTTCACATACCAGAACTACTTTTTCATAGTCACTCTATTTAAAGATCACAAATTTCTTGCTTTACCCTAGAGTTAAAGGGTAATAGTATATAAGAGCTTCCAAAACCAGAGACTTCACATACCATGAACTCTTTTTTTCCATAGCATTCAGGAACAGCATTCTATCTATCTAAAGATCACCTTTATTGCTTTACGCAACCCACTGAAACACACTTAAAGGGTATTACTATATAACACTTCCAAAACCGTAGGCTTCACATACCTTGAACTACTTTTTCATAGCATTCGGGGTTGGAGTAGAGGAGCTTAAATGTCAAGGTCATCGCTGAAACAGTGGTGTAATGAGAGCCATGAAGAAGAAGAGAAAATTTGTCGCGGATTTCCTTGTCTGTAAGTGGATTCCCTCTTTCATCTTTGAAGGTGAGCAACACAGAGAGCAGATCTTGATTACTAGAAGCTCTTCCCGAACGCAGATCCGTTCTTCTGTTTTCAATTAAACCAGAGAATTTTGTCCAGCTCCGACCGCGCCTCAGCGCTTTCCTATAACGAGTTCTGGAATGTCCAAATGGTAACGAATGCCACTTGTTTGATGCTAATAATGTCCAAGAGATTGTGAATTACCTCCCTTTGGTGCTCATCATTTATACCGAAAAACAAACTGGTTCAGAATGGACAAGACGAGGTCACTTACCAAAGGAAGCATCTTCACTTCATCTTTCCCCTTCCATTTTCATTGATACGACTGACTGGATTTCTACTCATTTTCGCCATATAGATCTGTAGAGAGCACCGGGGCGAAAAAAATTGGATAAAGCAGAGCGAACAATCCGATGCTCCTCTCGGTTTTGCTCAAAAGGGAATCCTGCCAATGACTTTCATAAAGAATTGGGCCATGCGATATGAACCAGCTTGTTCTCGTTGGAGAGAATCAAGCGGTTTCCCCGAGCCCGCAGAATACCACCGTGGGATGCCCAACTAAGGAAGTCTTGAAAACAGGGCCGAATTTCTTCACTTTTTCATCAATAAACTTTTGAGGTGTGTCAGATCAAGTGACTGCAAGAATGGTATCGTCTCCCCAATGAGAGGAAACCCTAACTTTCCAGGGGGGAGTTTCACAGAGGATTTGTGTTTGTAACGGAAGAACAAGCACAAGAATAATCCCAACAGTAGCTGAGAGTATGAGAGAAAGTATAGCGGGAGAAGACTCCAGTGTAACCACTCTGTCAAATTTTGCTGCCATTCTGCTTGGAAAATCGAAGCTATGCATTTGGATTCGCTTTAGCCTGATAAAAGACGAACTCAATGGGACAGAGGATACTGCGGGTCAACAATTTTTTGGTAACCAATTTATTTTTTTGTTCCAAAGATGGCAGAGAGGATATCTGCGGTCAACAATTTTTGGTAACCAATTTATTTTTTTGTTCCAAAGATGGCGAGAGGATATCTGCGGGTCAACAATTTTTTGATAAAGTTTTGTCCTTTCTTTTCTAATTAATTTTTTATTCCAAAGCAGCATCTTCTTGTCATTTGTGTGAATCACCACTCCATTTAGATAGTCATTTTAATATTCAATTAGTTGACTATTATGATGCTGGTGTATTTATGTGTTTATTAACTAACCATTGCTTCCCTTGGGGTAAGTTTAAGTAGATGGGTGTTTTGTAAACTTTGGTTTGTAAGTGTTTAATATGTAATTGCATTTGTTGGTTTTTAGAAATGTTGTTTTTGCAAGCTTTATAAATGTTGTTAAAATGTGATTTGAAAGGTTGCCTTGACAGAGCCCTCCCATGTTTTTTTTTCTAGTCCATCAAATCCGATTGAGAATAAGAATTTAAAGGACCTAAAGGAGCATGAGTCATATATTCTCTTGAATGTCGTGCAAAATCTATGTATTCCATATCTTGTAAATTATTTCCGCTCGATGTGGGACGACGTATGGTTGTGAACTATTTTGTCATGACCAACATATAAAGGTTGTTTATTTCAAGGGCTCTGTCGGGTGCATCTGTGATAAGAGTTCTCATTCCTCCATTTGTAGTAATCCTATGTTGGGCATGTCGCTTCCAAGAGATTTGTGTATCTGATTTGTATGTGTAGTTAAGTGGCACTTATTATGCATGTTAGGGTTAGGTACATCCTTATTAGTGATATCTAGTTGAGTCTATAACTTGTGTGCATGTACCGTTCAATTTTAATATTATGGAATGTTTAATATAGTAAGATCTCAAGAAAAGTAGACATCTTCATATGGTGGTAGAAAAATAGTAGGGATGCTACTATTTTGAGGGAACGCCCTAACAATTACTTTATTTGGTATTTACTTCAACTAATCTAGCTTTTGTATCTTGGCATAGGACCATAATATAAAATTTAAAATGGAAGCAATTGCTTATGATTTTGGCTACCATTGCAACCACCATGGTTATGGGAAAGGAAAAGCATACAATCCATACTTCCATTAGTTTTTATTCCTACCAAATAACTACTTACCTAGCAATGCGTGTTTTTTATTATTTACTTACTATAACTAAACTTCACAATGACATTCAACTTGGATTAGTAAGGCATGTAGTTAGAGGCAATGCAAGGTTGAGTATGTAAATACACTCACATGACCAATTATTGAACATACCCCATATGAGAATACTTTGTTTCTTGTCATGTTCATGACATGTGTTGAAATGTTTGATAGTTTTTTGGTTGACATCTCCATTTCCTCATTTTTGACACCTATTGCCAACTTCATCTCGCGATGCTTTCCCACTGCCTGGAAGCCCCATGTTTATGAGCATTCTAAATGGTATTTGTTTAAGTTAGAAAAGATTAGTTGTGAATATGAGAAAACAAAGAAAATTGTTCTCCTAATCTAATCCTTTCAAACAATGCCTCGATTGACTAATAAATTAAAAGTGGGAGAGAATCAATACCTGCACTTACCAAGAAGATACAATGCTCCTCCTTTGTTGTGTTGGATTTTCTCTTGGATTGGTGTTGGTTGCTTCAGATTTGGTGGAGAAACTTGGGAAACACCTCCCCTTGATTTCCTTGGATTGCTTGATGAAGGATGATGGATTGATAGATTGGATTGGAGATGGATTGAAGATTGTGGATGATTGATGAAATAAAATGGCAGAGATTTGTTATGGATTCTATGTGTTGGTTTTTGTCTAGCTCTCATGGAGGAGGAGAGTTAAATTTATAGCTTATGGGAGAGAAAATGGAGGGTGAAGATCCATCCAAGTAGGATGAGGATCAATGGTTAGAAATTGAGGAGAGGATTGGAGGATTCTAGAATGGAGAATTCTAGAATTTGAATTCAAAATTCCATGGAGGGAAGAAGCTTCCATTGAATTTAAAATTCAATGGAAGGAGAAGTTTAGAGAGGCTTCTAGAAATAGAAGCCTCTAGATTTAGAGGTGGAGGATGTGATTAGCTTAGGATTATGTTAGGTTAATAAAATATGATTAGGGAGAGATTACATGGAAAGGCTAGGTGTAGGGTAGGTGTAGAGTAGGTGGGTAGGTGGGTGTAGGAATATTAAATTCCTAGAAAATGATAATAAGGATTAAGATAGGATAATAGGATATAATAATGAATTAAAGGGATTAATGATGAAATTATGGGATGATAAAGGGTAAATGTGATTAAAGGGCTTAATAATAATCAATCCCGTCATTAATTATTATAGAGATTTAGATAGTGATGATGTTAGAATATTTGCAGGATAAATTAATCGTAATTAATTATGTCGACATTTTAGATGTCTACATTTTGCCCCTCTTTGAATGGATATTTGTTGGCTAGATTTTCTGCACAGCAGAGCACCTAGGCAGTCATGAGATAAATCTCCCTCATTTACCGGTGAGGCTCCCGTGTAAGATTTGTCAATTAAATATGCTACTATCTATTTGGGGGTTTTACTTTAACTACTCAGCTCATGAACCATAGTTGAATAATTCTGCAGCAAGTAAGTAGCTGTGAAAAGAAAGGAAATATCTAAAGTAGGGGAAAAAGAGTAGGAAACAGGAAGAAAAGATGGGAGATGTGCAGCCCAATCAATAGATAACAGAGTTGATTGCATGCACATAGATAGATCCAATAGATATTAACACACAAAATTATAAACAAAGGGAACCCTCAGATCTAGATCTAAAATAACACAAAGTTTATAAGTAGATCTAAGATTGAAAGTTAGAAACAAATGCACCGTTGACACAAAGTTCTCCGGAAATGTGCTCCTTTCTATTCCTTTGCCTCAAATAGCTATCAGGGGTTTCAGCACAAAGTCTAGAACACAAGAATGTTGCTTACAAATTCTGATCATTTTACCGGTAGGTTCTTCCTCTACTTATAACATGTAGAGGGGCAATTAGAAGTTGGAAGCTTTTAGTTGAACTGGCACATGTGGAAGTGGGAAAGGAAACAACTGGAAATCTTCCTCCTGGAATTATTCTTTGCATGACATGCATGATTTGCAACTGAAAATAGAACCTTCTAGTTTGCACGTCTGCCACCTATCTACAAGTAGTTGACTTCTTCAAGTAATGGCTTTTAAACCAATCACTTAAGTTTTATAATTTAATTGATCGCTCAATTATTTTGTCGGAGGAAAGAAGAAGGAAGAAGAAAGTTGCAGTCTTGTTTTGTTTTCACATTCTGCATGCAGTTGATTCTTTTGCCCTTGATTCTCACAAAGTTGGATCTGGAAGCAAGCTGGATCTGGAAACAAGCTGGATCTGGAAGCGAGATGGATCTGGAAACTTTCTTACGGGTGTTGCCTTTGCCATGTCTTCCCTTTCATCCTTGAAGCTTTTGCAGTTCTTCTTCAGTACATGCATTAGTGCAATGTTGGCCGTAGGCAACTCATCATTTTTATTTTTAATTGCATATGAGCAATTAAAAATTCTGAAAGCACTCTAGGTGAATGTAAATTCAATGAAGGCTTCAACTGGAAGATTGGGAGCACATGCACAAGATCCTGGAAGAAATTTCCCACGCATTGACTTCTTCACAGCCGCATTCAAACAAGAGGATGAAACTTTTGTCTTTGGAAGCTTTTGCAACTATGAGATCTAGATCTCGTGTCTCGATGTCAAGCAAATTTGGAAGTAATGCATGATGTCAGCTGGAGCTTTATTTTTCAACCCGCTTTGCCATGGTGGCGAGCAATCTTTGTCTCAACAATTCTTTTTCTCTTTTTTGCCTAATTCTTCAAAACGTGTAAATCCGGATAATTCTTCGATTCGGAGGATATATTCAATGTATTGACATTGATTTAAGCTCCCTTTCTCTTATAAAGTACCTATAAATTAATTCTTAATTAATTCGCATAAAGATGGCAACTGCAACATGAACAGTGGATTTTAATCATAAAAAT
Organism: Taxus wallichiana var. yunnanensis; assembly: GCA_018340775.1. Taxonomy (NCBI): domain Eukaryota; kingdom Viridiplantae; phylum Streptophyta; class Pinopsida; order Cupressales; family Taxaceae; genus Taxus; species Taxus wallichiana. The sequence continues at coordinate 251,423,931 of CM031238.1, read as the reverse complement.
TTGCATAATTCAAGCCTGTTGCCCCAAATTTGATGTTTTATTTGCATTCAAAGCAAGCATGAATTTTACCAACTTCACCTGAGCACCTGTATCACTTATGCAAACAATTATCCAGACACAAATCAACCTCCTTCAACCTGTGCGCCAAAATTGGAAGCTTTTAGCATTAATTTCACCTTCTTTTGAGCAAAAATCCTCTTCAAATGGGGCACACTTTTCCTCTAGGCTGCACTTCTTTGCCTGTGAATTAATTAATTCATCCTTATGGCAGCCCATGCTTATATAACTCTCATAATTCTATAATTAATAATTGCCCCTCCTATTCCTGGCAATTAATTAATTAAAAATCATGCTTTTCTCTTTAACTGGTGTGCTAAAATTGCATGTTTAAGGACAGCCATCAAATAAATTAAATTTATTTAATTTAATCAACCTCCCTTCATTCCACTTAAGCTTCATAGTGTGCTTTGACCTTAGCCACTGAAAATATGAATTAATTTAATCAATTAATACTTTAAAAAGTATTAACTCTATCCCAAATGGGGCGCACTTTTTGACATGAAGGGGCTGCATTAAATAAATATTATTTATTTAATTTTAGAATAGTCTATTTTCAACCACATTTTGTCCTTTACCCTCTGTTGACTTTTCCACAAGCCTGGGTGCCAAAATTGGGTGAATAATTAATTTAAAGGCTACCTTTCCTTCCCCAAAGGGGTTGCACTTTTGGCATAAAGAATTCTATTTTTAAGAAACACATGACAATGGGATTATTTACCTGCAAGGTAGCCCTTAAAATGATGGTAGTGAATGAAAGATTTATTTAATGCGTTGCATTCAATCAAAAGAGCAGACTCAAATATGTAGGTTGCGTGAGGAAGGAGAGGAGAGGAACAGTTCAATAATTGTTCACTAACTACCAATGTATTATTAACTAACTAATGTGCTAACATTCCCCCGCTTTATACATTGCTCTTACAAATGTACCCCCTAAGCAAATCAAACTTCACTTTGCCGAGAGGCTTGGTGAGAATATCTACAACCTGAAAATCAGTAGGGTAGTATTGGAGCTGAATTTGGTGGTTCAAGACCTGTTCACAAATGTAGTGACATTCAACCTCAATATGATTTTTTCATTCATGAAAAACAAGATTCTTCACAAGCTTCTACACACCCCGATTGTCACCGTGAATGATGGGAGGTTTCTCTTCAGGAATCCCTATATTTGCAAGAATGCAACGTAACCAAATCGCTTCACACACAGCTCCTTGTGCGGCGCGGTATTTAGCCTCAGTGGATGAGAGAGCAACAAAAGTTTGCTTCATGCTAATCCACGAGATAGGTCTAGATCCGAGATGAAAAACATACCTTAAAGTGGATTTCCTATCATCAATGGATCCTACATAGTCTGAGTCTGTATATCCCTATAAGAAGAACTGAGTGTTCTTCTGATACTCTAGACCAAAGTCAACTGTACCTTAGACATATCTCAACACATGCTTTGCTGCTATCTAATGACATTTCTTTGGCTCCTGCATAAATCTAGCGAGATAGCTCACTGCAAAGCAAAGATCTGGCCTAGTATAAGTCAAGTAAATGAGACTCCCCACAAGTATAGTGAGTGCCATCTACCTACGGTGAATCCTGAATCTAGATAATTGCAAACCTTTTTCCATAGGTGTGGACATTGGTTTACAATCTAACATTCCATACTTTTCCAGGAGTTTCTTGGCATATTTCATCTAGGAGACGAAGATATGATTCTTCTTCTGCCATATCTCTAAGCCAAGACAAAGCAGTGAAGTAGCCTCAAATCACCATCATGTCGAAGGATTTCTTCGATCATTCTTTACATCATCCACAAGATCATCTACGTACAAAACCGAATGACAATCTTTGTTCCTACCTTCTTGATATAAAAATTTGTATCTGAGAGGCTACGAGTGAATCCATGCTGCGCAATAGGTGATTATCAATTTTTATATACCATTCCCTAGGTGCTTGTTTGAGTCCATAAAGTGACTTGATCAGATGACATACCTTGTGTGGTTGATGCTCGTCTACAAACCCTTCAGGTTGGGCCATGTATACTTCATCTTTGAGATCACCATTCAAAAAGCACTCTTGACATCCATCTGCTGAAGTTTCCATCCATTTTGTGCCGCCAAAGGCACGGAGACAACTCTGATGGTTTTGATCTTCACTGTGGGTGCAAAGGTCTCATCATAGTCAATTCCTTCTTCTTTGAGCATAACCCTTTGCAACAAGTCGTGCTTTGTGTTTGTAGATTAAACCATCTGCCTTATATTTTGTTTTGAAAATCCATTTATAGCCAATGGATTTCTTACCTAGAGGCATATCAACAAGTTCCCACGCCCGATTCTGAAGTAGGGAATCATATTCAGCATCCATAGCCTGTTTCCACTGTGGTTGGTCTAATGCCTCATGAACAGTGTCAGGTTCGGTGCTCTCAACAACTGAACTCATGAGTGTAAAATTTACCTCATGTCCGGCTTGACTTCGTGTTCGAATCCCGTAGAAGTTCTTGGAAGTGAGTTCAGGTGTGCATCCCCAATAGTTTTTTGGACCCATTTCAGACGTTGATGTTGTTGCTACTGATGTGAAGATGTGTTGTCTAGTGTGCCTAGATCAACGAACAAGTATCCACTCAGCTCTTTTTTTCTCTCTAAGAAGAATCATCTTGCCCATCATCCGGATGTGTGAGAAATCTATGTGACGAGGTCGATCGGATCTCCATTATGTGGTAGGGAGTCAAAGGATGACTCATCACACACCACATCTCGACTCTCGTAGATCTTCTTCATCTCGTGGATCCATGAGATGGTATGCCTTTGAGGTAGTACTATACCCCAAGAAAAGACATGGCGTTGTCTTTGGATCGATCTTCTTCCTTTTCTTATCCGGAACATGCATATATGCAGGACAACCAAAAACTCTCAAATGATGGATAGAAGGTTTATGACCACCCATACCTCTTCCGGTGTCCTGTTCTGCAAGATCTTTGTGGGTTCCTGGTTGAGTAGATACAATGCTATCTGGACTGCTTCTACCCAAAACTAATCCTCCAACTTGGCGGTGGAGAGCATACAACGAGCCATCTCCATGACAGTCTTGTTGTGTCACTCGGAAATTCCATTCTGTTGGGCGTGTAGGGTGCAATCAGATGTTGTTGAACGCCATGCTACTTCAGGTATGCTAAGAACTTCTTCGATACAAATTCCCCCCCTCGATCTGAGTGGAGGAGAAGGAGAGGCTTCCCAGACTGCTTGGTGGCTTGCTGGTAAAAGGTTTGGAAATTGTCAAATGCCTCACTCTTCTTCCGAGGAAATATACCCACATTTTCCGTGAGTAATCATCAATGATGAGCTAGAAGTACTCAAAACCTTGGAAGCTAGTGGTAGGGGTCCGCACAGATCGGTGTGTACAACCTGAAGATGCTCCATCAAATGATAAGAGCTCTGTTTGAACGGACCTCTCGTGTTGTTTGCTGCAATACATCCCAAAGAAATGTAAGCAATTGGAAAGTGGAGGAAGCCCTCTTACCATTTCCTTGCACCGAGGCGATGCAGAGCCCCTACAGAAAGATGACCATATCGAAAGTGCCATAGTGCGGTGGACTCCGTCATTGAAGCGAGTGAGCAATGTTAGATGAAGTGGCCACATCCAGTGCAAATAGATGGCCCTTCATAAATGCTCGAGCAATTACCGAGTCTCCATGGGAAATGATGCAGGACTTGACCCCTTTCTCAACAAAGAATTCAACCTGCATTCGATGATGATTAAGAAGTTGAATCACAAACAAGAGATTTGAGGTCAAACCTAGAACATATAACACCTTCATGAGTGTACATCTTTGTGTCCCAAGAGGAATGATGACATCACCAATCCCCGCCGCAATATACTCCTGATTATCTGTGATGGTGATCCGATCTCCAGTGGGCCGATCATTCAAAGTATGGAACAAATTCTTATTGTCAGTCATGTGTTTGCTGGCGCCCAAATCAATCAACCAAACACTTTCTGACAGCTGCGAAGTCTGTGAGACTAGGACAATGTCTAGATGAGTTGTGTCTAGAACCTCTTCATCGGAGGAGGCATCCTGTGAGCAGCAATATGACCCTTCTGCCTCTGATTACGAGCACGCCAATGGGATTTCTTGGAATATCCTTTTCCAGAAGTGCTCTCTTCACCAGAGTTTCCATACTTGCGACCATTATAATAACATTTCACAGTCATGTGCGTATCCGTGGAGCAAATGTGGCACCATTGATCCACCTTGTTGTTTTGTTTCTTCTGGGATGGCCACCGTGGGTGGCCACCGAGAAGGTTCTTCTTTGTGGATGTTGCTTCGATTCTGGGGATGACTTCCATTTTCGAGGCTTAAGATTTTGATTTTTCCTCGTGATGAGAGCCTTGTCTTCGAAGGCTTCTTGAACATTCTGAATGGCTTCTTCCTGCTGGAGATAATTCACCAATGTGGCAAAACTCACCTCCTATTGAGTGATGGTCAATGTGGTGATCAGTGTCCAAAATCGGGAAGGAAGAGCTCACAAGGTGAGCAGGACTAGTAACTTGTCATCCACTGGTTCACCAAGAGTAGAAAGTTCTGCGTGTAACTCAACCACATGCCGCAAGAAGGCTTCGACTGATTCACCATCATGCATACTCATCGTGTGAAGCTTTGTCTGAAGATTCAGTGTCGTCGTCAGATTCTTGGCTTCATAGATGGTACACAATGCAGCCCATGCCTTAGAGGAAGTGGTTGCTTCCCAAATGTGAGGTTGAACCTCATCAAAAAGGCTTAGAGTGATAATCATTAATGCTTTTGCATCGGCCTTTTAATGCTTAGCCAACAGATCAGCGTCTCAGGGAGGGGCGTATTTGCTTAAACGATCCCCCAAAGATCTTCAAACTGAAGAATCATCCGCATCTTGGTTTTCCATGCGGCGAAATTTGGCCCTTTCAAGAGTTGGGCATCGATAGCAATATTTTTGGAGCCGACATGACTTATGTCTCTCATAATGTGGCATGCACGTGAACTCAATAGGCTTGTGAAGGCACTCCTTTCCAACAATCTTCTCTCTATTTGACCTTCCTTTGTCTCTAGTTTCTATTGCTGCTCATATACTTTGTGTATTGAACGGAAGAGAAACAGAGGGGAGAAGACTTACTTCTTATGCCAACGTTGCAGGTCCTTCAAAACTCCAAACAGTTGCCAAAGAGCAACGTATCTGCAGAATGTTTCACGTTTTGTCAAAAATTCCACTATGTAGGTCGCTCCAAACAAAACCACATACGTTTTGTTCAAAGAAGAAGTTCAGTTGCAACACAAAACAGGGATGATGAACTCAAAACGGTTCACTGGTCGCTGGTCTATATGCCGAACAAGATCTTATTTTCACTTAGTTGCTGCCACATCCACAGGTCATTGCCAAACAAAACAGATTGCTCCACCACGCACAGTTTAATGGAGACTCCACGTTGGCCAGCAACAGCCAAAAACTAACGCTCCACGCTCAAAGAAATTCTCCATGTTTTGCTTCAAGTTTCCCACGCAGCAGAGGAATGGGACACTGACACTCCAATCTTCACGGTAGATCACTTGCCAGGACTTTACAGTCTCCACACAGGCCGGTTCCTCCAAATTTTGATGCAGGAAGGGAAACAGTTATTCTGTTCAGGGAGAATGGTGGTGCTTCCTCACGGCTCACCAACACTCCACAGCAGTTCTTTGCACGCAGCCTTCCAATGCGGGTTCAAAACACCAAAACAAGTTTCTTCCCCACGTGCCAAGAAATTGGTGCTCTTGATAAGTTTCCAAACTTGGTTTACAGGACTCCTCCTTTGTACGCTGGTTGAGGTTGGTTTCACTTCATGCAGGTTTCCTATTGAAACAGGTCGATCCTCCAATGTTGAGCGCATGCGGTCTCCAAACTGCCATGCCTAAGGTTGCCTCCACACACAGTAGGATCGGGCCTGTGAAGCAAAATGCCACGCCAAGGATATAAGAGCTCTGATACCAATGATGGCAGCGAATGAAAGATTTATTCAATGTGTTGCATTCAATCAAAAGAGCGGACCAAATATATAGGTTGCGTGAGGAAGGAGAGGAGAGGAACAATTCAATAACTGTTCACTAACTACCAATGTATTTTTAACTAACTAATGTGCAAACAGAAAATCCCATGATTCACTTAAGTCATTTGACTTTCATAATGGGATTATTTACCCTGTAAGGCAAGCAATAAAATCCCATGATTCACTTAAGTGATTTTTCTTTTATTCCACAATGGGAATTTTTACCCTGCAAAGGCAGGTAAGAAATTCCGCTTTGCTGTTGCCTCTAATTTTCCCATTGTCACTTAAGTGGCGTTGCTTCCATGGGAAAAAGTACCCTACTAGGCAGGTACAAAATTCCCACCTGCCTGCTGCTTCTAATTTTCCCATGATCCACTTCAATTCTTCTTTTTCCAAAAATGCGGCCAGCCTAGAAGAGGCTTTTTGGTGCACGACTTCGTCTTTTCCCAGAGAACCAGACCTCCGATGGTGACTTCCTTCTAGCATAACGTGCGTATATGATCTCTAGTTACTCCAGGCAAAGAATCAGGCCAAACCGGAAAAGGAATTGATCCAGAGAAATTTCACAGAAAATGAAATGGGAAAACACAAAAACACAAAATGTTGCCGAAGTCACAAATAAAGCCTGAATGCATTCTGGTTAAAACCCTCTTGGTATATGGGAATAACGATATGTAAGATCACAACAAAGTTAAACCGGAGCACAAATTGCCTCAAACAGGGCTCAAAATAATTAAATACAAATTTCCCGCAAGTAAATCCCGACGACAGAATATAACAATTTTGGGCATCTGGGTATTTGGCGAAAATGACTAATATGGCTCTTTGGGAATATCTTGACACAATACAAGAACTTTCTGGCAATAAAAACACAAAACGACCCACTATTTTAAAAGTACGAAATTTTTTCGGATAGGGTAGTCTCAGATTTTAGGATGAAATCTGGGGACACCAATCGGCTCCATCTGTGGACATCTTTTTCTCGTCGAATGACAAGGGAAAAGGTGAGATCCCAAAGATCTCTGGTTTCGTATCTCGTCTTTTGGGCATAAGGTCAAGCAAACAAAAACAACACAACACGAAAAACAAAGAAAAATAGACAAAGTTTCATTTATATACATACAGTTTTACCTTCCACTTTTTAGTTCTGAATAGCTTCGGATGTTGTGCATTGAAAGGAAATGGTAACACAATTCCATCCCAGTAGGCAAGGAAGAAAGTATCCATTCGGAAGCTCTTTTGATCACGAAGGGCCCCATCTAGAGTGAATCAGATTTTCCATGCATGCCCTTCGGTTCATGTCTCTTGGCCCATAAGAGAACCCAGTCTCCGATCTTGAACTTCCTTTCTCTGGCCTTCTTGTCAAATAACTTGGGCAAGTCTTCATCAACTTCATCTTGTGGTGGCTCATCCTTTCTTCTCTCTGTGGTGAGTAAGTCTTCATCAACTTTCTCCGTTCCCAGATTTACATGCCGCATTTCGAGGAGGAAGTATCACCATATTCTTTGTTCTTCTTCAAGTCTTGATCTTACTTGTAGAAAGTATCCACTAAGGAAACTAAACCCTTGGGGATTTTGTTACCTTGTGGCTAGATTACTCCACTACTGTCATCATAACCTAGATAAGTTTTTCCTGTGACTGTTTGTCGTGGTGGTGACTTATTCCTTTCAACACACAACCTATCAAATTTTTCTTGTTACGGATGTGCGAGATGTTTGTTTAGGGACTTTGGGGCGGTAGACCATCTCCACTTTATAGTTTCCTTGTCTCGAAAATGGATGGTGGTCTATCTGGATTCAATAGTCCAAATTGTGACTACCAAAGATTCTCGCCTTGGAATTCTAATTTGTTGGAACAAAGTCGATAGAGAAGGCCTCAAATTCGAGTGTGGCAGAAAGCACTTTATCTCGGTAATGCTTCATCTTATCTCCTTTGACTTGATTTTTCCTCAAACTTGATTTACAAGAAGCTCAATCTCCTTTGGCTTTAAGGAGTTTTACTCCGTTCTTCTTAGCTTGTTCCATTCCTAAGCAATAATGCTTCATACTCCGCCATATGATTGGTGTTCTCGAACATCAGATTGTGGGAGTATGGGAATATCTCATGATCTGGAGATATTAGTAGAAACGCTGCTCTCCGATCCAAAAGAACAACAAGTACCTTTAAACTACAGAGTCCAAAATTTTTCTTCTTCTTTTGGTTACGGCTCTGAATGTCTTTATCCATTTCCAAGAAATATACCCCACGGTCATATTCTTGAAAAAGAATCTTGATCTAGGATCCTCGATTTTGTAACCGTATACTTGGACCTCTTTTCCGGCTCCATCTTCTGATTAATCCCTTTGATAGGAATATGGGCATAGGACCAATCCATCTTTACTTCTCCTCCCACTCTTTGCGAAGTTTCTACTCAAAACATCCCATAAGAAACAGGAATATCTCGCAACTAATATTGTCATCTTTAATCTTTTGTCGAAGAGTCTGCCAACTAATACTTGTGTGTCTTTGATTTTTCCGATTAAAGGGACTTGTCTCTCCATGGAATAACACCTTTTTATGGTCTTTGTCAAGGTAATCCCGAGAGCATCTACAACTTTAGTTGACATGACATTGTCAGAAGCACCCGAATCTAAAATGCAATTGCTTAACTTGAAACCATTAAGCAATAAGAAGAGATAGAAAGGTTCCACCCTTTCGAGAAGATAATGAGGGTTTAACAACTGCAGTGTTGTTCTAGGGAGGACTATCCTTGGGTTTAGGAAAAATGCCCTTTGATGCATTAGATGGTCCTGGTGATTACACATATTTGAATAGCCTACTTAACTACTCAGGAAAGGCCCTCAAGTATCTAACTTCTGACAATTGAACTCTAGTTTTCTTGGCATGATCAATAATGTCAAAAGAAGAAATAGATTCAAATACCTGAGCTACTTTTTGTGGTTGAGATGAAGAACTCGCATTCTTATCTCTAGGAGCCAAGGAAGAAGGTAAAGGGCTGCCCCTTCTTTGTTCATCAGTTAATGCCTCAGCTTGACGAGTTTGTGATCTTGTAAATACTACATATGCATGACCATGATCATCTTCATGAAGTTTCTCATCGTCATGTTCAGATTTGTAGTTTAGGTAATTAATGTTGGAGTTGCCAGCAGGACCTATAAAATCATCATTCTTGAGCTGATTAGTGTCAGCTTATTGGTCTTCTTCATTCATCTCCACGTTGTTTCTGGGAGTGGCTTCAATTGCTAATCTTTGGGAACCACCAATGCGGTTCCGGTTGTTGATGTGGTTGAAATTCCGAGCAGGGGCAATGTTGTTGCCTTGAGCCATTTGAGCCATTTGTTTCTTCATCTGCATCATCTCATTTACCAATTTTTGCAATAATGAATCATAAGTAGTAGCAGAGGATGAAATTTCAACTCTAGAAGTGTTGCTCTTTATCTTTCCAAATAAGAATGATGAGATCGTATTCAATTTCAACCACCATGTTCTAGGCTCTAACAAGTCACAGGACGTGCTCTTCACATTGATAGCTTACTTTAGGAAGTAAAACATCAAGAAGAATACCTTTTGATTGTCATCATTCGAGAAAGCGAATTTCTTGAGTTTTGTATAATAATCTTTGGAATTTTGCAATAAAATCCTACATGTGCTCTTGTGGCTCCTTCTTGGTGAGTCATTGGGTTATCAATGTACTGGAATCTTCACTACCTTGAATCTTTTCAGAATGCATCCCGCATAGTAGCCCATTGGTTATGGTACCGTGAGCTAGCCGAAAGAACTATTCTTCACCAAGTCATGCAGAGTCTCTATGAAGAGTCCACAGATACATCTTCATGTTCGACTGCAAGCACTCCACAAGATATAAATAACACAACCAAGTGGTCATCTGGATTATGCTTTCTATCTCCAAAGAATTTTGGAAAATTCTTTCTCCCCTTTAGGTAGATCATACATAGGATGAGTCGACTCGGATGTCCAAAGGTTGCACCCCATGGAACAGGTGTGCAAGAGCAAGTGGCTGATTCTGCATCATGAAAGGAGCATGTCTTCTTTGAGAGTAGACTTGATGAATAATTAAGGCTGCCGAATTTGTCAAGATGATCCAGATCTGGATGAGTTTGTACTCTTCTTCCTGGTGAAAAATTGGATCTACGGCTTCTAACTTGAGGAGGATGATTTAAATTGAATTGCTCCTGCAATATGTAGAAATGATCCGTCCTTCCTTACGCCTTCACAGATCGGGTGAATGGACGTTCATCCAAGTTGAGAGTAGAATGGGAAAACACTCAGATCTACAACAGATAAGCTTTGATATGCAAAAAGAGTTGTTCCCCAGCGGAGTCGCCAAAAACTGTTGGGTATATTTTCTACACAACAGAGCACCTAGGTAGTCATGAGATAAATCTCCCTCATTTACCGGTGAGGCTCCCGTGTAAGATTTTTCAGTTAAATATGCTACTATCTATTTGGGGGTTTTACTTTAACTACTCAACTCATGAACCATAGCTAAATAATTCTGCAGCAAGTAAGAAGCTATGAAAAGAAAGGAAATATCTAAAGTGGGGGAAAAAGAGTAGGAAACAGGAATAAAAGATAGGAGATGTGCAGCCTAATCAATAGATAACAGAGTTGATTGCATGCACATAGACAGATCCAATATATATTAACACACAGAATTATAAACAAAGGGAACCCTCAAATCTAGATCTAAAATAACACAAAGTTTATAAGTAGATCTAAGACTGAAAGTTAGAAATAAATGCACCGTTGACTCAAAGTTCTCTCGAAATGTGCTCCTTTCTATTCCTTTGCCTCAAATAGCTATCGGGGTTTCAGACAAAGTCCTGAACAAGAGAATGCTGCTTACAAATTCTCGATCATTTTACCCATAGGTTCTTCCTCTACTTATAACATGTAGAGGGGCATTTACAATTGGAAGCTTTTAGTTGGAATGACACATGTGGAAGTGGGAAAGGAAACAACCGGCAATCTCCTCCTAGAATTATTCTTTGCATGACATGCATGATTTGCAACTGATAATAGAACCTTCCATTTTGCACGGTTGTCACCTATCTCCAAGTAGTTGACTTCTTCAAGTAATGGCTTTTAAACCAATCACTTAAGTTTTATAATTTAATTGATCGCTCAATTACTTTGTCGGAGGAAAGAAGAAGGAAAAGGAAAGTTGCAGTCTTGTTCTTTTTTCACATTCTGCATGCAATTGATTCTTTTGCCCTTGATTCTCACCAAGTTGGATCTGGAAGCAAGTTGGATCCGGAAACAAGCTAGATCTCGAAGCGATGGATCTGAAACTTTCTTACAGTATTGCCTTTTCCATGTCTTCCCTTTCATCCTTGAAGCTTTTGTAGTTCTTCTCCAGTACATGCATTAGTGCAATGTTGGTCGTAGACAACTCATCATTTTTATTTTTAATTGCATATGAGCAATTAAAAATTCTGAAAGCACTTCAGGTGAATGTAAATTCAATGAAGGGTTCAACTGGAAGATTGGGAGGACATGCACAAGATCCTGGAAGAAATTTCCCACGCAATGACTTCTTCACAGTTGCATTCAAACAAGAGGATGAAGCTTTTGTGCGAAAGCTTTTTGCAACTATGATATATGGATTTGTGTCTCGATGTTAGCAAATATGGAAGTAATGCATGATGCTGCTGAGCTTTCTTTTTCATCCCGCTTTGCCATGGCTAGAGCAATATTTGTTTGAACAATTCTTTTTCTCCTTATCTTGCCGGAATTCTTCAAAACTGGTGCAGATCTGGATAATTCTTCAGATTTAGAGGATATATTCAATGTATTAGACATTGATTTAAGCTCCCTTTCTCTTATAAAGTACCTATAAATGAATTCCTACGATTAATTCAAACAAAGATGGGAACTAGAACATGAACAGTGGATTTTAATCATAAAAATCTGCATAATTCAAGCCTGCTGCCCCAAATTTGATGTTTTATTTACATGCAAAGCAAGCATGAATTTTACCAACTTCACCTGAGCACCTGTATCACTTATGCAAACAATTATAAAGACACAAATCAACCTCCTTCAACCTGTGTGCCAAAATTGGAAGCTTTTAACATTAATTTCACCTTCTTTTGAGCAAAAATACTCTTCAAATGGGGTGCACTTTTCCTCTGGGCTGCACTTCTTTGCTTGTGAATTAATTAATTCATCCTTATGGCATCCCATGCTTATATAACTCTCATAATTCTATAATTAATAATTGCCCCTCCTATTCCTGGCAATTAATTAATTAAAAATAATGTTTTTCTCTTTAACTGGTGTGCTAAAATTGCATGTTTAAGGACAACCATCAAATAAATTAAATTTATTTAATTAAATCAACCTCCCTTCATTCCACTTAAGCTTCACAATGTGCTTTGACCTTAGCCACTGAAAATAGGAATTAATTAAATCATTTAATACTTAAAAAGTATTAATTCTCTCCCAAATGGGGCGCACTTTTTGACATGAAGGGGCTGCATTAAATAAATATTATTTATTTAATTTTAGAATAGTCTAATTTCAACCACCTTTTGTCCTTTACCCTCTATTGACTTTTCCACAAGCCTGGGTGCCAAAATTGGGTGAATAATTAATTTAATTAATTAATTTAAAGGTTGTCTTTCCTTCCCCAAAGGGGTCGCACTTTTTGGCATAAAGAATTCTATTTTTAAGAAACACATGACAATGAGATTATTTACCTTGCAAGGCACCCCTGAAAATCCCATGATTCACTTAAGTCATTTGACTTTCATAATTCGATTATTTAGCCTGTAAGGCAAGCAATAAAATCCCATGATTCACTTAAATGATTTTTCTTTTATTCCACAATGGAAGTTTTACCTGCAAGGCGGGTAAGAAATTCCCATCTCTCTTGCCTCTAATTTTCCCATTGTCACTTAAGTAGTGTTGCTTCCATGAGAAAAAGTACCTGCTTGGCAGTACAAAATTCCCACCGCCGCTTTGCTTCTAATTTTCCCATGATCCACTTCAATTCTTCTTTTTCCAAAAATGTGGTCAGCCTAGAAGAGGCTTTTTGGTGCACGACTTCGTCTTTTCCTAGAGAACCAGACCTCCGATGGTGACTTCCTTCTGGCATAACGTGCGTATATGATCTCCAGCTACTCCAGGCCAAGAATCAAGCCAAACCGGCAAAGGAATTGATCCAAAGAAATTTCACAGAAAACAAAACGGGAAAACACAAAAACACAAAACATTGCCAGAAGTCACAAATAAAGCCCAGAATGCATTCCTGGTTAAAACCCTACTAGTATATGGGAATAACGATATGTATGATCACAACAGAGTTAAAACTGGAGCACAAATTGCCTCAAACAGGGCTCAAAATAATTAAATACAAATTTCCCGCAGGAAAATCTTGACGACAAAATATAACAATTTTAGGCATCTGGGTATTTGGCGAAAATGGCTAATATGGCTCTTTGGGAATATCTTGACACAATACAAGAATTTTTGGCAATAAAAACACAAAATGACCCACTATTTTAAAAGTATGATTTTTTTCTGATAGGGTAGTCTCGATTTCAAGATGAAATGCTGGGACACCAATATTGCGTGGCAATGATGATTCAAATAAAAGAAGAGTGGATCTTAGGATGGTGATATGATACCCCCTCGAGGGGTTAGGTGGGGAAGGAATGAGTTAGGTAACCACTCGAAAAGAGGAGAGGCCCAAGTTAGTAGATGAGATAGTATTAAAAGATGAGAAAATTGAGGATTATATGAGAGGAGAGAAGATTAGAGGATTAGAAGATTGATTGAAGGGGTTGGATTATAGGATGCCCCAGTCAAGGGGTTGAGATTAAGGATATTGGATTTGAGGATTAGAGAATAGAAGGATTGTTGATGTTGATTAGGATATTGATGAGGATGTAGGATTAGAGGAGTAGAAGATATTGGATTTTGGAGTAGAGGATGCCCCAGTCAACGATGTATGAAAAGGGTGAAGATTTAGGATTAGTGGATTAGAAGATGTTAGATTTGAGGATGTTACATTTGAGGATTGATTGGATATGAAGATAGGGTATTGGTTTATAGGATGTTGGATTTGGAGGATTAGAAGATTGAGGATGTTTGGATGAGAGAATAAGGATTGGTTTTTGATTGATTTGGATGATAGGACATTGATGAGGAGAGGATTGGGATGATGATTGATGAAGTGATGAGAAAGAATGTTCAAGTTTGATTGATAAGAGGATGTTAGAAGATGCCCCTGACCAAGGGGTGAGGATTTTGGATGTTGGATGTGAGAGGATAAGATGTGGATATTGATTGATTGATAAAGGATTGATTGGATAAGAGGATGAGGAGGTTAGATAGTTAGTTAGATGATGATGAGGATTAGGTGTGGATGATGATAAGGCTAAAAGATGATGATATAAGGGGTGTGCTACCATAAAATGCCCACTGTTATCATCATTAACATTGGTATTGATGTGGCATAGAGCAAAATGTACCAAGGTATAAAGACCATGATGATTGAATTTCCAAATGCCCTTGTCCTCATATCATTGGATAGATTAATACAAAAATATGGTCCTCATATCATTGGACCGTGTTAAAGAAAAAGAAACAAAAAGGGGCCTCATATCATCGACCAAAATGTAAATGCAAACAAGTAAGCAAACACACACAAGAAAAAACACACACATTGCATGTATGGATTTTTTTAATGTTTTGATTTTTAGATTTTGGATTTTGGATGTTTAGATTATTTGATGTTGGATGTTGAGATTTTGGATTTGGGATGGGGGGAATGGTTGAGGATAGGTAAGATGAAAGGATTTAGGATGGGATATCTCATGGAGGGTTGGGAAGGGATGTAAGGTGGGATGCGACTTTCTCCTATAAGTCCCAAAGCATGTTTGGGTAGGATGAAAGGGAAGGATTGAGGGAAATTGGATAGGTTAGATAGGATAGGGATTGGTTGATAGGTTAGGATTAGATGGGATGTGGGATGGGAGATAGATAGATATGATTAGGAATGTGATATAGGATAAGATGATAAGATATGACCCTAGGTATTGGGGGATGGATTGAGGGATAGATGTGGTGTGCCCCCAAGTGTAAAGTAGGGTGACTTGTGTGGATGGATGAATGGGTTCGATTTTCCCCTAGGTGTAGGGTAGGATGGGAAGTGAGGGGTATCTAAAATGGATAATGCTCCCAGGTGGATGGTAGTAAGGTTACCCCCAATCATGATGATGACAATTGAAAAGGGACATGAGGAGGATTGGATGAAAAGGAAAGGATCATCGTCTTCCCATGGATGTTTGATCCAAAGGGAAAAAGGATGTGGATGTGATGGATGGAAGGAAAATAACATCAATGATGAACAAAAGATGAGCCTAATGAAACATGTTGTAAGGAAAGAGTTGGAATAAAAAAATGTCACCAATGTCTAAACAATACATGACAACATGCGAGCCCTATGTCTTTGTGAGATCAAAGTGTGTGTGATTGTGATGGTTAATTATCGCTTGAAGTGAAAACTTAATGGGTAGTATGTGAAGACAAATGAGAAAATGTATCGGCAGGTGATTAAATCAAATAGGTGGATGGAAGGTGAACGGAAGGCTAAGTCTTGCATTTCTCTGCTACAAGTAGACATCCATAGCCTCAACAAAGATGCATCTGATTCTTTTCACAACATTTCTCTACTACTAGCTAGGCATCCATAGCCCTAGTAGAGATGCTGGAAACACCCTAGAGAGATTCTTGAGGTGGATTTTATTTGATATTTTTAATTTTAATATGATTATTTTTCTTTTTGATATTTGGATTTTTTTTTCATAAAGAGGTTCCACTCTCTTGAGAACTCTCAAGGGTTTAATAATCACTAGTGGCTTGATGGGGGATGGAAATGAGTGTGGAGATGACATTGGATAAAGTGTTAAAAGGCAAGCCCAAGGGTATTCACCAAAAGCTAATTAAGTGTGTTAAATTGTGAAGATCTCTAGGAGGATAATTGTGCTTGAATGTTAGAGGTAATGATAGACCAAGGTCACATGGTTGTAGTAGGTATTATTGACTTATAACATGTGTGAGCAAGCTGATCAAGTGTTAAAATGAATGGATTAGAAGAGGATATGAATGGATGTGATGATAAGAATGGATTAGATGCAAAGGGATTTGGATGTTGGATGGAAGGAGGATGGGTGGGAAGGAAAGAATATCCATGCGTAGGTGACGAATTATGTGCTCAATCCATTTTTAGGTGTTTGGTATTTATAGGGGGTTAAATGATTTATGATTGGGTTGAGTGGTTGGGATGGTAGGATCAATAAGATGAGTGGTATAAATGGGTTGTGGAGTAGTTGGAGGGATGTTTTTAGTGTTAGGTTTATACCCTAAGCCTAAATGACCTAGATTTTGATGAAGGGAGATGGGTTCAATGAATTCCTTGTTCATGGATGCCTAAGCCTTTGCCTCGATGTTTCATATTAGAAAAAATATTTTTAGCTATAGGATATGAAGTGGATGGGAAGGATGATCATTGGACGGGGGTTGTAGTTTTGTCATCCGTTAAGAGGTCGAGATGTAATTAAGGATGGGAGGTGAGATTTGTTTTGGTTTTTGGTTGGTGAAGGATATTTGGATGTACGATGAGATTTGGATAGATGATGATGTTGGGATGTTGAGTGTGATTTGGATGGTAGACAATGGTTAGGGGAAGGATTGGGATGGAAAGGTGGTGGATAAATAGGTACAAGAACAAGAATCCCTTGGTTAATGAGGTTTTAGACATAAGACCTAAATTATATGCAATGATTGGTCGAATGTCCATGGGTGCGATGGAAGTCACAATAATAGTGTTCCCAATACCAAGATAGTTTGGGAAGGTTTTGATCATGTGATTTGATTGGGGGATGGATGATCATGTTGAAGGTTTTTAGACGATGGAATATGGTGCTCAAGGATTATCCTAAAGGAGTGAAGTGGTTTGGGTTAAATAGTTTTGGGGAGTAGGAAGTAAAGGTGCAGGATTAGGTGGATTATGAGATGTTTTGGTTGTTTTGGATTTATGAGTTGGATTATATTGTTGTGGAGCTTAGAAGATGAAGGGGGGGATTAGGCCTGGGGGTGAAGTGTATGGTTTGGGCTTGGATGATGAGTATATTTGGTTGATTTTGGATTGGTTGGAGTATGTGGTTTTGAGGTAGATGATTTTGGCTTAGGATTAGATTGTTTTGGATTAGTAGATTTAGATGAAGGGAATAGGTGTGATATGGGGATTATATTAGATTTGGGTGATGTTGGGGATGAAGGAGATTTGGGAGATGGGTGTGGTGTAGGAACCACATTAGATTTGGTCAATTTAGGGGATTAAGTAGATGAAGTTGGCATAGGAGTCTCATTATATTGGGTAGAGATGGGGTGGGGAGAGGATTGGGATTGGATTTTTAGGTTTAGGAGTTGGTGCCTTAGGAGTCACATTAGATGTTTTAGGATTTGGGGATGGTGGAGATGAAATAGGATTAGAGGATATGATAGTGTTAGGTTTAGGTGATGAAGGGGTTAAGATAGGATTAAGTGTGGATGAAGAGGATGAGGGTAGCGTAAGAGTCACAATGGATGAGAAAGATATGTCAGGATTGGGCTTAGGTGATGGAGGGCATGAAATAGGCTTAGATTCAGCATTTCATGGTGGACTAGAGGATGTGGGACTATCTAGGAGAAATTCCATAGGATCGGATTGGGATGATGAAGATGACGAGGATGGAGGAATAAGATGAGATGTGGGAGATGATAATTTTGGGTTAAGTTATTGGGATTATTTTGGATATGTGAATAAGAATGGATTATAGGTTTTATAATGATTGGATTTAGGAGCTTGGATTTGGGATGGTGGTGGATTATCTGCATGAGTTTTTATGGGAGGAAGGTGTAGGTCATGATGATTGATATGGGATTTGGAGGTTAGAATTTGGGATGGTTGTGTGGGCTTGGGATTGGTGACTATATTAGTTAGGACATAAAGGAGGTCCTCTTGGTCTAGGTCAAAGTTAGTGAGGTTGTCAAAGTCGATGTAATTGGATTGTGGGGATAGTAGTTTATGTTGATTAGGTCAGGATGTGGATTGAGATGATTTGGGTAACTCAAAGAGGAATTCATTGGGGTGAGGGCTAGGGATCTTAGGAAGGTGGATTTGGATGGGGTTGGTTGGGAGATGATGGTTTAGGAGGTGATTAGTTGATACATGATTTAAGATCAGATATTTGTTGATTGAGTTGTTGGATGGTTTTTAGGATATTAGGATCAACATGGGATGGTTGATTTGGATGGTAAACAAGGGATTGATTGAGGTCGGATGTGAGATTTGAGATTTATTTATTAAGGTGTTGGATAGTGTGTGGGATTTTATGATCAAAGAAAGATGGTTGAATTTTATGGGTGAGGGATGATTGGATATATTGGTTTATGGATTTAGAAAAAGGTAGGGGTTTGGATGTTGGTTTGGAGAAGATGGGGATTGAGGATCAAATGACATGGTTTGATAGGATGTGTAGGGAATTATATTTGGATTAGGATTGTTTGATTAAGGATGGTTGATGGGATTTGGATTGGGATTATTTAATTAAGGATGGTTGATTATGATGATGTTTGATTGATTAAAATTTTAAGGTGATAGGATGGTTAAGGGTGTTCACAAGCAAGCAACAAACATGCAACACACACCCTAACTAGTCAAGTGGGATTACAATCAAGCTATAGCCCACTTTCAATACCACACACCGACGATGGTGCCACAATTTTCTCTCCACCTATGTTTCAATGTGGGGTCAGCTAATGAGTGATCTTGGGGAGTGTGGCCTCCTTACACTATAGTTTGATTATGGCCAAAAGGTTTCTTAGTCTAGGATGTACAGCTCACTAAGGGAGTCCCTCATATACCTTGTGGTACGTGGGGCCGATACCATGTTATAAGGACCTTTCTAAGGCATGGGTATTGGGATCAGTGGAAGCCCCTCACTTCATGAAGATCTTAAAACAAACAAGCACTTAGTCAATAATGATAGCTCTCCAAGAATTTATATACCCCGCCAAACATAGGGTATGTCTATGTGTGTGGAGATGAGGCCCACGGTCATGAGACCCCTTGGACTATGGTAAGTGTGTGGATGTCACTTCCATGTCACGTTTCCATTATAAAATAAAAATTGGAAGGAAATCTAATTTTGATCCTCAAGATCGTCCTAGGAAGCGAGAGGAGAGCATACAAAATTTTTACTTCGGGATAAACAAACAATAAAGGAAAGTACACAAAAAGATAATGCAAGAAAATAAAGGTTAGATAATAAGATGAAATGATAAATAGTATATGAGTGGGTATTTAAGAGGAGGCCCTATAAAACAAATATTAGTAGTTTGATTATAACCCCAATGTCTTTGACCGATTGTGCTACAAAACAAAGGGTTAGTAGTTTTAGACTGATTTTTATCTTTGGTAAGCGTAGGAAGTTGCACACAAAGTGTTAGTAGTTGGAGAAGAAAAATATAACTCGATGTGTAATTAAAATGAAAAGATTTAGGAAAATGAAAAACATGAATAAATTATCTTATAAAATGCTAAATTAACACTTTCATTACATAGATCATTTTGATACCTTTCCAAGGGGAAAAAAATGGAGTCATTTCGAGTTTGGGATTAAAATTTATGGCTCTCGGAAGGTACCCAAAAAAAGTGCTATGACACAAGCATAGGTGTTGAACTATGTAGAATAGGCACCAAAATATGTATCATAGGAACCAAAGTAGGAAAAATGCACCAATATAGGCCATAAAGGCGTTGATGTATGGAAAAAATCTTAAAACTAGTCAAAAAATGCAATCAAAAATATTTGAGACTAAAGAAAAGGCGCTAAAGTATGCATCATAGGTTCCAAAGTTTGAAAAAGGTGAAAAAGCAAGGAATATGCACCAATTTAGGTAAAATTGCCATTCTTTTTAGCATAGGAGCCAAAACATGGGTCATAGGTGATGTTTCATGCTTTGAGAATGGAATTTAACCCAAATTTCAAAATTTGAAGGTGTAAACAAAAGTGAAAATTCTTGAAACTTTACCAACTTGTTCTAGGGATAAAAAAGAGTTAAGAACAATAAAGAAGTGGGGGTAAGCCCCATGGTGGGTGAAAAAATGTATAGGTTAGAAAAGATTAGTTGTGAATATGAGAAAAAAAAAATATTTTTCTCCTAATCTAATCCTTTCAAACAATACCTCAAATCGAGTAATATATTAAAAGGGGAGAGAATCAATACCTACACTTACCAAGAAGATGCAATACTCCTCCTTTGTTATGTTGGATTTTCTCTTGGATTGGTGTTGGTTGCTTCAAATTTTGTAGAGAAACTTGGGCAACACCTCCCCTTGATTACTTTGGATTGCTTGATGAAGGATGATGAATTGATAGATTGGATTGGAGATGGATTGAAGATTGTGGATGATTGATGAAATAAAATGGCAGAGATTTGTTATGGATTCTATGTGTTTTTCCCATCTAGCTCTCATGGGGGAGGAGAGTTAAATTTATAGCTTGTGGGAGAGAAAATTGATGGTGAAGATTCGTCCAAGTAGCATGAGGATCAATGGTTAGAAATTGAGGAGAGGATTGGAGGATTCTAGAATGGAGAATTCTAGATTTTGAATTCAAAATTCCATGGAGGGAAGAAGCTTCCATTGAATTTAAAATTCAATGGAAGGAGAAGTTTAGAGAGGCTTCTAGAAATAGAAGCCTCTATATTTAGAGGTGGAGGATGTGATTAGATTAGGATTAGGTTAGGATAATAAAAGATGATTAGGGAGATATTACATGGAAAAGCTAGGTGTAGGGTAGGTGGGTAGGTGGGTGTAGGAATATTAAATTCCTAGAAAATGATAATAAAGCTTAAGATAGGATAATAGGATATAATAATGAATTAAAGGGATTAATGATGAAATTATGGGATGATAAAGGGTAAATGTGATAAAAGGGATTAATAATAATTAATCTTGTGATTAATAATTAATTTAATCTTGTCTTATGATTAATTATTATAGAGATTTAGATACTCGATGATGTTAGAATATTTGGGAAAAATTAGTTAATTAATTAATTATGTCGATAATTTAGATGTCTACAATATTTACTAAGTTGTTTGAACTTATAATGGTTATTTTATTTTCTTCCATTTTCACTCACTAACATGGAAATGGAATCTCCCACTACTACTACACCTATTATTACCTTTTTTCGGACATGTTTTATTCTATTTTAACCAAATCTAAGGATTTTGTTGTACCACGAATATTGACTAAGTTCCAAAAAGTGCGTGTGCATAGGACCATGAATAGAAGGGTGCTCGGGAAACATGCGTGAAGAAGAAGGATTTAAGTGAAACCAAGGCACACATGCAAGAGGTAGAATAAAGGGTTTAAAGGACTTATCCATATTTGGCATCATTGAGTCACTTGAGGAAAAATGTGAGGACCCGACTTGGTGTGATAAGTGGATAAGGTGCCATCCTGGAACCTTGGAGGCTAAGAAAAGGATATTCCACAAAGAGAATATTTCCAAAATCATAATTTCGATTAGTGGAAGGTTTGGCAAAGGGATAAACTTCAACATGGAGGACCACATTGACACTTGGCACACAATCTTCTCATGAGAGAAGTCATGGTGGTGGATGTTGATCCTATTTAAAGGAGTGCTTGGGCTAAAATAATGATGGAAAAGGTAGTGTGAAGGTGCTTTAGAGGATGTAAGAGTGCAAGATAAGAGGGGAAGATAAAAAAGTGTCGCATAAATGTTAGGTGATGTTAGGGTTTAGAGTTCTTGATGCTAGAGGATTGTAAGGGATGTCATTAAGCATATGTATATATAGGTGTTTGGAGTCTGTAACCGGGTTATAATGGGGAAAGCATAGAGAGGATCTCTAATCGAGACCATTTTGTAGGGTTGGATCCTTGTTTATAGATGAAAATGGTCTGAGATGACCCTTTTGAAAGTAATGTGGCTACTAGAAACTCTTTTAAATCAATATACATGGATCTATTATGTACATCATGTTTATGGGTGTAAACCCTCATGTTATTTAGCTTATCATGAATAGATATGGTTCCTTTTTGCTTCATACAATGTTTATTTACCTTTTTTGATGCATTGATGTGTTGATTTGTTAGTTATATCTTCTTTCTTTCAAGTAGATCCATGTACTTCTGTTTTTAAATAATCCTCCATTAATGGCAGAAATCTCTTGCAAATCTCACATAAAGGAGGGCTCGGTGCTTGCACATTTAGTGAGTGCCCAACGCATCTTGGTGATAGGGCAACGCGTGTGCTTGGGGTTAGAAACAAATATTGAGGGTATAAACAAAATGACTACATCTTGGTTCCATTGTCGAGACCTCTTTTGAAGTTGTTGTGAGAGAGATGTGTAATGACGAGTGCTTGACCTTGGATAGTGTCGAAGCATGGCTCAAAAAAGGAGGATGAGTTTTCTCAGAGATTTAACACTAGACTTGAGTTTGATGCATGTAAATGGGTAGAGGATCACTTGTATCATGAGTTATATGAGACCTTTTTCTGTTGTTTCCTAGTAGAGTTGTATGAATGGTTATCAGCATATGCATCAAGGTCAAGTTGGTATTATAGACCTCATGTGTGGACCCAGGAAGAGTTTCAGAGGCTACATGATGCTGATTTGACTTGGACATGTGTTGTTGATCACTAGTGGAAAGGTGTGTTGATGAGTTATACCCTGGAGTATGTAATCTCTATGTATTCTTGTCTAGAGGTTGCTGAGTTTGAGTTCTTGAGGGAGCTAAGAGGATCATTCTTATGGGATATTCCTCAAGCTATAAAGATCATGATTATTATCCCTAAGTTTAGAAGCATTTTTATGGCTAGCTAAAATTCCTTTGAGCGTAGGCATGGAAGCTAGAGTGGAGGAAGATGGAAGACCTTGCAATTGAAAGAGAGAGAGAGAAGAGAGATGAATCAAGTATAATGAAGCTCGGGAAGGGATTTGTTAAGACAAATGAGATTGCATGAATGATGGATCTATGGAGGCAAACATTATGGGAAGGATTTGAGGTTTACGTAGAGGACATGGAGCCTGAGCAGTTTGTGCTACCCCATCTTGGAAATCGCGAGAGAGAGACCCCCTTGGATTCTAGTGAGAGCTCATCACTTGGAGAAAGGAGATTCATAGGCGCATCTAATTTCACTGGTGACCAAACCTTGGCACTTAGTTTCCCAAATCCAGAGATAAATATTATTAACCTAGTTAGTATTGGTATTGGTGATCTATCAACACCTAGGAGGTATAATTTTTCATTTGGTACATCTATGGATGCACAGTCATTTCCTATGTTTGGAGGCATATTGGCTAGCACAAAATTTGGGAAAACTATGGGTACACAAAGCTTGGGTATCACATTTAGTAGTGGCATGGGAAACACATCTGAGAGTGGTACAATATCACAGACTGTCGGCATGCAGTTTAGTGCAACAATAGGGACACAAAGTGTGACCACTTTAGGACCCTTACCAGCTACGAGAGGTGGATCTAGTGGTTCAGGAGGAGTAGGAACTCGTAGACCTGGTGGATCTGGTAGATCAATTGGGTCAAGAGGAACAAATTCGTGGATATAGTGGATCTGGTGGTGGAAGCAACACTAGAGGGAATCAAGGTCCTGGATCGGGATGACAAGGGTATTAACCACCTCAACAAGTATTCTTTAAAATGTCTTTACATTTTCTAGATTATAAGGGTGTTGAGGATGTTGCAGAGCATGTACACAAATGTGAGTTACTATGGTGTGCTAAGGGCATCACTACCCCAAAGCGTAAGGCAAGTCAATTTGAAATACATTGTAAGGGCACACACATAGTTGGTATCGAAGTATGACCTCACTAGATAGAAATGGATCACACCATGCTGCATAATGCCTTCTTAGCAAAATTCCATATTCTTGAGTTTGAACAAAAGAGCATTAGTGTGTTGAAGGAGATTCAACAAGGTATGGAAGAGAGTGTGCGGGAGTATGATGCACACTTTAAGACTCTCTTGTCAAAGTTGTCTTATGATATTCATCCTTCTCAACATGCTCAATGGTTTTTTGGAGGGTTAATAACACCTTTCGGAGAGCGCTTTCCCATAAAAATTTCACAGATCCGCATGTGAGGCCTTAGAAGCTTCCCTACATGTGGAGGCTGTGGGAAGCATGAATACCAACATTAGTCCATTTCTGGAGGCCCAGATTGCTGCCATGGCAAAGCAACTAGAGAAACTATTGTGAATTTGTCTCAAGAGACTCGCAGTGGCCTATGGTGCATGGATTGTGAGGTAGAAGGGCATACAAAGGATAGTTTTCCTCAGAGATTAGTGCAGGCCATGTCAACTAAGTTTGAAATTTACCATGGAGATCAAGATGTAATTATATGTCCATTGTTACAATGACGCAATCGTAAAATGTGTCTTGTTATTGCAATATTTGTACTTCTACTACTCATGACACTAATGATTGTAGATTGATTAACCATATACATGATGCCATTGATACTAGTGTGCACCAGACCAGTGTTAGAAATAACTCCAAGGATGATGGTCATCATTATGAAGGGTACATGGATGGAGGAGCTCATGGAAGAGGATTTCGGGAGGATTCAGAGGATGTAGCAATCACGGAGGAGCAAGGAGTGAATTTCCTCATGGAACTTGTTATAATTGTGGGTCTACAGAGCATTACAAATGCGAGTGTCCAAAATTTTGTAATGCTCATGGTGTGAAACAAACACAAAAGTATGAATAATGCTCGGAGTTATATGATCACATGATCTTGAACCAGAAGAAGGACATGGGCCATGGGGATGGTAAGTGTGAAGCGTGTTGATCCACAGTGGATGTCAAGGTTGGTGCAGAACCTTGAATTAGAACCTGTCCTAGTGACCACACGAGATGAGGTTACATGCGCAAGGGAGATTTGAAGCAAAGGCCTCTCATTACAAGAGAAGAAGTGTTCCATGAGAAGTATCTTGATCTAACTCATCAGAAATAATTCTATTAGGAGACCATGGAAGTAATCAGAAGTCTTCAAGGGGAAATTTAATGTCTAAAGGAACAATCCTAAAAGTTGGAGTAGAAGAAAAAGCGATGAGGTTCCTCAGGCGAATATAGATGATGTCAGAGAGGTGTGTAAGATGTTGCGCAAAGAATATATCATCCCTCTATTAGGATAATGGTTGAAGATAAAGTACCATGCACTGGAGGAGAGCATGAGAGGCATGTTTTACATGCTAATCTTCCTCCTCATAGTATTGACTATGACAAAGAAATCACATTGAATGTAGTTGTGGATGTATGGATCTTAAGTAACATCTTGATTGACACAGGTACGAAGTCAATGTTCTCACTTTAGATGCATGGAATCAAATGGGAAGGCCCCCATTGCAGCCCTCTTCGAATGTGTTGTATATGGAAAATAAGAAAAAGGATATGCCCATAGGGGTATTAAAGGATGCATCC
The DNA here is from genome assembly GCA_018340775.1 of Taxus wallichiana var. yunnanensis. Lineage (NCBI taxonomy): Eukaryota > Viridiplantae > Streptophyta > Pinopsida > Cupressales > Taxaceae > Taxus > Taxus wallichiana. The sequence continues at coordinate 251,398,284 of CM031238.1, read as the reverse complement.
ATAACAATTCAAGCGTGAAGTTCACTAGAGACTTTGAAGTTTTAGTACTTACAGAGGTAGATAACTTTCCAGCATTACTTAGGCACCCATGGTACTATAAGAATAATGTTGACTTGCTTTTAATAAGGGATACATAAGTTTCTAGAATTAACAAGAGCACATCATAATTCCACTAACATGGGAAGTCAACACCCTATATTGAGCCCTTGGGAGAAGAGGATTTGGATAGGATTTACGTCTTCACTATCCGAGACCCTAAAGTTGTTAATTCATCCATCAGGGGAAGGTATCATTCAATCGGAGGATGCTCAATTTATAAGTGATACAACTAGTGTGGCATGTGACAACTGGGTGCATAGGACTTATGAGTTAGTAGGAAGAAAAATGAGAGGCATCGTAACATGGGTTTCTAGGGTCGCTCACTTAGGCACCTAGGAGGAAAACAATTACCAAACAATAATGAGGGGCAAATCTGATGTTTTTAAGGGAAATGGAAGTTCAGTGGACTTTTCAGATTGAAAGGAGAAGTATATTGACTTATACCTTGCGTGAGGATGAAACACATTGGTGGGTGACACATCGAGATAATATTCTAGAGTGACATGAAGTGAGGATTACACTCTCTATTAGGTTTCTCTGGATTAATGCGCCTACTCAAATTCATGGCTATGATAGAAGGGGATCCTCCTCGAATCATGTTTAGGAATTTGATAAGACTTGGATGGGAGGCATGGATGCTTTACCCCTTCCCTATAGGTGCAAAATTTTTATTCCACACTACAAGTTTGAGCGTGTGTTTGGTATATTCATTCAGAAATAAGATGTCAATCGTGGGAACTGGAAGGATTTGATCATGGATCTTGTTTAAAAATTTGAGTATCAGAGTACTAATCCATTAGTAAATGAGGCCTTGCAGTATTCAAGCACCTTACGTTAGGAGATAGTGTCATGGTGGAGGATAGGATTCTAGATTTTATTAGTGAACCCTAATTGGAAGCACGCTTCATGGAAGAAGAATAAGAGGAAGTACAACTTGAGCATGCCTACCTAGAAAAAGAGAAAGGAAATTTGGTTTACTTAATAGATGATGAAGAGGTGATATCCTGATGTTAACCATACTAAAGGTACACACAAAGTTATGGATAAAGTAGATGAGTAAATGTGTACCTACTATAATCCATTAAAGATGAAGTAGATTAACATTGGTACATAGCAAACTAAAGGAAGCTATTATACTGGGGACTACCTTATGGACTCAAAGATTATAGAGTCTCAAATATTATTGATCTACCATGAGCTTAAAGGGGTTAACCTCTCCTAGGAGAAATGAGGATTAAGTTGAAGGAGGGTGCACACCCAATTTAGAAGCGACCTTATAAAATGAATCTGAATTTACGCGTCAAGGTGAAGGAAGAGATTGATAAGATGATAACATCTGGGATAATAGAAGTCATTAAAGAATCTGAATGGGTAAGCTTGATGGTCATCAGTATAAGAAAAAAATATGGAAGGATAAGGATTTGTGTTGATTATAGGGATTTGAATGTAGTATGTGTCACTGATCCTTTCCCAACCTCGTTCACTGAAGAAATTTTGGAGGGTGTTGCGGGACACAAGATCTAATATTTCACAAATGGATTCTCGAGATATCATCAAGTTAGAATCGCCAAGGAAGATCAGAAAAGACCAATTTTACAACTGAGTGGGGAAGCTTTTCCTATACCGTTATGCCTTTTGGGCTGAAGAATGTGCCTACTATGTTCTTGCACATAGTAGTACAATATTTTCAAGAATTCATTCACAAGTTTCTTCAAGTCTACCTAGATGACTAGACAAGTTTATGGACTAGTAAAATACCATTGTGACAATATGAGGATGATGTTTGAGAGATGCAGACAGCTAAACATCTCCCTCAACATCAAGAAGTGTATCTTTGCTACTCCATTTGGCACTTTATTAGGTCATATCATATGCAAAGAGGGCTTATTGGTAGATCCTGCCAAGATTGTTGTTATTTTGGGATTGGAGGAGCCTACCAATCAAAGTGTTATGCACGGATTTCTAGGGCATACAGGATACTACCGGAAATTCATTAAGGGTTATGCGAATATTTTTGCGCCATTGGAAGAATTATTAAGACATAAAGGGAAATTTCATTGGGATGAGGCGCAATAGACAACTTTTAACACATTGAAGGACAAACTTACTACCGCGCCCATCTTACACTTTCCTTCTTGGGATAAGCCATTCCATGTACATGTTGATGCTTCGGGTATGGCGATTGGAGAAATCTTAGCACATCCTGGAGAGGGGATTGTTGATCATCCTTTGTGCTTTAATAGTAGGAATATTACTCCATCAAAAAAATTATACCACCACAGAGCGTGAGGCATTATCAATGATCTATGCACTACACAAGTTTAGGTAGTATTTTCTAGCAACTCCTTTTATTTTCTACACAAACCACATGACATTAAAGTACTTGGTGAACAAGCCTATCTTGCAAGGGCACATATGTCATTGGATACTATTATTTCAAGAGTTTGACTTTACAATTGTGGTGAAACCAGGGAAAAAATAATTTGGGACCTGATCATTTGTCAAGGATTACTTCAGGTGAGGACGCACAGAGCATTGAGGATACAATTACAAATGCACAATTGTTAAGGCTACTATGCATGCCCTCGACTTAGAATATATTGCTTTGTTCCTACGAATAGGTGTGGCACCAGAAGGGATGAAAGCATTAGAGAGGAAAAAATTAGCCATACACGTTGCACCATATGTATTAATTGGTGGAGACTTGTACAAGTTAGGCCATGATGAGTTTTTACACCGATGTGTAGTAGAACATGAGTGCCTTGCAATCATGGAAGAGGCTCATGGTGAAATTGCAGGAGGAAACTATGCAAGAAATGCAACCGTGCACAAGATCCTTCTAGCAAGCCTATGCTAGGAAATATTTTACAAGGATTATATCGAGTATTGCAAGGCATGTGACCATTGACATCACCTTGGTAAACCAGGGAAAAGAGATGAAATGCCATTAAGACAAATTTCCAGTGCAGAACCGTTCGAGAAATGGGAAATTAACTTTTTGGGCCCTATTTCTCCATCTGTGAGAAGGACAGGTTCATGCTATATCATTACATGCACATATTACCTTACAAGGTGGGCATAAGCAATGCCTACAAGAGATTACATGACGAAAACAATAGCTAGGTTCTTTTGGGAAAATATAATCAGCATGTATGGATGCCCGTTGAGCCTAACAAGTGATAGGGGTACTCATTTCTTAAATGAGACAATTATAATTCTATTGGAAAAATTCATGGTGGCCCATCACAAGACTACCCCTTATAACCCACAAGCTAATGGGACTCTGAGGATTTTAACAAAATTTTGAGTGACACATTGACAAAGATTTGTGATGTGGGAATAAAGGACTGGGATGATAAAGTTTACTGCCATGTTATGGTCATATCGGACCACTTATAAAAGATCAAGAAGGCCACACCTTTTCAATTGGTGTTTGGCACGGAAGTTGTGCTTCTGTTAAATGTATGTTACAATCGTTGCATATAGCATGTGCGGGAGGGTTATATGATGAACAAGTGCTTAAGGAGAGGATTGAAAAGTTGATGCAATTGGATGAGAGGCGGTCTATTACTCGCTAGAGTCGAAAAAAAAAATTCCAGGAAGAAGGCATGACATGATAGACACATCAATATTAAGCAGTTTGAGGTTGGGTTGATGGTTCTCTTGTATGATTCGAAGTTTTTGTGCCACCTAGGAAAGCTCAAATTCCATTGGTTGGGCCCATAAATTATATCCTATATACTTGATCCAGGCACTTACTAGTTACAAGTGCTGGATGGAACATGGTTTCCATGCCATTTCAATGGGAGTAGGTGAAGCCCTACTATAAATAAATCTTCTTTGTGTCTATAAATAAGGCAGTATTTCTAATTAGCCTAGGATTTCCCTTAATGAAATTTCCCTTCTTTTTGGTTCCCTTTCTCATTGATTTGTTGTCTTTTGTGTTGTTTTGTTGTGTGCGCCTTGTGTGCCAATAGCCACTTACTATTTCAAAAAAAAATCTATATGCAGAGGACCGCACATCTATTTTTGTGGTGTGGAGTGATGTGACAAGTAATCTTGGAGGCTATTTTTATTGAATGGCCTAGGTATAAGAGTCAAAATTGTGTGGATTGGAAGATTGCGCGTAGAAAAGGTGAACATGAGGGAAGGTTGGTGTCAAAAGGCTTTATAAAACCACGTACAAGAATGAAAAGCACAGGAACAACATGAGGTAGGAGATGTCAAGAACTAGGATTAGGACACAGAGGAAGAGTTCATTCAGCGTTATAAGCATGTGCGTAAGGTGCAGTGGTCGGTAAGGGTTTTTCACGCCAAAAGGTTACATAATTTTCACATAGGGTTGAGCGCAAAGGAAAAGCGTTGAAGGATAGCATTGGAAAGAGCCGCCTTTATTGTGAAATTACATTGGTAGGTAGCATGGAATTTAATGCAGAGAAAATCAAAATTTATAAATAGAAGGTTGGGGTGCATTTTTTGTTACCTTGTGTTTTAAGTTATTTAAGATCTATCACGAACTAGGGCATCCTTGCGAAGAAGATTTGTGAAGATTTGTGAAGATTTACATGCATAGCGAGTTTGATCAGTGAACCAGTGGAAAAGAGTACACGGGTGTAAGTGGAGAAGGTTGTGTGGAAGGATCCCATGGGTGTTATGTCATCTTGTGGAAAAGGGTTTTCCAAGATAGGGTTGTATAGCTAGGGCATGAGATTTGGAGGATTTTCGCAAAGGAGTGAAGGCTGTGAGATTGAGCGGGCTAAGACTAGAAGAGAGGAAGAAGTTTTAAGGACCCAAAGAAGGAATAAAACTAAGGAAAGTAGAAAATATCTCACCGAAGAAGGGCAAGGGAAAAGGAAAACAAGTCATTTCTACTAGTTTCAATGAAGAATGGTACGCATAAATGTTATACCCAAACGACATATTACTTAGTAAAGAGTGGGTATCACATATCATAAAGATGGCCATAAGCGATTACAACGATCAAACAAACACCACAGTAAAATGAGATGACATTAGAACTAGTTCGCCCTATAGAGAAGAGGACACCATATGGAATGCCTATCTATGATGACGAAGTGAAGGTGAAGATGGAGAAGGTTGGGTTGTTGCAACTCTATGAGTTGCCCTATTTTGGCAAGCCTGAGCGACTATACTAGTGGTTAATGTCACACGTGCATGAAGACCACTTCTACTTCACGGAGTCGGAGGATGTGCATAACCCTCCAGCTGATTTCTAAGTTCACCGGCCTTATCTATGAAGGAAAATATTTGGACGATGATTTGGATGACAAAGAGGCCATTAAGAAGACCGTTGAAGCTTATGAATATAAGAAGGGTTCGTGCTACTTTGACATTTCTGCAATCACCAACCTTGTGATGAGGATGGCCGAGTGCTTGGTGACAAAGTGAAAGGTCAAGAGAGATGGACACGCATCAATAAGGTCTGGTTGAATGTTTGTTATAAGATCTTGGAAGGGACCATCTATAACCTCTCATATTTTATTGTAGAGCATAGTAGTAGCGTAGGATCATGCCATGACCTATGTTGATGAATCTAACAAGGTGTTATGCGCGCACTTTCGAGCTTGGTTCCTAAAGAAAACTCCTCTTTTTTTCCTCCTTTGGTGAAGAAAGTTTCTATGCGCGCACATAAAAAAATTCTATCCTAGGTGTTTGAGTCTCACGTTGATGAGCCCAAGTTCGAGGTAAATAATGACACATTAATGGAGGCACCAGCTATTAAGGGGATAAACCCTCTTGTGAATTCCCAATAGTTGTCGATGAGAATTTTTGTAATGCGCTCAACAAAGTGTTTGTGGAAGTAAAGGAGAGGATCTTTAGTAGAAATGATAGAATAAGAGAACTGGAGGATGAACTTGAAAATAAGAATGAGGAGATTATTGAGAGGGATAGGGGAATAAAGCAAAAGGAGTTGATCAGTGTGCGCTTTAGGCATGAATTACGGGATGAATGTGAAGGTGTGGGAAGTTTACAAGAAGGTAGAAGAAATTTCAAGTGCCATTATCTTGAAGCACCCAAACCTAACTCCTTTTGATCAGAAGTACGAGTCAACCTTGCACTGCTTGGAAGACTTGACTTGCATCCTCACCATGGAAAGGTGGCCACTTGCATTAGAGTTGTTAGAAGAGGCAATGGCGCACTAGAAGGAGGAAGAAAAGCTGAAGATTGGGGAAACAATGACTTAGTACTCCAAGCTCCTTGCCGCAGTAAAGACCGCCGCATAGATGGCTGAAGTTTTGTATGACAATTGTGCCTACAGAGACAGGGTAGCAAGCATATTGGTTGTTACACATGAGGTGGATCTGAAGGAGTTCCAAGAGAAGAAAAAGGCAATAGGGTGAAGTGTGATAAAATCATGGCCAAAGTTGAGAAGAATGGGCGCACTATGGTCACTTGCAGGATGGACGCACTAGGTGATCTTAGCAAGCAGCTAGAAGGCATTGTAAATACGTTGAAAGCTATGAGCGATGACCTAAGTTTTGATGAAGTGAGTGCATTGGTGGGTGACCTAATTCAATAGGCGCAGGGAGAGGTAGATGTTTGGGATAATATTGAAGCATCTATGAAGAAGGATTTCCCACTCCTCATGCAGTAGTAGCATATTCTTCTATTCTTCCATTCTTTATTCAAATTATTTCAATTCCACTATTCTTTATTCTTTGAAGGAGCAGGATGTTTCCAAGGATAGAGAACACGCATAGTGTGGGGTGATGTTGGACCCTGAATATTGACTAAGTTCCAAGAAACACGTGCACACAAGACCAATGAATAGAAGGGCACTCAGGGAAAAGCATGCATTAAAAAGGTTTAAGAAGGGTTTAAGTGAAACTAGGGCACACACGGGAGGTATAACAAGGGTTTAAAGGACTCAGACATATTTGGCATCTTGGAGTCATTAGAGGTAAATTGTGAGGACCCAACTAGGTGTGATAAGTGGATAAAGTTTCACCCTAGAACCTTAGATTCCAAGAAAAATATATTCCGCGTAGGGAATATTCCCAGAAGCATCATTGTAGTTAGTGGAAGGTTTGGCAAAGGGGATAAGCATTCAACTATGGAGGACCACATTAACACTTGGCACGTGATTTTCTCATGAGAGAAGTCATGGCGGTGGATGTTGATCCTATTTAAAGGAGTGCTTGGGCTAGAAACAATGATGGATAAGGTAGTGCAAAGGTCTAGAGGGTGCAAGAGTGCAAGAGAAGAGGGGAGATAACAAAGTGCTACAAAAATGTTAGGCGATGCTAGGGTTTAGATTTCTTGATGCTAGAGGATTATAAGGGATGTCATTAATCATATGTATATGTGGTTAGGTCTATAATAAGGGTTATAATGGGGAAATCATAGCTAGGATCTCTGATCAGACCATTTTGTAGGGGTTGGATCCCTGTTTATAGATGTATATGGTTTGAGATGACCCTTTTGAATGTAATGTGGCTACTAGAAACTCTTTTAAATCAATATACATGGATCTATTATGTACATCTTGTTTATGGGTGTAAACCCTCATGTTATTTGGCTTGTCATGACTCAGATCTGGTTCCTTGTGCTTCATACAATGTTTATTTACCTTTTGTGATGCATTGATGTGTAGATTTGTTAGTTATATCTTCTCCTTTTAAGTAGATGCATGTACTTCTATTCTGTAAATAATCCTCCATTAATGGCGGAACTCTCTTGCAAAGCTCACATAAAGGAGGGGCTCGGCACCCGCACGTGCCTCGGGTGAGCACCCAATGCATGATGGGTGATAGGCCGACACCGTTGGGGTCGAAAAGAAGTAATGAGGGTATAAACAAAATGACTACAATTATAAACAAAACCCCTATGGGTTTTAAATATATTATTATTGATATATTTTACAAAAAGTGTCATTTATTGTTCTATTAACAAAGGAGTGGGAAACCTAACAATCAGAGTAACACACATTAAGATACTTAACTGATTTATAGATTATGTCCAACAAGTTATTTACTATTTTCCATTTTAACAAGCTCTGGTCTCAACCATTGTCATGTGGACTTTGTCATGTTTTCAACACAATGTAAAATTACAAATCCACCCGATCGTTTTTAAATTTTATGGTCACCTATGTTTGTTAAACATTTTTCGGTGTGACGGTAATTTTTTTATAATGCCCTTCAAAAATACAAAATAGTATTATTTATAACAACTATTATATATTTATTTAATTGTTTTAAAAATACATTTTATATATTTTTAGAATTTATATATGAATATATGTAAAAAGAGATGGTCAAATTTTAAATATGCAAGTTACATGTGATGGTTATTACAAATATTTGTAAGTATTTTACGGTTAAAATCACAAAAATGTCTAAACATGTACCATCAAATTTAACCCTTGGACCCAACTTATTTTGTTAATTTTATTTATACATTTGTATGAACTCATATTGATGCAAGTATCATTATCAACGCATCGGACATGGTTTGTGCATCCTTATCAACACAAGCGGCAAGATCGATTTATGAAAAACAAATTCGATAGTTTAGTACACTTTTATTTACAATATGCATTGTTATTGAAATTTTGTGCAATAATGAACACTTTTGAAGAGTATACATGTTGAATATTGGAAATGGCGTGTAGTTAATTTATTGGTTGGTCACAGCGTTGGAGGATATAATTTAAGTTTCTCCATGAAAGGTTTCAGATAAAATAGATGTTGTTGTATTTGTTGCCGCATTCATGTTGCTTAATGGAACAACTCTCTCTGAGAGTATGGATGAGGTTCATATTTAGTATTATTATATCTTTTAACTTCATGCAAAAATTCAATCTATAAATTTGTAATACCATAAAAGTGTTTGCATACATTTGTGTAGGATCTATCAAGAATTAGAAGCTTGAAAGACAACACATTTTGCTATGCAAATGGAGAAGAAAAATCACCAACCTCTTTAAAGTTTGGCGGTCAATTTTCGGAGCATAATTTGTTACAAAACAATCCCTCTTCGGTAACTCATTGGCTCAAATTAATCACTTACTGCAAATTCCAAATGAGAGTTGAATTGATTAATGTTGGTCAAAATGTAGGATAGAACTTTTGAAAAAAATGTTTCCTTTATGGACATAGATGTTGTTACGTACAACAACAAAAATTATGGAAGTGTACCCCAAGTATTCATTTTTACGAAGGAGATTTAGGTATTATGGAGTAGTTTCATAGGAGGATATGATCTCAAACAATCCACCCTAACTCACCTGGATGTTTTCCTCAATGGTGTAAATGAGTCTTGTCAAAATGTAGTGTAAGAAGTTATGCCATTGAATGAGATGATGAGGCTCATCAAACTTTCTCCCCAAAAAGAATCTAATTAGCTATGTAATTATAAGAACATTTATTTGAAAATGTGTTATCTTAGTGATCCTTTTGGAAAATTGTAATATTACCTGTATGAGATCCATTGCATGTGACCTATATTTTATTAATAATATTTAAAGTTATTGAATTTCTTACGACCTTATATATGTGTCGAAAATTATTCTTTATAAACCATGTTTTTTCTTTCTTAAATATTCCATTCACGTCTTTGCCTTATCTAAAAAAAGTATATATAGGGAGGACATGTTGTTGGTTATGACACCACCCATACAAGCCATATACACATAACATCGGATGGTCCAAGCACTTTACAGAATAGGATCTAATGGTTTAGGCCTTTCATAGAGCATGTGGATATTTCCAAAGTATTTGGACTCAAAGGATTTCCGTTAGTAGTTACGGATTATGCCAATATTTCGTGGGTCGCGACAAATATAGAAACGCCCACATAGTTAAAGTTGACAACACAATGACGTTAGTGGCACTAGCACACATCTCGATAATCGTAGTTGGGTCCATAATCGCCTACGTGTGTTTGACATGGACATTCTTGTTGTTAATGTCATCAAAATATAGTTAGGGTCTCTACCATGTCATCAAAATGAAGTGATTTTTTAACAGTGAAGTGTGGTGGTGATGGGTTTCATTGAGGAAAACATGTCGGTGAGTTGAGCGGTGGCATTTTCTATCATTGTCAATACCATACGAGATTACTTTATTAGTTGTCTTGAGTTTTGCATGTTGCAGGAAGGGGTTAAATTTGACGGCCACTTGTACCATGTCAAACAATTTTTAGGTGATTAAATTTCAAAGCTTGACCTTCAAAAATGCAAAATAATGTTATTTTTACAATGTTATGTGGACTTTTAACACTTGGTATTCCAATTTTGTGGCATGCAACATACAAAATGCACACATATTTTAGTAACTCATGCAATTTAATGGACACATTTTCCTCTTTTTGTGTATTCTTTAGATGTAAACGCCCTTTGTAGGCTTCATATTTTCATATGCTCTATTTACTTTATTCATTTTTACACAATATGAAATTTGCATTTGAGCCTTCCATTCAAGGAAATCATGGATAGACAAAGACTCCATATTGTTTCTTACATTGTGGAGTACAAATCGTTCTATAATTTACAAGGAAGGTTTTTTACTAATAAAACCATCAGTGTATCGTATAATGTCTAGATGTGAAAGGGATTCCTCCTTTTCATAATTTAAGATCTGGTGTATTTACTTTGGGTTTAAGCAGTTGATTTCATGTCGATCCTAGACATGGAATTTGTGAAGAAAAGAATTATTAGCCATATATAAATCGAAAGGTTTTGAAATTCAAGCATCTTGGGTCTACACACGTTCACAGGAGAGATAAGAGAAAAAATGATGGCTTGATTTTATTGTGAGCAAGACATGTCGAGCGGTTTTGGTGATGTGGACGAGGCATTGACAAATAAGGAGCATTGACGATTGTGACTTTTTGCATTAATTTCTAGATGAATGTCATTCATCCACATGGAAATGTGTTTTCCTGGTTCTATGCGGAGCACGTAACTAACATCTTTTTCAAAATCGTGCATTGTATTTTTAGTTTCAACAAGTAATTTCATAGTTCAATAATATTCTTACTAAAACCTTACCTACTTGATTTAAAGCCATCCAAGAAATATTTGAGAATAGCCCTTTATCCTGCGACCTACAAAGTGCTACAAGAAGCAAGCATCGTGGTTGGGTTTTGAACCAAAAACCTATTGGAATTCCCCCATTTTTATTTTGACCCTTTAAGCTCACGTGAATAGTCTGAGTGATATCACAACTATAAAATTGAGCACATATATTGAATATTTCTTGGGGATGAATAATCTCAGTTGTGGAATAGGTATGGGCCATGCAGGTGATTAATTTCCACTTTCCAATCAAAATCCTCAATGACCGAAACCTATCCCTTTTTTCAAAGATTTTTGAATGACGTCGGCATCATAGTTGTTGATGAGGAAAATTTTTCATGAAATCACTACCTTGTGATGCTACATCCACTACACATCTTCTTGTCTTTACGTGTCCCATGATACATGCATTTGAATTTCCCTTACTTTTATGTGTATTCTAGCTACCCAATAAATACAAGGGCTGAAACTACAAAAAAAAATTCACTTCGGCAATATTTTGCAACCACTCGTTACATTCACAAATATCTTTGTAAATTGTTTCTGCATCGTCCTACACATCACCCCTTTTCTCCTTCAAACGCTTGACATCAATGTCATATGGTTGTTGGAGGGTTGAGTTCCCCATTGTTACCCCATTCACCCCTATACCTATCCCATTGTTTCTCTCCTTCAAAAGATCACCTTTCCATCGTACACTTCTCCACCCTCATACCCCATCTCCTATCCCATTGTTTCTCTCCTCTAATTTGACTCCTTCTCTCCCGGCATTTCCATCGTATATTTCACGTGCAATTACTAGTTATAGATTATCATGGAGGATGATTCCACTTTCTAAAACACCTAGCACTAATGAATTCATGCATACACCATAAATCAAAACTACCTAATAAAATATTAAAAAGAGTGCACCCATTTTTCTTTAAGAACGCAGAGTGTACATGTCAAAAGCTCGACATAAGTATTTGTCATATTTTAAGGTGGGTACTTAGGGAATTCATTTTCCAACAAATAAAACATACCAAATACATCCACTACTGTGACCAATTATGATTCACTAAAATAAAGCATAAATCATAGAGTTACCACTATAATCAATTATCTTCTACATTTCTCCTGAGAAACTTACCATGCAAAAATACAAAACTTAACAACAATATATTAAAACAAGATCTACATGGTGGTGGAGGTGTAGTTCATTAACTTAATCAAAGTAAAAATGGAGGTCATTTTCCATACTACTTGTTAATGTGTTGTGGTAGCCTTTAATGCCCACATTTTACACACATAATGATAGGATAATTTTTTTAGGCTTACATTGCTTGATACATAACATCAAATAGGCTCACTTAGCATAGTGTATAACACATGAGATGCTTGCGTAACAATGGACCCACATATATAACATGAAACACAAGATGCACATCCAAGCCACATTTCCAAAAATGAAAAAGGACAATGACCCACAACAATATACACTTACTCATAGGTAATTCCCACACACGACATTGTTCATGGTGAAATATTTATGAAAATCCTATTTATGTTAGTTGACTATAATTTTCTGAAGAACATATAACATGGGACCCTTCTTTGCTTTACAACTAGGTTGCATGTTTTTGGTTTAACATTTCACCTATAGCGGTTCCTTTAGAATTTACTTGTTTCTCTTGTGGAAATAACTTTATATAGCCTAATTGTGATTAGGAATATATATACACACACAAATCTTCTAATATTTGACTTAATAATTTGTTTAAGAGATCCTTGTTTACTTGGTTTGGAAAAATACTCTTGTTACAAGGAGGAAAATTCATAGGAAGAAAAAGGAAGGTTACTAGATCAATATAAAACTTATCCCAAGTTCATTTCATAGCATTGTTTAATACTAACAATACACTCTTTTAATCTTCAAGTTATTACAACCAACTATGTAGGTTAACTAATTAAGTTGTATCATTCTTGATTCACAATCAGTTGCTCCAATTTGGGATTCATATTTTCACAATCATATTGTGCATGGAAGGGTACATTACACATGTGTTCCCATTATAGAGATTTTTCTTTGAATTTCAAGTGACGAATTTCACATTTCAAACTACTTTTGTTTCATCATCTTAAGGATTTATTCTCAATAGTAATGGGTTAATTACATGTTTCAACCATAAATTCCACTTCTGGGTGATCCTAGGTTTGATATAATCATATCCATGCCAAGGGTTCTACTAGCTTGTACAAGTCCAATATGACTGTAATTTCCTTAACTCACAAGACCTTGGCTACAATTGAAGGTATCCCATTCTCAAGGCTACACTTTATTATTTCATTAGCATCGTTGTTTAATCCACGGTTATGCAAATAAAGCATCCGATCTTGCATCATATTTGATTTTTAGATTTATTAGGTTGTTGTATTAGTCATGGACCTCTACTTTATTACATTCATTTTATGATCACATATGACATTTTAGTTGGTTTTGACATCGCTCAAAGGCATACCTTTTTCGTAGCAGTCATTCTTTAGTTTAATATTATTTACCCTTTTTACTAACTACATTTACGTGGTTACTTTGGTCTTGTAGTAACATCATTTTGGAACAAATGTAATTCCTATAACACTTACGTATATTCGATGTTTAAATTTACCTTTGCTAGATAAGGGAAACTATCGTGAGAAATCCTAAATCAATTATGAAGACTTCAAGCATAAATTTATTCCTAAACAATATCTTATATTACTCTTGTTTCCCATTACTCTTACATGGTTAATTTGGACTCTTATGGGCGTTGTTTTAGAACAATTGTAAATCAAATAACACATAATTTACACTTAGGGATTTGAGACTACAAGGAGTACGACCTCACACAAGACAACTCATTTCATTGCTCTTAGACACACTAGTATTTAGTGTATACTACAAGAGAGATATCCCAAATAATCTTATGCATTACAAAATCCTCCTAAGGATCTGTTTCAATTTTTGGGTAAATACGCAAGTAATTCGACACATAGTCACCACTCACATAGTTTAGATCTCACAAGAGATCAATTATAGGTACAACCACCAACTATCTTGCAAGGCTTTGGCCACCCACTAGGGTACCAAGGGAAATTGCATACAAGAGGGTTAAAATTATTCATGTTATGGTCATACCTACAACACCTAGACATGATCACCTCACTCATCCCAATATGATAGGTTTCACAACATATATGCACCACATAATAAAATATCAAGGAAATGGTCCTTAATGAGATGTCTTAGGTGTGAAGCATGAGGAAGATTAATGAGATCAAAGTATTTTAGTAACACAATCAATGTTTTGTACCCTGGAAAAGGAACCAAATGTGGGGAGGAAGTACAATAGGAATTATAACTCGTTCTTTTATTTTTGTTAGTTTTGATGAGAGGAGATTCTACCTAGCATTGTGGTTGTTAAGTAAATCAATAATTAACATAACAAAATATTAGTTTAATATCTTTATAACATAGGTACAACATTGAGTACAACTTCACATCCAATTTGACACTATAAAATATAGCCACATTGGTATTCCCTTTTCAAAATATACAAAGAACAATTCTTTGAACAACAATACATATCATTATTCTATGGTAATACATGTATTGCAAGATGAATATAACTTTACAATGATGACTCATTAATATCAACATATCACATCTAGAAATTTCCTCTTGTTTGGATTACCTACGACCAACGTTGCGTCAGTCCTAGGACTGAGTATGGAAATCCCCTACACCCACACATAAATTTCATGCATCCATGATTTCAAACAATCGGAACAGGCAATAGAGAGAGATAGAGATATGGAGAGAGAGAGAGAGAAGAGTAAGGGGAGGAATAAAAGATAGGATTCATTTTCTTTTCAAATCACCGTAACATCCCGTATCCAATTTTCATTTCATTTCAACTCATATACATTTTGATGCATTTGTATTTTCAAAACCCAATCAATATTTTCATAATTATATCTAGAGAGAAGAAAGGGGAAGAGAAAGAAAGTTTGTATTTCATTTTCCTTTTTATTCATCATATCATAATCAAATACATTATCAAATTTTCATTTCATTTCCAACCCAAGAACATTTATAACTAATTTACATTTTTAAAACCAATCAAAATATCATAATTACTTCTAGAAGAGAAAAGGGAAGAGAGAGAGAAACATCATAATTTACCAAAATGCATTCATACAATAATTTGATCAATTAATACTCTATAAAGTTTGGAAATGATATGTACAAGGTTCCATGGTTAGTTAGGAGTCAACAGAACCCTTAGAAGGCATGTTTAGCTAAAGTTGCAGTTTTGGTGCAAGCTGGCCGAAACATCTAAAGTGCTCACAATTTGGGGCTTGAAAACACTTGTTTTAATTTGAACACAAAGTTTGATGATTTCTGTGGAATCTCCCACATACATAGAATACATCGTGTCTGACAGAATTTTATTACAAAGAGCACAGATCAAGTTACAAGAGAAACTCTGAAGCCAATTATTGTAATTGTGACAGTAACTTTTGTCCCTCAGTAATTAGTGGGCCCCAAAACCCACTCGCAAAACTAGTCTTTGAAGGCATTTTCATTGAAATGCAGATGGATTATGATTCTCTTGTTGGCAGTCTAGGGATAGGTGGAAATGGTTTTCATTTTTTCTTGAACTAAGTGGTAACCGTAGGCAAAACCGATCACATTTTACTAAAAAGAGCATGTCACTACAAGTGACTGATAAGCTAAGTGGGCTTAGAAATTCGACATGCAAGGGCATTAATTAAGTTCAAACAACTTGGTTAAGTTTCCCCATAGTGTCTCATGTTACCATGGGTCATGCAAGGAGTTTCAAGTTTGCGGTATATTTTGGTGTGGTGCTTCATGCACATAACTTTTGGGATTATAATTATTATTATTATTTAATTTGTTTGATAGTTCCAAATGAAGTAACATTTTATCATTGGTTAGAGTTACATTTCCTAATAATTAACATTTAATTTCCAAATGCAAGAAATGATGAAAGCGGAATTTAGTATAAGAGAAAAGGGAAAGTCCATACCCTTTTCGACGTTTGATGGATGTAGAAAATCTGCAGTCTAACACAACGAACAACATAAAAGAAAATAAGCATAACAATTAATTAACTTGTATAAACAGAAGAATATTTGAACCATCACTACTATGTGTAATCTCCATTAATAAAAAGCTTCATCATAGTCAAAGCTTTAGCTCTTCAATCAATTTGTGCGTGCAGATGTGTGCTTTCAATGCACATCCTTACTTGCTTGTCATGATTTCACACCTCTATGTGTGCATACAAAGTAATTACAATTTCTGTTATTTAAAAGGAATAACTCACCCACTAACAGCTCTTCAACTGAGCATTCTAAATTTAAACTCATGCTTTAAAATAGTTGCATGTTGTACATGAATTAAATTCTATTTATTTGAATTAAATCTAATCCTAAAAATAGGATAAAGCTGAGTTAACTAAAGCAAACTAAAACAAAACTAAATCTATTTTTAATATTCCTAAAAATATACGGTTGGAATTACATGCATATTTCCAACACTCCCCCTTAATTTCAAACTTGTAGCTTTCACTCTTCTGGAGCTTCATTTGCTTTTTCAGATCTATCATGCGCAGCATCACAAACTCCCAAACAATCTCTCAAATATTTAAAAACTTATTTTTCCAAAGCCTTTGTAAAAATGTATGCAAACTAATCTTTGGATCTGCAAAATTCAAGATGAATTTCCTTGTTATTTACCAGCTCCCTGATGAAATGATACCTCGTATCAATATGCTTGCTCCTCTTATGAAAAACATGATTTTCGGACAACGTTATGGCTGAGTTGTTGTCACAAAAAATCTGCGTAGCTTCCTATTGTTTCTGTTGTAAATCTGTCAACACTCTTCTTATCAAAACAACTTGACATGTTGCTCTTGTTGCTACTACATACTCTGCTTATGTTGAAGATAACGTGACAATGGGCTCAAGCTTCTTTAATGCCCATGAAACCACTCTGTTCCAAAGTGAAAATTATAGCCAGATTTACTTTTCCGATCATATATACTTCCAAAGACTTGTCACTATCTATATAACCAATGAGTTTGAACTCATCTAAACTTGAATAAAGAATTCCATGATTCCTTGTTCCACGTACATGCCTAAAAATTCTTTTTCCAGCTTGCTAATGTGAATCTTTAGGAGATTCCATGAACCTTGATATGAGGCTTACACCATACATGATATCAAGCCTTGTGGCCGTCAAATACATAAGACTTCCAACCAACCTTTTAAAAAAATTTGGATCCACAAATGATCCTTCATCCTCTTTTCTCAACTTCAAACCTACTTGCACCGGTGTTGGCATTAGCGTTGTCTTACAATTCAACATGTTAAACCTTTTGAAAACATCATTCGCATACTTTTCTTGTGAGATAAAAAATTCACCTTCTAATTGTTGAACTTGAATTCCCAAAAATAATGCATAAGACTAAAATTTGTCATCTCAAACTCCTTCTTCATGACTGATTTGAATGACTCTGTAGATAGATTTCCAAAGAATGATCAAATCATCTATGTATAAAAAAAAATTAAAATTTTACCTTTCTAATTTATCTTGGTGCATAAGGTAGGCTCACTACTTCTCCTACTTGAAACCATTCTCAATCAAATAAGAATATATTCTGTTGTACCAAGATTTAGGTGCTTGCTTGAGATCATAGAGTGTTTTATTCAATCATATACTTTTCCTTCATGACCTTCAATCTCATAACCTTCTCAAGGTTGATTTCCATAAACTTCCTCTTCAAGGAATCCATTTAAGAATGTTGATTTAACATCAATCTAATAAATATGCCATTAGTTTTGAGCTGCAATTGCTAAAACCATTCTTACCATGTCCAAATGTGCTACTCTTTGGTGCAAATGTTTCATTGTAGTCAACGCCATATTGTTGCGTAAACCCTCTTGCAACCAGCCTTGCTTTGTGTTTTTGTACTTTTCTCAGTAGACATCAAAATTAGAGCCATGATATCCTATTTTTAGCATGGCCTAGGGAATCCTACCCTAACCGACGCTAGTCACCCCTAAACCGATGCCGGTCAGCCCATAACCGCCATCGGTTACCATTAATTTCTATTTCTTACCTCATTCTCAAGGTTGGCACATTCGAATGAACTCTCTTGCATGCAAGGAAGCAAAACGACTTCTCTCTCGCACACAGGCATACCAACATCCATCCAGAGGCCATCCAACACTCATTCTAGCTGAGATTTGGATGGAACCAAGGAAGAAGGAGCCCAGACAGTCCATGCAAGATCTCTACAACACTTAGTGATAATTCCACTTCACTCGGCTTCCATACCAAAGCACTCCAATCCTCCTACACATCCACATGCATCGGTCTCAAGTTAAGTAGAAATCCTCTACTCTTCAATTTTCCTTTCCTTTTGCACTATTTTTCCCTTATTGTTGTATTGTATTCATTTCTGTTACATGCACCTTGCTATCTAAGCCACCCTTAGATCATCCTTCATATCTACACCCCTACACCTCTGTAAAACCTCACCAAAGCCCATTCAAACCCCTCAAAACTTACCCTAACTAATCATGTCCTTTGTGCAATCACAAAGGAGACCCAAACCATTTCTATAGGATTTTCAATATTCCACAAGAACTCTATACCTTACTCCATAACCAAAGCGTCGGTTACCACCTGCCGTGTCTTAACCTCACCCAGCTTTCCCTTAACTCACCTAATACTCATTCTTCCTCTACCAAAACTCTTCCAAACCCATCTCCCTCTACCTCTTGACCTAGCACTTCTAGACCTCACCAATACCCCATTCGACCCTCTCGACAACCTGAAAACCATCTCTCGGACCCTTGGTTTTTTTTCATGTCAAAATACTAATGACCGCGCGTCCAACCCTAACCGGCACCATTACCCCTAGATCCGACACCGATCTCTATGTTTCCCACCTTGAACCGAGAACAAAACTTTCCAAACACCCTACCTATTGACCTAAATTGGCCTAGAATCATACCTTGACCTATACCTGCACCTGTGATAATACCTTACCTCCCTGGATCTGATTGTAGCCTAGCCTGTTACTTTTAGATTTGTTTATTGTATTTAAGTGAGATACCTAAATCAGTTAATTACAATAGGCTTTATTTATTATTTTACATTAATTTGTTTAAAACAGTGGACTGACAGCCAACTAGGAAGTATCGCACTTCTAGAACTAGCACACGCTAGGCAGTCCACTGCCATATATCATTTAACTCTTGTTTTGTGGTCTTGCTTTGTCTTTCAGGTAGTTCCTCCCAGCCAAAAGGAAGCTCTCACGGTCATCTCTGGATCGAGGAGTCAGTACGCGTGCAACAACCTTCAACCATCTATAACAGGTATTCCTCCTATGACCTTTACCTTATCTGTTTCGTCATTACTTCTAAGAAAACTAAGAAATCAGGTGAAACATTTTGGCACGCCCGGTGGGACCCATTCAGGGTTCCTTGCATTTTATTCATTCTTAGGAAAAGTTGTGTGTCTGTTTCCCTTTTGAAAAGCATACACATTAATTTTCTTCCTTGGTAACCTTCTCTTTCTTTCTATTTTCTCTAAAAGAAACCTTTCTTTTGGTGTACTTAAAAAGAACTCTTCTTTTCTTTCATTTGTATTGCATTAGTGAAAGAGCATACTTTCTCCCATTCATTCTTTGTGTCATCGAACTTCATATTTTGATTTGGGTTTAAAACAAGTGCATTGCATTCTGATTTAGCTCATTAGCTCACATTAATTGAGGGCAACCTATACGTTGGAAGTCATGCCCAACTGATGGTTGACAAATGAACCGTAGAATCACATATCTCTTCTTCTGAGTCATATCCAAACTACACAAAGAATTTAATTTACACACATTTCTGAAACAAATTCCTTCCTAGGAAAGCCTGACAATGATCGCACTGATCTTGAGGATTTTCAGGTACTCCCTAGCTCGTTGCTTCTATCGAGTCCACCATCAGAAGATGGCCCGCCCCCCATAACATTCCTGAAACCTCACCCTTTAGAATTCTTTCTTCATAGGAAGCCTTCCTCACCAAACAAATTCTATTGTTCTATTCATAATAGTCAGTCCACAAAAATAGCATAAGTTGAACAAACGTAATAGAATAGGCACTCTAGGAATGTTCTTTCTTAGTGTTTTGCTTGATTTGCATTTTGAGGTGTGAGCTTTTGTTCTTCATTTTTGTTTTTCCTTGCACACTCCAAATCATAGTCGGTGTATTCTGACTTCATTTGAGTGTGCCTGGACCATATCTACATCATTCTCAAACTTCTGGGTTTGATTCAACATCAAATTTTAAATCACAACCCCATTTCTTATTCTCTATTTCAATTTCACAGTAACCAGCCACGGTTACCCTCTAACCGACATCGGTTTAACCCAATCAAGGCATTAGTCTATAGTCAAATCTTTTTGGATATCTATCCAAAAGACATCTATTTCACTTTTTAGGCTGTTAAAGGCTCATGTCACCTTTCATATCTTCATTATCTCAATCACAGTCACCTTACATCTCATCTTGTTTGAAAATCGTCGATCTGGACCATCATTTAACAATTGTTATTTTTGATAAGAATCGACACTTGTTTTACCTAACCAACATCGGTTCATCCTAACCGACATCGATTTACTCTAATCGCGTCGGTCAATTGTGTTGTTTTACAATTGTCCTTTTGACCTAATTTACTCTCCACTGACTATTTTCCCAGTTTTTTTGTATTCTGTGTCATTCAGATAGAATACTGTCTTTCCAAATCAGTTCCTATCCACATGGTGTTGACTCGTAGTCAGGAAAGTGCCCTTGTGTTTCACGCTAGTCATCTACCACTCCCACCTAGCCCTTCACCACCTTCCATTTCATCACCCATGGATCCCAATCAACCTATCACTATTCCCATAGGTGACACGGAGTTTACACGACTCCTTGATCGAAACCTACATGCATTATAGTTCTACCTCACCCATTCATCCCTTCGTGATGCCTCGGGTCAATTGATATATGGCATGCCTATATCCCTACCTCGGCCCTTATGTCCTTGCTTCTCGCCATCCCCCCTCCTCCTCCACATTATCCTCACCTATCTTATCCCCAGTTGTGTCACAATTAGGCCCCACATCAACTTTGACCACCGCATCCACTACTTCTATTGCACCTGCACAGTCTCCACCATACCTTCATCCACTACCCAAAACATAGCCTTATCCACACCTGTTGTCTCATACATACTTGTCACAACACAACCTCCCTTGGTGTCGGTGACCTCTACCCCATTTCAAAACATTTGTCCTTTCCATCCCACGCTCTACTCTCCATCTCTCTACTAGAGTCACTACGAGTGTCCCACCCTCACATACCTATTACCAGCCACCTCTTGTTTCATCTATCATTCAGTCCGGGTATATACCCCCTATGTGTCAATCCCTCAATTTCCACCTCCTTATTCGACACCACCATACTGGAATGTCATATTCTTCATATGTCCAACAACAACCTCCTTTTGCTACAGGAGGTACCCAATCTACACAACCTAACAATGACTTTATCAAATTAATGATGGACAAGATGCAGACACTAGAAGCATCTATTTTTCGGCTCACGCAATTCTCTCACCTATGACGAGATTTGTAATGAGCCTATTCACCCATCCATTCCCATTCATCCATATCTTGTACATTGGGAGATGCCTAAATTTAACCACTTCAACAGTAAGGAGGACCCGCAACAACATTTGTGGTCTTTCAAACATGGGTGCTATCTTATTGCCCATGATGACGACTTTTGCTTTTGTGAACCTTTCCCATGTCCCTAACTAGTCTTGCATTGGATTGGTATAGTGGATTACCTAGACATTCCATCTTCTCATTTAATCAAATAGCCCAAGCCTTCTTGGATCATTTCTCGATTAACGTCGTCAAGAAGGTTACCATGACCGATCTCTATTCTACGCGTCAATATGATGAACGAATCTATCACATATTTTGTCGCTCGTTGGCGTAGCCTAATCAACCAACTCACTTTCCAATTACCACAAACCAAACTCATAGAGCTCTTCACATGAGCTTGTGCTAGACACATTTCACCTACCTTACAGGTCAAACCTTCCAAACATTCGATGAGGCTTTCACTATGGCACGAAAACTAGAGATTCGTGCCCATCGAAGAGAAGAAGATCCAATTACGAAACAAGAACTCCTCATTTAAGTCAAATGATACTTCCTCTTCCTCAAAACCTCAGATGAGCTATTCCAAAGCCAAGGGAACCACCAACGCAGTGGTACTTAAGGCCACCACCCATCCATCCAATCATGCTAAACCTTCATCTAATCTTTCACTAGGTCCAACCTTCCAATTCAAACATGAACAAAAGAAATACACCCCAATTGGGAAGCCATATTCATCCGTCTAGAAAAACTTATTAAAGCCAATGTTATCACCCTTCCTCCTATCAAACCACATACTGGTTTTGACCCTCTCACCCCATACCAGGTTGGTACAAGGAAAATGACTATTGTAACTATCACCATGTAAACGGTCACAGTGATAGCAATTGTATCACCTTTAAAAATATTGTTCAGGGAATGCTTCGAGAGTGGCGAGTTAGTCCTGGATAACCCAATGCACCTGCCAACCAAAACCTTCACATATTCAAGAAACCATTTCCTAATCATTCCCCATCTAATGATCAAACTGGTGATGCCTCAAACAACGATAGTAATACACGTGAGGTACATGCTATCTTCACTGACTTACCAGTTGCTTCCCATTTATCTCCTGTCCCCTCCATCGAGGAAATCTTAGCCCAAAATCCTCTACCTACACAGGAACCTACTTCATCCATTCCTCCACCCATAGAGGAAAGCCCTTCATCTCCCCTTGCACTCACGTGGAGGAGTCTCTCATTATTAACACCGAGATCATTTCACCTTTAGCTTCTCCACCTAGTGAGCCATCACCAATTGTACCTCCTCCACCCACAGAGGAGCACCCATTATCTCCTTCACCTATTCAGATCCACTAGATTTTTTTACCACCACTAGGTGACCATTCTCCATCAGCCACCCAAGATCCTACTGACCTACTTTTGGCTCTCTTACCCACAGAGGCCAAAGCTAGTGAATTCCTATTTCTCAGACACATTTTATGGGAATCACCACTCGCTCCACATCTACCTCATCTACCACAGTGCCATTTTCACGTTTGGCCGACCACCTGGATTATGTTGATAGGGCCTCACTTTGGGGACGTCTTTTACTCCCGGTCTCGACCCAAATGCAATCATCTCTCACCGACACTTCTACCATTTACCCAAAGGTGTTTCAACAACCCAAACCGCACATGAACATAACTCTTGATACATCTTCTGTTGCATCATCCTCATCTACACCCAACCCTCTACTTGCTAGCCGACGTGTTCCAACATCATCTATTATATCTAAACCCACTAGCACCCTAGGGGTCACACCGACATCAAACCCTACACATCCTCCTGTCAAGCTAGACTTGGCCACATCTTCCCGTATACCTACTGAACCTATCCCCCAACCTAAATGAAAAACCCAACCTTCTAAGCTGTGTACACCAACTTCACCTACCACACCTTTGTCACCTTCACCTCTACCATCCATCCTAGGACCTCACCCCTCGACCTTAACAAAATATTTCCCCTCCAAGGGTAAACCTAAAATTCCCCGACCCCTTCACTACAGCCTACTGCACCCTGCCTAAGCGAACCTCACATCCTTCATCACCATCTATAACCTCTTTACCTCCTATACCACCATTTCCTTCTATACCTCCTTCACTACCTATGACATTCTCTTCCCTTTACATGTACTGTGCATCCTTCTCGACCTCGACCAACACCTACCACTTGCACCTCAGTTGTCCCCTGGGTCACTCATCCTCTCCCACCATCTACCTTTCCATCTACATCACGTGCTCCACCTGCACCTCTACCTAAGAAAAAACACCAAAAATTGAAGAACCCATTAATTTCCAAAGAAGTGGTTAAACCTACTACTCTTCTTCTTGTTGCACACCTCCACCAAAGAAAGTGCAACCCAAACCCAAGACCACGTCACCTCAACTACCACCACAACTACCCAATCTTCCATCCAAACCCACTTTCACTTCGCATTGTGATCCACTGGTAGGATCATACGCCACTATCCTCGCTAACCTCTGGAAAGCTCTGCTATCACACTACCTCCTCTTAGACCTTACGACCCTCTCAAACCTAAACCAAAAGGGTTTGATGATACAAAAATTTGTGCTTACCATCGTGTGCCAGGACATGATGTTGAGGACTATAAGGGTTTAAAATCCACCTTCATTTCACTATGTCCTTCTGACCCAAATTTTGATGATGATGACCTCCTTGACGATGAACCTATTTCACCTTCACCAGTTTCCCCACATCTTCCTCCCACACCTATACCACAACCTCCATCTTCACCTCCAACCTTTTTATCCACCTCCAAATTTGAAATCAATATGGTCCACATCCGAGAGATTGCTAAACCCCCTCCTAAATGCCGTGTGTTGGACACTCATTGTAGAAGGCTCTTACCCACCTCTTGGTAAATGCCCTTCCTTCGGTATACCTTTCATGGTAACCCCACTCCATCCACCTCTACCTCAAATCAACATGGTTCACATTGCTACCCACGGTCAGAAAGACAAAGGGAAAGACAAGGTAACCGACCCACCAACCAACCCATACCCAACATACCAATTGCACCCTGCACCTAAAGTCACTATCCGTGGTCCCATATCCTATTTCCGATGGGGTTACGCACCGCACGATGATGCTCAAATAGTTACACCAATCCTCTCTCAAAATGTCCTTATACGATCTCATCCAAACCTCGAGTCTCATCGTCAAGCCCTCATGGAGGTCCTTCAATCTATTGAGGTTTTACCCAATGACCCCACACCCGTAGCTTCTATCATCACACCTCATCATGTCACCTCTCTCACCAAATTACCACCTACCTCAACACCTCCACCTACTCACCAAGTTGCCACCCTCAGTTTCTCGACATGAAGAAATTGCACCCCACCAAACCGATGACCCAGATCCTGCTCTTTTCATCTCTGTCCATATCGATAATATATGTGTATGACATGTTATGATCGATGGGGGTGCTAGTATTAACATCATCTCCTCTCACATTTTGAACAAATGTGCATACCCGACAACTGCATGCATAAACATCCCATCATGTTGTGTTCATTCAATGACGCTATCACTCTACACTCAACATTGTCATCCTCCACAATTTTTATGTGTGGGTCCCCGCATTGTTCCAGAGTTATTCTACATCTTGGAAGGGGAGTTTCAATATAACTTGTTACTTGGCAGACCCTAGATTCATGTCATGGGTTGTGTTCCTTCTACTTTGCACCGATGTGTAAAGTTTGAACATGAAGGACATTCCTATACCATTCTAGCTGACCCATCACCTTTCAAAACCTACAACATGCTTTACCAACCTAATGACGTTCTTGTACCTATTAAGGCATCTACCTCCCTACCTACCTCTTCTTCACCCATGACCCCATCCACCAGTGCCGATGCAACCTCACCTTCACCCAAATCTTCTATTCCTACCACTATTGTAGCTTCCACCAGTCACACATCAACTTCCCAACCAACCGATACCTCTTCGATCCAACCTCTAACACTTCCTCCATTCTAGCTACCAATATATCAACCACTGATCCCTTGGAAGGTGTTTTTCAATGCCTCACTATGGGGAGTATCCTGCCTGTACAACGTTAATACATTCCTTACTCCACAAGAGTATGGAAACCTTCACCAACATCCTCACTATGATCACCGCATAGGTGAGCATCTTCTTTATGGTCCTCCCCACCTTCGCACCCATCTTACCTATGGGGACTTGATACTTCCACTTACATGCCCGAACCACCATCACAAACCCACCCCCTTTTGGCTGACCTTTAGTCACTTACCAATCACACTTCACCCACACTTTCCTACACCGATGTGCCTGGAAGGGTTTCAGTTTTTGCATTTTATGAGCAAGGTCATCACCATTATTTCATGTACCACGTGTAAACACAATGATCGTAGTGGAATCGGTTTTACCAAACTACCTACCAAAAAGCCCCGTATTGAACTCATTGAGGACATTGACCCATCTCCACCCTCTTCACCTACTCCACCTTCACCACCTTCACCAACAGAGTCGATGGATCCTGAATCTATCCCTCCTAACTTTTTTTTTTTTTCATAAACACCATTTCCTTAGGACCTCGACTTATCAACGCGATGGCGAGGCTCCTTCTTCTCTTCCTTTCTTGTATCCTGACATGATTGAGGACGATACTCCTTCTATTAATGTCATTCAATGTCAGGATGATGAGTCCATACTCACCTACCTTGGTGCAGGACTCTTACATTCATCGGTCGTTACCTTCTGAGATGCAAAACAATGTTGAATGAATCGACTATCGAAGTCAACATCCACACTCAGGATGACCCCCACATTCTCAAGATTGGCCAATCTCTCGATGTTGTTGAACAAGAAGCCCTCACTTCTTTTCTTAAAGATCATAACCATGCTTTCACTTGGTCCTATGCTGACATGCCTGTATTGATCCCACTATCGTGGTCCACAATATCATAACCATTCCCGATGCCAAACCCATAAAACAAAAGTTGAGGAAAATGCACCCTCGCATTGCTTCTTCTCAAAGAAGAACTTCAACGCCTTCTTTCAGTTTCCTTCATCTTACCCATCGATTACCCCAATGGATTTCTAACATCGTTCCTATCACTAAGGTGATAGGGGACTTCACATTTGCATAGATTTCCATGACCTCAACCTCACTTTCCCAAAAGATGATTTTCCTCTACCTGGTATTGACCAGTTGGTTGACCTTACCACTGGCCATGAGATGCTATCACTTATGGATGGCTTCTCGGGTTATAACCAAATCTTGCTCACCCCAGAGGATCAACACAAAACCGCATTCATCACCCCTTGGGGGACCTTTTGCTATCGAGTCATGCCTTTTGGCCTTAAAAATGTTGGTGCCACGTATCAGCGGGCTATGACCTACATTTTCCATGACATCATGCACCACATATTAGAAGATTACGTAGATGATCTCCTCACAAAATCCAAACATCGATCCGAACACCTTACAATCTTGAAAACCATCTTTGATCACCTCATCAAGTATTGTGTTCACCTTCAACCCAAGAAATGTCTTCACGGGTTCTCTCAGGAAAGCTCTTGGGATTTATCATTTCCTTACGTGGTATAGAGGTTGACCCTGCTAAAGTCAAGGCCATTCTCAAATTCCTCCACCCACTAACCTTCACCAACTTCATAGTTTGCAAGGAAAGTTGCAATCTATTCACCGATTTATTTCCCAACTCTCTGACCGTTGTCAACCATTTCATCACCTCCTTAAAAAGGATGTCTCCTTCAAATGGGATGACGACTACCATAAAGCTTTTGAGGCCTTAAAACAATACCTTCTCCAACCACCCATACTCATGTCCCACCTAAAGATGACCAACCTTTCTACCTGTACATCTCAGCTACCGATCACTCTTTAGGGGCCATGCTCACTCATCGTGATGAACAACATAGGGAGCAGGTGGTTTATTACATAAGCCATACTCTTCTGGACTACGAAACCCGATACACCCATCCTGAAAAACTTTTCTTAGCCTTAGTTTTTGTTGCCACCAAACTTCACCATTACCTACTCAACCACAAAACCTATGTTGTGACCAACACCGACCCCTTACACTTCATGTATGCCAAACCTTACCAAAATCAACGTGTTACACGTTGGCTCATGCTTCTTGCTGACCTAGACCTCAAATTCATTCATCAAAAATCCATCAAGGGCCGTGGCCATTCTTGACCACTTTTGATGATACCTCTTTCTGGAAATCAATTTTTGAAACTTTGATTTCCCTGATGAATCCATTGCTACCCTCTCTTTGGATGATGAACCTTACCAAATGACCTTATTCTTCGATGGTTCCAAATGTCGCGTGGGGGGTGGTGCAGGTGTTATCCTCATTCCTCTTGATGGTGAACCCATGCCTTTATCATTCAAACTTGACTTCGAGTGCACTAACAATATCATGAATACGAAGCACTCGTATTGGGTCTCATGACTGCCTATGCCTTAGATGTTAAGTCCATTAATATCTTTGGTGATTCTCAACTGGTAGTAAACCAAGTCAATGGTGTTTATCAGTGTCATAATGAAATACTTCAAGAATACAAACGTTACATCAACATCATGTTGACTACCTTTGACCACTATAAAATTCAAACTGTTTCCGATCCACCAATAAATTCACGGATACCATGGCCTACCTCGCTTCCCAGATACTTGCTTCTCCTGCCGATTCAGACATCTTTGTCACCATGTGAAACACATACCAAGACCTTCTTATAAACCTTGTTGTGTTAACCTTGTCTCAAACCGCCTCACTAAACACACAAGACCTTTGGTATAAGCAGCTTGCTTGACTACCTTTCCCTTTCTATCTTACCTCCTGACCTCACACGTAATGGACAACGCGCCTTTCTCAAAAAGGCCTCTCGTTATGTCATCATGGGTGGCCTCCTCTATAAACACGGCTTTGATGGTATCCTCTTACAATGCCTTACCAGCTCTGAAATCCCTATACCATTAAAGAAGTTCACGATGGCATATGTGGAGGTCACTTCAGTGGCCTTGCTTGTTGCTAAATGCATTCTTCACCTAGGCTATTATTGGCCAACCCTCAATCATGATTGTTGTGACTACATTAAGCATTGTGTAAAATGCCAACAACATGCCAATCTTCATCACACACCTAGTCACGCCTTACAAGTCACTCATGACCTTTGGCCTTTCTCCCAATGGGGTTTGGATCTTGTCGAGATCAATCCTCACTCTTCCCTAAGACATCAATGGATCATCACCGCTACCGAATACTATACTAAATGGGTTGAAGTCATACCTCTCATCTCCACTAAAGCTAAGAAAATATGTGAGTTCATCAATCATCACATTATTTGTCGCTTTGGTGTTCCACATCACCTCATCACTGATAATGGAAAACAATTCAAAAACAAAACCCTACAGAAACTTTGCGATGCCTTTGGCATCCAGCTAAGTTTTTCCTCACCATATTACCCACAAACCAATGGCCAAGCCGAATCCACCAACAAAACCCTAAACAAGATTCTCATGAAAGTGGTTAACGATACTGGGAAGGATTGGCACACACACATTCCTTTTCCCTATGGGCGTACTACGTACTAGTATTCACACTTCCACTGCTACTACTCCCTTTTCTCTGGTCTACGGTACCGAGGTTGTCCTACCTCTCGAAGTCCAGATCCCATCTCTTCGCATCTCCCTTCAAGACATGCTCACTGATGATGACTTTCGCCAAGATCATTTAGCCCAACTTGAGTTACTAGACAAATGTCATCTTCATGCTCTCGACCACCTTCAAGTCTACCAAAAATGCATCAAGCATGCCTATGAAAACGTGTTCATGAACGCACCTTCAAGGTCGGTGACCTTGTCCTCAAGGAAAATCAACACGTAACCAAAGCAAAAAAAAGCAAATGGGGCAAGTTTGCTCCTAATTGGCTTGGACCATACATTGTGACCCATGACTATGGATCAGGTGCTTATCATTTGTCTTCACTTGATGGTAAGCCCAACTTGAGCCCCTCAATGCCTTGCATCTTCGACCATTCTACTGTTGACTTCTAGTCCTACATCACTCTTTATCTATTTCATGCTCATCCCTTGAGCATTTACCTTCTCTTTTCCCACATCTCATCTCTAATGACTAAACAAGAATCATGTGATTACCCATCACCTTTTTTCCTTCTCTTAAATATGTGCACCATGGCTCTGCACATGGCATGATTCTCATGGATACTTTTCATCTTCTATTTAGATGAGATCCCATGGTCGTTCACCCTTGCCTTCTAAACAAGAACCAAATGCTTCATTATAGTCTTGTCCATGACTTAAAAGCCAAAAAAATATTTTTTTCCAAAAATAAAGGGATTAACTCCTTGAGTCAAACTTCCAATATAAAGATGAATCCCTCAAAAGGACATCTTCACCTTAAATCACCGCTATAAGTAGATTGCTCCCTCGAAGGACAACTATAAAAAGCTTCACAACTCTCTACATAGTCTATCCAAAAAGAAGACTATTTTCTCAAAAATAAATATTCAGAAGCTTCCCGCATCGATCAGCTTCATGAAGACCTCAAGGAGACATATATTCATCCCGTATAGACTTCCCACATCGATCAATCTATCTAAAAAAGTCAAAAAGAAAAAGAAAAGTAAACTTTTTCATCATGGACTTGCCTATTGTGATCTTGGATTTCTTGCCCAAGGCATTTTGCTTCATACCATATGACCTAATTACCTTCACCTCCTTACCCATTGTCTTTTCACTTCATACCTCAAGGGACCTGCTGAACCTATGACATTTGGTGATCATGTGACTATTCTTCACCTTTAGAATAATCAATCATGCAATGTCTTTAGGGTCTTACATTCACTAGCCTATCTACAGATGTGGTTCCACATTTTTGATCCTTGCCAATCAGGTGGCTCTCTGCCTCCTCTTATCTTTTCTCTTCTTCATTACCTTTTGATCATCCTATATAGGACTAGACCCTCGACGCTTGTTTTTGGGATTTTCTTCTCTCACCTCAATCAACCTAAAAACACCCATACCTATCTACCTATACTCCACCCAAACCTAATTGACCTTGACCTAATCATACCTATGACCTAGAATCAAACATACCTATCAACCTACCTGACCTCTTCTTCTATCTTCTCATATTCTTCCCTAGCTTATGGGAGAACTACATCGGCCTGAGGTCCCTTTTCCCGAGACTATGTAGGCAACACTTCCAGGGCATGGGGCCCTGAAGGTTAGCTCGACCACTCTTTACCCTAACCATTTTTCCCATTTTACTCTTGATTTTCCGTTCATATCAAAAACCTAGAAATCTAAACCATGTCCACATCATTTATATTACCTATATACACATCATGTACCACATAACCTTTTACCACTTACATTATTTCACATATTCATACATAACCCATATTTAAACATTTTACACCATCACATGCATTTACATTAACATTTATTACCAAATACCAAAATGAACATCCATGCCTAAACCGACTCGACTCAATCCATGCCTAAACCAACCTAACTCTATCCATGCCTAAACCAACCATGCCTACTCCACCATGCCTAAACCAACCTTACTCGATCCATGCCTAAACTAACCTACTCCGATCCATGCCTAAACCCGACCTACTCCATCCATGCCTAAACACCTAACTCGATCCATGCCTAAACCGACTCATCATCCATCCCATGCCTAAACCGACTCGACTCGATCCATGCCATAACCGACCTAAAGTAAAATACTCACCATGCAAACCAACATACTCTCATGCCTAAATCATCTCATATCCATCATATAAATAATAAAGTAAAATAAAATACACATCACAACACATAATCAAATGAACCTCATATATCTCTCATATATAATATCATCAGTGTCATACAATGTACACTCTCAAAATACAAAATATATATTCGACTCGCAGCTATCATAAAAATGTCATCGACTCATATGTATCATGTACAAAAAAATAAATACAAAATCTCTTCTTGACACGCAGGCCGGTATCACATATAACACAAAAATGTCTCTGCAAGCACGCAAGTAGTCTATATCACCACTCGAGTCGGTCATACCATCAAATCTCTGGGTCTGTCTCTCCTGATGACTCCTCTGCTCCTACCGAGGGCCTGGTCTAGCTGTGATGGCCCCTCACCTAGGGCTGGCCTCTACACACTAGTGGCCTCACCATGTGTCTCCTATCTCTCTGGGGCTCGCTGCCCCCTCGTACTCTCCACACACTGAGTGTGGGATCTAGTCCTCTCACTGAGAGGCTATTGTGCTCTTGTACTCGGCATAGGAGGGCACATCTAGCCCAGCAGCTAACAAATGGTCCTGATAATACCATGCCTCTGCTAGGGAATCCTCAACCTACCATGGTCACTGCTCATGGTGGTGCCATGGGTCTCCCTACCCCTGTGTAGGTTCTGGTGCATATAATGGGACCATATCTCGAGTCTGCATTGTGCCTTTTGCCGTACCATGGCTCGACTCGCCTACAGGATATATGCCTGTGCTCGAATCTGGGCCTGAGTAGTAATTTGCACTGTGCCACTGCCACATCGATTAGCTCTATGAGACCCATAACCTCTCCCTCGCCTGTGGCCAACTAGCCCTATATGTCTTGTACTATGCACCTATAGGGCGGCTACCTACCCTCCCTCTCCACCTACCTCCTCTCCATCTCCATCTCCCCCTATCTCCCACCTGTGGGTACTGGTCCTCTATCCATGCCTGTGCTCTTCCAGCGCGTAGCTATCTGGGCCTATAAGATGGCAACCTGTGCCTCTGAACCTGTAAGCTGCCCCTGCATAATCTCGAGCTACATCACCAAAAAGTAACCCTTTTTGTAGGGCGTCTCTCTGTCTTTGTGATGGTGGCTAAGTCTGCTGCCTTGGCCTCGGTGGTACTGCTCATAATTGTGCCACCCACCACTACCTATAACCATCTCTGCAACCACGGCATCATCAATCTGGATATCTACTTGCTGCTCCTCCTATCCAGTCGGCACTGTGGGTCGTGGTGGAGACATAGGTCTCTCCATGTCATCTCTCCTATACTGTGGGAAAGGAGGTGGTACATCTGTACTAACCCGAACTGGCATCTAACCCACTCTACAGGTATCCGCTCGTGCTCTCTAGCCCTCCTCCCCTCTACCCATATATAAATCTGCAACCCATCTAGCTCCTCTGCCATCCCTCGGTATGCAGGGTAGCCTACATATGGCCTCCATATGATGTCCACCCCAGACAAACCCTCTAATAACCTCCTGTAATAGGCTACATCATGTGTAGCTCTAGCACCTCGAGCCTCTCCAATGGCCGGTACCCACCACCTGTACCCAACCCTCAATACTCTCTCTGGGAATGCATCTACCTGGGCATCCCCACTGGTCGCACACAAGCAATGTGCTCGTAGGCCCAACAATGTAGTAGTAAGGCACCGCATATGCTAAACCACCGCAATCACCTATAGGCCCATAGCTCTCTATACACTGCATCGCAAGAAATGCAGGTGCCCATGTGAATCGGTCCACAGATGTATCATCATGTCATGTAGCACTCCCATCAAGGAGCGCAGGAATCATCCACCCTCTGCATCTGGGTAGTGCGAAGCAACACACTTCCTCCATCAATAAGACTACCAGCCTCATCTCCTCTGATGAGCTCTATACATCACTCCATAGCCCATGCTAGCACTATGGAATGTCAGATCTACTACACCCTCACCAAAAATGGGTGCTAGTAGCTCCTCAGATGCCTTTGAGGAGATAGAATAAACTTGGGTCCCCAATACGGGAAACCGCATGATCTTATATACATCCTCCAGGTGATCGTCATCTCACCCATCGGTAAATGGAAGGTGTTGGTCATGAGTCCCATCTATCGATGAGGGAAACCATAAGACTCACCTCCTGACTACATGCCGCTAGTGTCTCACACCTATCAAACCAACCTCTCTCGACATGTTGCCACTCCTCCGCATGTGTTGCTCACCATATTTCAATATAATAAGGGCACACCCGATCCCTCATCCATGCAATCGGTCTCTAGCTCGCATCCAACAAGAAAAATATATTAATACACCTTCCCAACTTACTCTACTTACCCCACATCCCGACCTCATCTCTTTACTCACTCCCATCCCATCGTCTACCTCCATTTACCCTACCTATCTACCCATTTACCCTAACCTATTTACCCTAACCTATCTACCCTAACCTATCTACCCATTCTACCCTAACCTATCTACCCTAACCCTTCTACCCTACCTCCCCTAACCCTTTTCCATCTCCCCTAACCCTTTTCCATCTACCTACCCTTACCCACTACCCTAATTTCCTCCCTACCCTTACTTTATCCCCTTTTTTCCAACTTAACCTCGGGCTAACCGACGCCGATCATCATTGACCGACCCTTCAGTTAACCCCCGACCACCACGGTCTCCCTCTTGACCAAATCGATCGGTCATCGTTTGTGATCTTGTGGCCGTCGGTCACACTACCCACCGACGTCGGCCACATGCGACGACCAACGTCGGCCACTATCATGCCTCCCACCCACCGATTTCCCAACCCTACTTTTTCCCCCCTACTCATTCTACCCACCCAAATCACTCCTTACACCCCTAATATCCCTATATCACCCTTTTAACTCTACCCCTACCCTTCCCCATTCCCTTTTCCCTCTCTTTTTCCCATTTTGAAATTTTTTCCCCCCAAACCCCCATTTTTCATATTTTCTATATTTTGCATCAAATTCACCAAACAATGAATCAAAAGGTTCAAACCTACCACATCCCGCCATCGCCGCCATCATGGTGGAACCTCCGGCCCTCTCGCCACTCCTCCTCCTAATCCCTCTCCGGCCTCCACCATCCTCGAATGTCCTCTACCTCTCCAAACCAATCACCTCGCTCGATCCGATCTCGTGGCCCCACCTCTCACTCAACCAATCTCACCTACATGGCTCACCAACCAAGCTCTCTGACGTACTCTTTTTCCTCTTCCTCTTTTCTCTCTTCTTGTCCTTTTCTCCTTTTTAACAATGCACAAATGAATTTTAAAATGTGGGTTTTCCACTTTTTATACCCTACCCGACTCGACCGATGTCGGTTTCCCCTTGACCGATGATGGTCGTGTGCCCTCGTTAACCGCCGTTCTCCTCGTCAGACCATCGGTTCATACCGACTGATGTCAATTACCTCCGTATAGTCATTTCCCTCACATTTACCTAATTTTGCTTACCTCCTCTTTCTTTTGCCTCCCCTACACCTACCTGACCACTTTACCTTCTCCTCTGGCCCTCCACCTTCCTCAACCTTACCTCTTCAGCCATTGACGCCTCCTTATTTTACCCCTACCCCGGCCCTACCCATGTTGTGATCTACCTACTTAGACCCGAAACATTATTTGTGACCTTTGACCCAATGTGCTTGCTATACCTTGCGACACCATTACCCGTGTTGTTTGACCTCATGACCTTACCTTGCCTATTGCTGTGATGTCTATCCTGACCCAACCTTGGTGTACCGAAACACACCTAAACATTCCTACACCTAACCCATGTTGTGTTTCCTGACCCTATCCTATACCTAGATACCGGAATCACTTCAACCTTGTTTGGATAAACCTATCGACCTTAGACGATGTAGAGTTTGCAAGCTCTTCAACCTGGTACCATGTCACAGTTTATACGTGTGCGTGTGTTCAACTACCACTACCTTTGACCTTGGCCCATTTACCTATTTACCCATTTGACCATTACCCCATTTTTCATCATTCATCATTCTTCTTTGCATCCACTTTTATCAAACCACTCACCGATTCACCCTATCACCTCATCAGTTCCTGGTTTGAGGGGGATCACCTTCACCTTCACATGGGGCAACCACATCTTATTTTTGTTAGCATCACTTACCAATACAAGCTATGCAACAAAAAGGGGCAAAATGTAGACATCAAAATCAGGTCACACTCCCCTTAGCCCCTTGTTATTTAATCGACCTAAACACATTCATCTAACCATGGCCCCTTTCACCCCACACTATATTAATTTAATTACTTTAATTAAATTAATCATTACACTCATTTTAATTATTATTTAATTACCCTAATTAACTAAATACCTACCCCTCCACCTCATCTAGCCACCTCACCTAGACACCTCACCCTAAGCCTATTATTAGTAAGTTTCCTTAACTAACTAAAACCTAACTAACAACCCCAAATTAAAGACTTAAACCCCATCCTCGTAGACACAACGGTCTCACTCCGCTCATGTCTCGGATGAATAGTGAGATCTGGCGACAACCATTAGAGCCACGATCTCCTATTTTTAGCATGACCTAGGGAATCCTTCCCCTTAACCGACACTGGTCACCCCTAAACCGATGCCGGTCATCCCATAACCGCCATCGATTACCATTAATGTTCTTTTTCTTACCTCATTCTCGAGGTTGGCACATTTAGAATGAACTTCTCTCATGCAAGGAAGAAAAATGACTTCTCTCTCGCACACATGCATACTAAAGATCATCCATCCAGAGGCCATCCAACACTCATTTCAGCTGAGATTTGATAGAACCAAGCAAGAAGGAGCCCAGGCAGTCCATGCAAGAGCTCTATAACACTTGGTGATTCCTCCACACCACTCAGCTTCATACCAGCACCTCCAATCCTCCTACACATCCACATGCATCAGTCTTAAGGTAAGTAGAAAGTATTTACCTTTCTAGTTCCTTTCCTCTTTGCACTATTCTCCTCATTACTGTTTACATTCCTTTCCATTTCTGTTTACATGCATTTGGTTATATGAGCCACCCTTAGATCATCCTTCATACCTACACCCCTACATCTCTGGTAAACCTCACCAAAGCCCATTCAAACCTCTCGAAAACTCACCCTAACTAATCCTATCCTTTGTGCAATCACAAAGGAGACCCAAACCATTTCGTAGAATTTTCAATATTCCATAGTAAGAATCGATACTAGTTACTCCATAACCGACGTTGGTTACCCTGCGTCATGTCTTAACCTCACCCACTTTTCCTTAACTCACCTAATACTCATTCTCCTCTACCAAAACTTTTCCAAACCCATCTCCTAGCCTCTTGACCCTTCTAGACCTCACCAATACCCCATTCAACCTCTCCGATAACCTGAAAACCATCTCTCAAACCCCTGGTTTTGACCCCTATCAAAATACTATGACAAGCGCATCGGTCAACCCTAACCGGCACCGGTTACCCCAGATCGACATCGGTCTCTGTGTTTCCCACCTTGAACCAGAACAGAACTACCGAACACCCTACCTATTGACCCAGTTGGCCCAATCATACCTTGACCTATACCTACACCTGTGACAGTACCTTACCTCCCTGGATCTGATTGTAGCCTAGCCTGTTACTTTTAGATTTGTTTATTGTATTTAAGTGAGATACCTAAATTAGTTAATTACAATAGGCTTTATTTATTGTTTTACATCAAATTGTTTAAAATAAAGGATGGATGATGACCAGAAGTATCGCACTTCCTAGAACTAGTGCACACTAGGTAGTCCACTACCATATATCATTTGACTCTTGTTTTGTGGTCTTGCTTTGTCTTTCAAGTAGTTCCTCCCAGCCAAAAGGAAGCTCCCACGGTCATCTCTCGGATTGAGGAATCGATGCAGCGCAAACAACCTTCATCAACATTGTATTTTTTCTTGTAGACCCATTTGACTCCTATCACATCCTTTCCTTTTGGAAGATCCATCAACTCCCATGTCTCGATTCTTCTCTATAACATCGATCTCATCATCCATCAATTTTTCCCAAACTTCATTCTTTATAGCCTCTTCATAATATACTGGATCTCAGTAGCTTTGAGAAAATAATGCAAAAATTGAAAATGAATTAGTTGTATCAACATTATAAATCTCACTTAGACTTCTTGTTTTCCGTTGTGCAGGACTATTCGATGCAAGACTGCTTTGTGGTGGAGTAACTTCTGGTGTTCTCTATGGTGTCTCTTGCATGGTGATGATGGATGAAATCTTGGTGACCTCCCTGATCAGATGGAGGTGTAGCTTGTGCTACAACTTGTGGTGCATGTCCAAGATTTGTAGATACAAAGATTACCGCTTGCTAAAGTTTCATCTACCATATCATCATGCGTAATAGTTGTTGTAATACTCATTGTTTTCTCTATACTTCCATCCCATGCTTCATTCTCAATAAGCTATACATCCCTGCTAATCACAACCTTTCCAAAGGATCGGATTGTATAACTTGTACGCTTTTGTATTCTCTGAATACCCAACAAAAATACACTTTTCTCCTTTCTTGTCTAACTTCTTCCTTAGCTCATCAGGCACATGTGCATATGCTACACAACCAAAAACTTTGAAATGTGAAACATTGTGTTTCCTGTTAGTCCTTGCTTGTTGAGGAACCATTTTCCTAACAAGTTTCATTAGACACATGTTCAAAATATAAACAGAAGTTGCTACTGCTTCTTCCCAATAATCATTTGGAAGATGTTTTGCTTTCAACATGCTTCTCGCCATCTCCATGATGGTTCTATTTTTCCTCTCTGCCACATTGTTTTGATGTGGTGTATACATGGAAGTAAACTACTTGTGTATACCATGATATCTGCAAAAATTCATAAACTCATTAGAAACATACTCACCTCCTC
Source organism: Taxus wallichiana var. yunnanensis (assembly GCA_018340775.1). Classification (NCBI taxonomy): domain Eukaryota; kingdom Viridiplantae; phylum Streptophyta; class Pinopsida; order Cupressales; family Taxaceae; genus Taxus; species Taxus wallichiana. The sequence goes on along the minus strand of CM031238.1, from coordinate 251,359,635 downwards.
TATCCATTCTGATAACTTTGATGTAGTATCCACTTTGCTTCTCCACTAATGCCTTGAACTGCTGAAATGTATCAAAGGCATCTGATTTATTTCTCAAAAAATAAACCCATGTCTTCCTTGTGTAATCATCAATGAATGTCATAAAATAAATACAACCTCCAATAGAAGTTGTCTGCATATGTCCACATAAATCTGAGTGTACAATCTCAAGTGGTGCACTTGCTCTTGTTGTTTTGCCAATTGGGAATGAATCTCTATGTTGCTTCCCCAAAATACAACCTTCACATACCCTTTCTGGTTTCTGAATCAATGGCAAACCTTTAACCATATTCTTTCTATGAAGTAAATTCAAACCTCCAAAATTCAAATGTCCATACCTTAGATGCCAAAGCCATGATTCATCCTTCATGACTGAATGAAAAGCTGATTGTGTTCCTTCAACGCAGGACTCAATTGTATTTACGTAGGAATCAACGCAATACTCGCTTGTTATAGAGCAGACCTGATTTGCATTGGTGCATGACTCATCTGTTTGAGCGCGGGACTCAACAAAATACTAATTTGGCTTAGCACAGGACTTTGCTGCGAACTGAGCTGCTAATTTTGCCGCAAACAGACCTATTTTTTTCCAAGTTTTAAAATCAATGGAAACATCCTATTGTTTCTCATCTTCACTTTTGCAATCAACTAAGTGCTAGGAGATTTTTCCATAATCATGCACTCATTGTCTTCCATATAGACTCGGTATCCTTTCGTACTCTTTTCCAATACTCGTAAGGTTATGTTTCAAACCTACAACATAGTAAACATCTTGCATACTTGTTTGCTCCCCTGTCTTGTTAGAATACTAACCATGCCTTTTCCTTTCACAGACACAATATTGTTATTTCCAAGAGTTACATCACTCTTAACTGAATCATCCAAACTAGAAAACAAATCTAGATTACTCACATGTGATTACCGCAACCCGAATCTAAATACCAAACATCACATAGACTCTTTTTTTGAAAAATTACATTCAATAGGGGATAAATAAGGTATTGCTTTGATAATCCTTGTGCATGCAATAAACATAGGTTTAGAAATAGAACTTCCAACCTGATTTTGATTTTGCCTCTCCTGATCATATTGCTTTTTCTTGCAATCATAAGCATAGTGCCCATACTTCTTGCAATAATGACATTGAACATGAGACTTATCTTGTCTCTGACCATAACTTTGTTCTTGATTCTATCCTCTTCCACCCGAGTTTGATGAATCGCTATCGCGTCCTCTAGATGGACTTCTTCCTCTGCCTCTTGGGCTGAAACTACCTCTTCTTTTATCACGACTACATGTTGTCTGAGATACAAAAGCCTGATCTACACTTGCATGTGATCTATTCATCATTTGTTCATGATTGATTAGTGATGCATGCAACTCACTCATCAATAAAAACTCCGACTCGATCTTTAGTTTCTTCAATAGTAACAACTAAAGGATCAAATTTCGTAGGCAAACTTCTAAGCAATTTTTCAATAATCCTTCTGTCTTCAAGAGTCTCACCATGGGATTTGATTTGATTGACTAAGCCAACTACATAAGTAAAAAACGATTCTACGGAATCAATCTTTCATTGCTAGATTCTCAAAATCTCTACAAAGTAATCAGTAACTTGGTGGTTTTTACTTTCTCCTAACCTTGATATGCGACTTTGTAACGTGCCCCATGCGGTCTTTGCTTGACTTTTGTCACTCTTGGAAGAATGCTTTCATGCATTGCACGATGAATATAGAAAAGAGCTTCGCCATCCTTCTTTCGTAACTCCTTCAAAGTATATTTCTTTGCTTGAGAAAGTGTAGTATATGTTGCTTTGCATTTGTGAGCTCTGTGTACCCATCTTCAATGATCTCCCACACATCTTGCGATCTAAATAGCGCCTTCATGGTCAACAACTAGTATTCGTAATTCTTTCCATTAAATTGTGGCGTTTGCATGCCAAATGTAAAAGCCATAGCTTGCTACCAATTTAATAAGCTGCTGGAATAACCTTGCTCTGATACCAATTTGTAAAAATCTGCAGCCTAACACAAAGAACAACATACAAGAAAATAAACAGAACAATTAATTAACTCGTATAAACAAAGAATATTCGAACAAGCACTTTGTTGTGCATAATTTCCATTAATAAAAAGCTTCATCATAGTCGAGCTTCAGCTCTTGCATATTTCACACCTCGTGTGCATACAAAGCAATTACAATTGCTGTTATTTAAATAGAATAACTCACCCACTAACAACTCTTCAACTGAGCATTCTAAATTTAAACTCATGCTTTAAAATAGTTGCATGTTGTGCATGAATTAAAGCAGATTTATTTGAATTAAATCTAATCCTAAAAATAGGATAAAGCTGAGTTAACTAAAGCAAACTAAAACAAAACTAAATCTATTTTTAATATTCCTAAAAGCTACGGTTGGAATTACATGCATATTTCCAACAATGGAGGCATCTACCTAGATATATTATTTTAATATAGACTTTGACCAGCAAATCACATTTGGTTGAGAGTTTCCAATGCCTTTTTCCACAAATCCATTTTGTGCATATCTAGCAAGCATGACATTTAATGAATCCATTTTTTTGTTCTTCATTCCCACGCATTTTGTCAAACAGTCCACGTGCCTTCTCTATACTGCCACTTCAAATGGAACAAAAAAATGGTCCTTAGACCCACGTTTTCTCCCAAGTATTTTTACAAAAATGTATGTATGCCTTGTGCTTGCATACATCTTTACCATTGCACAAGCAACCATTTCCTCAGGTGAAAATAAACATCTCTGATGTTATGGCAGCCAAACCATACCCTGCTCCATGGTCCCCATTTTGGCACAAGCTCGGAGGATACTAGAAAAAGTTTGCAGAGTCAGACTTTGCACCTGACACCTGGTTTTTCCTAAAAGCTTCTACAACCAAATAAAGGAATGCATTTTGTGCATATCCGGCAATCTTGAAATTCCATGAAACAAATAAATTTTGGTACATTTCTTTTGAAATACATAACGCACAAAATACAATGGCTTGGCAATGGAAAACCCTGATTTTTTTGTTCCCCACTTACATTTTCACCACCATGCCTGATATTCTCAAAACTTTCATGGAAAATATCATGGAATGTCATAACCCCAAAGAAATCTCAGTCACACAGAGAAGCAAAACAAGTAAAAGACAAAAGACAGTCGCACCAAAAAGCAAAACAAGTAAAAGAGGAGAAAATGCCGACACAATGCCTTGAAACAATTCTTATTGAAGGAAGTCGTTCTTTCTTCCTCTCAATTTACAGCAGTGATAGGGAAGGACCATTCCCTATTCAGGAGAAAATCGATTGAGATAATCCAGGATGCAATTGAGCTATTCGGAGGTCTGCCTTCTTCCCATTATCAGTAGTCATATCATGAAAACCAAGTTGTATTGTTCAATCAACATACAGTTGGTTTCTCAATAAAAATGGAGGTTTTCTATGAATCTGGAGGCCTGTGAGATCAGCCCATATTTACTCCCTTTTTCACAAAGTAATAACTTTATAAGGCCTTCCTACGTGAAACTCATATATCTATAAAAATACAAACAAAGTTTTAAAATAAGAAATTCAAGACAAAGGTGAATAATTTTGTGTCTTTCCATCACACGTTCCAACTATATTATCAAAAGAAAAGTCTTTTTAGGACATCTATGTTGTACAGATCTTGCAGTCGTTGTAGTTAAAAAGGCCTCTACCAAATTGAAATTTCACCCCCAAAATTCCTATGTTGGTATAAACATTTAGGCAGCTGGAAAGTTTTAACAAAATAATGTATAAATAGTAATATTTTTGTCTTTGATAATTCCCATCCTGGACATATGCGTACACCTGCTCCAAATGGTAAGAATGTGTAAGGAGCCAAATTCTTTCCTTCTTCCTTAAATCTTGAAGGTTTAAATTTATCTGGTTCATTGAAATACTCTTATTTCTTATGTGTCGAATAAGTTGTCCATAAGATTTGTTCATAATTTAGAACAGGGTTAGTTTTGGGAATCCAAAAATCAATTCTGAAATAATGAAATGAGTTCGTAAGTTACAAATTAGAGCGACTTAAATTTGGGAAATCCAAACAATTCATTATTGAATTAAGAACGAGTAATGAAAACCGATTAGCTTACTCTCCATCCTTTTGGAATTGTATAACCATCATAATGAATATCGGTGATAGCCTTGCGAAATGTTCCAAAAACTAGAGGAATAATCCTCACAAAGTCCCGCATAACTTGCCATGTATATTTCATGTTCGACTAAGTCTCACGTACGTTGGGAAGTCAAATATAAATTTACTTTTTCCCAAACCCAATGTTAAATTGTGTTGTGGCGCAGTTGATGGACCCCAAAATTAGCGGGCAAAGAAGTCACAGTTCCATTTTGGTTGAGACCACGCAACTCGCGTGATCTCTTAAATCATTCCAAGTGATTTCTTCTCCATCCTTTATATTCTCAATTTCTCGTATACATATATATACATAATATTGAGATTCGGAGTGGTAAAAAAATCGATTAGTATATTTTAGACTCGATTCAAACTTACCAACGAAAAAACTTATAAAAAACAAAGATTATATCTAAAGATCACGGCTTTCTCACATTACACAACCCACGTAATGCTTAAAGGGAAATACTATATAAGAGCTTCCAAAACCAGTGGCTTCACATACCATGAACTTTTTTTTCATAGCATTCAGGAACAACACTCTATCTAATGATTACACTTTTTTGCTTTAGTATAAGAGCTTCCAAAACCGTAGAGATCGGATTGGGATTAAACTCGACTAGCATATTTTAGACTCGATTCAAACTTAAAACTACGAAAAACAGAGATCTAGGCAACCCATTGACCCACGCTTAAAAGGGTATTACTATGTAAGAGCTTCCAAAACCAGAGGCTTCACATACCTTGAGCTAACTTTTCGTAGCATTCGGGGTTGGAGTAGAGGAGCTTAAATGTCAAGGTCATTGCTGAAACAAAGGGTGTGATGCGAGCCTTGAAGGAGTTGAGAACAGCTTGTCATGGATTTCCTTGTCTGTGAGTGGATTACCTCTTTCATCTTTGAAGGTGAGAAACACAGAGAGCAGATCTTGATTATTAGAAGCTCTTCCCCGAATCGAGAGAGAATTTCATTCAGCTCCGACCGCGCCTCAAGCGCTTTCCTATAGCGAGTTCCCGGAATGTCCAAATGGACCACCCACGCTAATAATGTCCAAAATATTATGAATTACCTCCCGTTGGTGCTCATCATTTATACCGAAAAACAAGCATTGCTTGTATGGACAAGACGAGGTCACTTACCAAAGGAAGCATCTTCACTTCATCTTTTCCCTTCCATTTTTCATTGATATGAGACTGGATTTCTACACTCATTTTAGGCATATAAATCTATAGAGCCCGAAAATTGGATAAAGCAGAGCGAACAATCCGATACTCCTCTCTCGGTTTTTCTCGAAAGGGAATCCTCGCCAATGATTTTCATGACAGAATTGGGCCATGCGATATGAACCAACTTGTTCTCCTCGAGAGAATCAAGCGGTTTCCTGCAGCCCGCAGAATACCACCGTGGGATGCCCAACTAAAGAAGTCTTGAAAACAAGGCCGAATTTCTTCACTTTTTCATCGAAAAACTTTTGAGGTGCTTCGATCGAAGGCCATGCATACCAAATGAACAGAAGTGGGTTTTCAATCTATGTAAGAATCGACTCCCTATCTCGTACTCAGCTCTCAAGTGACTGGTCAACGGTATACCAATGCTAAGGTACACATAGGTCATCTATATGACAACCATATAGGGAGAGATAAAAAGGTACATGTCGCCATCTACTGATCTTAAGGTGTTCGCGAAACACAATATATATGGTGCCCAGGGGCAATGTGTCATATATACCAAAAAACAGAGGTGGATTTTCGGTCTATGTAAGACTCGACCTCCGATCTCGTACTCATCTCGAGTGTCCGGTCAACGGTACTCATTTCCTCTCTCCAAACATACACTTTTTACCAATTTCTTCCTTAGGGTTGGTTTGTGTAAGTTTCAAAACATAACACACAACTACAATACTAACACGATGGTGATTCACACACATTAACCATAGCGCCTACTACGCACGGTATATATAATGGGTATAGCATAATCATTACTTTCACAGTTACAATACATCACGTTTTCACATAATGCACCCAAAGTGCAAGCATCAGATAATAGAGGTCATATGATCACCATATGCCCCTAAATCATGACATGACCCATCACATATTACACAAATTATACATATAATGAACACAATGACTAACATTACAACATATATTCAATTGTAATATAATATGGCAATGCACACGATTCATCACAACATGGTGGCTACATCACGATACAATCTAATTCACTATACACCAATTTTGTCATACAACACATCAACACACCTACATATCATAGAATAACCAAAACACTCCAACACTCCGCAATCCATAATAACATTATTTTCACACACAACGAGGCGGAACCTCACACGTGAACTCCTCATCGAATCCACGAAAAGGAGAGTGAATACTCTCTTCACAAGCACGTCAACATGATAACAAATACACACTAAGTGACATGCACAACGTGTGCGTTCAAAATATCACAATTACAACATTGTTCACATCACAACATATATCATAGTAATCTTCCCATCTCCGCCACCACCATGCAAGATCATCACAACTCCAATCTGTCCCAAAGGTTCGAGAGCATGAAACCTCGCTCTGATACCATATGTAATGCCCATAAATTTGACACACAAATACAAAAGTAAAATTATCCAAATAATTTGTTTTGTTTTTCATTTCTCATAACACGACACCACATGGGCTCAAATAGAAAAATTCAACATCACATAAGACACTTACATAAGCATGGACCCATATAGACAACATGATAACATAGAGTACATATCAATGCCTTACTCAAACGATATAAACCAGACAATGACCCAATTATAGTAAGAAACGCGGATAGACATACTCCATGACATGGTTTTTTCATGGTTTACATATTCATTACATTTAGGTTTCCATTGTATAAACTTATAGTTTTCCGTTGAATTAAACTCGATAAGGGTGTAAAATTTCTATTTTATAAAACTTCAACTTTTATTTTCATATAGAATTATCCTTTAAAAAAATAATGCATTGTTGATTCCTTTCTCAATTTCCATTAATTATCCACAACTCATTTGTTAATAAAATTCATTTTATACACCTACGATCCTCCTAATATTCATTCTTACGTTAAAGGTTTGTTTCTCAAAGTATGTTTAATTGAAATTAAATTCTATCCTCGTTACGAAAAGGAACTAAAAGGAAGTTAAGGTTCTACTTTTCGAGAGGTATGTTCAAGATTTAAAATTTTACCTTTGCTAGACAAGGGGAACTATCATGAGATCAAGGAAGATAAATTAGAGTTTAAAGGGTGATTTAGATTCAAGATATCTCTTCCCATAAACATCCTTCCATCATAGTGCCTATTTTCTTGTTACAATTAAATAACTTGTTTGAATCCATTCAACATTTTCGCATCATGAAATTTTATTTATATATTTCTATATTTAATAGCTTATGTTTTTTTCGAAAGTTTGATCTCACCAAGGAAATTCATATTTATTTTTAACAACATGAAAAAGTCTAGTTAAATTAAAAAGGACTTCAAGTATGACATTATTCCTAACAAAAATATCGCATTTACTCATATACTCTTTACACTTGTGTCATACTTTGGTCTCACTTGGTCTCACTATTGACATTGTTTTTGAACAATTGTAATTCAAATGACACATAATTTACAATTAGGGATTCATGACTACAAGGAGTGGTGACCCTGTACCTAACAACTCATTTCATCGCTCTTAAAAACCCAAGTATTAAAGCATATAACAAGACAACCCAACAACTATATGATTTCAAATTTCTTCCAAGGAACTATTTAAATCGTTTAGTAAAATGCATCACTTTTTTCACCAATACCCTTAAGAGAGGCTACATGATCTATTAACTTCAAAAGCAATCATGGATATGGGAAACTACACCCTAAAATAAAACACATGGTTAACTTCTACTAAGGGTTGTAATTATCTAAGAGGGACAAAGGAAGTTGCAAAGTAAAATTTGTAAAATTTTATGCGTTTCAAAATCCTTTTAAGGTAATATTTACAATCATTGGTAACAATACATCATATCTCCTTTGTTCATTAACATTATAAGAGGTCACTCGATGTATTACATTCATTTTTACTCAAGGGTTTCTACACCCTACCACAAGACAAAATTAGAGTAATCAAATGTCCCTATCTTGCAAAGCCTTCGTGCCACTTGAGGTATTCTAAGACTACAATTTCTCACTTTCGTTTAACACTTAGCTTATAAAGGGTTCCATTAGGTTTATTTTAATTCCAATTACACTCAAGGCTCTACACCTGAATATAGGTTAGTTTAAGGTGTGAAAACACATTTATCCCATTAAACCTTCGAAAGGGACAAAGGTGTAAATTTGTTACTAGCCAAGGTGACATATTTATATGCGAGGAACTAAAGAGATCATTAACACGAATTTAATGCATAGTACACTAGTGCACTAACTCCACTTGTGTCATTAGGATCTTGTGAAGGGTTCATTCAATGTATTTAAGGTATCCCAAACTATCTTCTTAATAATATGGTTGACCACTAGAACACCAAGGTCCAACGTGAAGATTGAACTCTAACTTATCAATGATGATAAGTAGACCGACACCAAGAAGTGTTAGTCATATTTACCCTATGAATGACAAGGTTACTCAAATGATATGTTGCTTCATGCAAGGACACTTAAGCTATACAAATAGTATTTCACATTTTTACTTAATTATAGGACAAGAAGTCTAATTGTGAGTATTAAATTATTTCTTAAAACATAATGGTTTTGCAAACCTAGATGTGACATGATTGAGAGGGAGGGTATGACAAAGGTTTAATACTCGCCGCATTTATATGGTTTAAAAATGATAAATTACTTCCGACATTTTGATTTTATCTATGAAACACAATAATTATTAGGCAGGTGATTGTTTTAATCTTCTAAATCATGAGATCCATATTTAAATTCAAATGGGCTTAACACATATGAAGTGAACGGTATGATTTTTACCCATTTAAAAAAAAATCAAATGTATTCCTCATTTATCTTGCTAACATAGTTGTTCCTACATTAATTATTTGTCACTCATACTAGTGTTGTAGGGTTAGATTTAACACAAGGTAGATACAAACACCATAGTTTTCCATGTACAATGCTTGAAATATAAGATTCCAAGAGGAACAATAGTCTTCAACACACTACTTTTGATAATGCAATTCTCTTTAATTCACTTTCATTTAACATTTGTAATTCATATCAATATACAATATCTTAATTCCATCTCACTGATTACAATATATCACACTCTAATCCTTCTTGTTCATAATATCTCGCACCAAAGATTGCGTCGGTCTTAGGACTGGGTATGGAAAACCCATAAACTCAAGAACAAACAATACATTCATCATTTCAAGTAATTTCAAACAAAGGACAGAGAGAGGTAGAGATCAGGAGAGAGAGGATACATAATTTCCTCACACATTCATTTACATTTTTATTTTCAAGAGAGAGAAACTGTAAAACATTTTCTTTTCTATTCACAATATTTTGACCATTTCTCAATTCATACCATTTTTCATTTTATTTCAAACTCATCTCCATTTTTAGTCCATTCACCAAGACCAACCACAATTTCTTATTGATTTTAAGAGAGAGAGGGAGGAGAGAGAGAACACTATGAATTACAAAATCCATTCATACGAAGTAGTTGATTAAATAATATTCTACACACATCAGTAACGTTATAAAAAAATGGTTCACCAAGAATTTACGTAACTAATGGGTTCTTCGAAATCTTTTGTAGCTTAAGTTGTGAGTGTGTGAAAATTGACCAAAATAACTAAAGTGCTTACAATATTGTTTCCAAAACCACTTGTTTTACGTTCAAACATAAATTTCATTGATTCCTACCTACTCCCCAATAAAAAAAGAACTTGTATAATTTGACGGAATTCTATTACGTTAAACAAGGCTCAATTTATGAAGGTGACTTCGAGACCAGCTTATCATAAACCCATCGATCATTTCTATTGTATGACGACCGGTGGGCCCCTTATCCAACATGCTGCAACTCTAACTTACGAAATCATTTTTATGAAACTAAGAGTTGGTTTCAATTCTCACATAGGAGTGCTAGAGGTAGATGAAGGGGTTTTCTAGTTACACCAAATCGATATGACATTTGTAAGCCAAAACCAATCACAATTTCATAAAGTGGGAATGTCACCAAAAGTGACTAAAGTGTTAAAAGGGTATCGAATCTCACCTCGTTTAAGGCATCTAATCGAGTTAGTCATCCTGGTTAAGAAATTTCATGGTGTCTTGGGTCGACATGGATCTTGTTTGAGGTTTTGGTTCCCATTAACAGTTTGACATGGCGCTCCATGTGCATGGTTCCAAGGCCTAATTTTTTATTTTTGCTTAAAAGTTTAAAGAAAAATATTTTTGGGAAAGGTAAAAGCCATATCATTCATTCTAAGTTGCATTTCTGTTTTAATATACAACATACTGAAATCCAATGCTAAACAAATAAATGATGAAATGTTTAGTTTGAAGCGAGAGGAAGAGTGATCCATACCTTTTACGCTAATCCCACGATCCCCGCATTTGACGAGACCGCATCAACTTTAGGAATTCCAGCAACAATTTGCGGGCTTTCTCATTTCTCTACAAAACTCCACTTTGTGCGCGTCTTGCCACCAACACAATCCATGAGAGCATGTCTCTATGAGGCATCTGATGGAACGGTTTTAGTGTATTTTTCTTGATTCCCAAACACCACTAAGGTCGCCAAACACTCTTGAATGCAATGGTCCTTGGTGACATGGTCATGCCTGCTCCCATTGACTCAAATACACCCATGCCTCTGTAGTATACTCCTAGATCGTAACCCAAAAATAAATATGTGCAGTGTCGCTCCCACATGCCAAGCCTGGCTCCACTGGATCTATGAGCCCACTCACCCCTACACAAGCCATTGCATCCAAATTGGGTGTGTGCGCAACTTGCAAAGGAGTAAGAAATCCCAAAGATGGTATTGAAACATCCCCAACTCCGTCCACAAGAATGAATACCACTCTCCTCTTAAGAATGACACCCTTTGTCAACCCCATTTTTTCTATGGTATTTTTTTTGACAAAATTTCAGTTACCTAAATATAAATTCAATTGGGTTTCAAGATCAAGAATACCCACATCAATAACTCTCACCAAAATAAGAAAATCACCAAGTACAAATATTAAAAGTATTTGTTATTGATCGTGTTTCTTTACTTTTTCCTCCACTTAAATCTATATTGCAAGTAAATCAGAAATGCTCTGAGGCATATGCATGAGTTTATTATGTCTATTGTAATGGAACAAGAATCATATTCTTCTTGCCTACATTCAAGGAACACCCTAAGGCCCCCATAGTAGACAAAAGAATCCCTTTTTTTACAACTTCTCTATAACATTGGTAGGATGAATAGAAAAGATAAACAAGGTTTTTCACGTAGAGGAGTGAAAGAGACAAATCTTGTAGGGACAAAATGTGGGATATAAGGAAAAGGCACTTATAATGTCTAATTCAAAATAACAACTACTCAAATAAAAGAAAAATGGTAGGAAAATGAAGGGATAATTGTTTTCTACCACGATAATGGAGTAGTAAGGTTATAATGTGCGTAGCACCAATACGCCTCCCCCCAATCCTTGAGCTTTTTCTTCTCTTTTACATACATCAAAAAAACAATGGTAGGCAGTAGTAGTTTCATTTTTAAAATAACAAAAACTTGTTTCATATGAAGATACAAATACAGATCCGATCAATCCTTTTGTATATATCCCGCACACAATATTGCACATGTGACCACGTTTCTAACGGGTATTTTCACAAACCCATTTATGCATTCGTAGTTATCATCATGGCAAGAAGTTCGTGAGGTGTTTTGTCACTCAATCCTCGCATACAAATTACATACATATCTATCAAGGCACTTGTAGCTACTATATTCATATGGTCTATGAAGGTAGGCTTTGTTGAAAAAGTACCTTGGGAAGTAAAATGCACTTCGGTACTCTACTAGCCTTGGTATCCTGGTTTGATTCAAATGTTCATCAATGAAGAAGTCAATCCCCATCATTTGACTTCCCCATCATTATAGCCTACCTTCATAGATTGTATGACTATAGGAATCAAACACTTTTGATTTCCTATCACTAGACCTCATGGTAGCATAAGTCATTTCGGTACCCCTTTCTATTGGGGCAACACATTTTTAACGAAACACATATCACACATATCAAATCAACGTATCAAACTGGTGTTCCCTACACTGCACACCGCAGCTTACCCCATTTTGAGGGGGTCACCCATAAAATCAACTCCATTGTTTTTGTCTAGAACTTTGTCAACAAAAATTACTAGACAAAAAGGGGCAAATGTAGACACCTAAAATTTGCACCTTTCATCCCCTTTATCATTTATTAGTCCAATTCTTCATCTTAGCCTAATTCATAATCTCTTCATCATATTTACCTCGTGTAAATATCCTTTCTACAATTGTCAAAACTATAATCAACCATTTGACCACCTTAAAATCAAAATTAAAAACAATACAAATCACATTAAAACTTTTTTATAACCCCCTTAACCATCACAACTCGTCCCTAACAAATTAGCAAACTACTATTGACCCGAACATCTTCCAAAACACTTTCATTTGAAAGTGGTTTTAACCAATTTTCCAACATAAATCTCAAAAAATCTGATCATTGGTGATTCGGTAATCACCAACGATTATAAATAATAGTTTAGCAGCCTTCATCCGTAATCCTCAATTTCCAATCTCGAACTCTTGTTTTCGGTATTATTCTTTAGCATCAAGTACATCATCACTTAGCTCCAAGACATTCAAGTTATCATCAAGTATTATTGTGAATCATCATCAAGCTTTTTCAAGGCATTTCAAAGCTTCTGTGGATCATTTTTTCACCATTTAACTTGCATAATGCATCAATCATCACAAGATCATCTTCAAGCAAGGTTTGAGGCATCTTTTAGCTTCATTTTGATTCAAGGTACTTTTTCAATCTTCATTTTTTTATCATTCATATCTAGCTTTCAAATCATCTAAAACATTAATATTAACTTTAAACATATGATTTTATTAAATTGTCAAAAGTTACATGAATCGTCAATCGATTGGCCTAATCGCCAAAGTGATTCCTATCAATCTTACCCTTTTGTCAACTATTATCAATTTTTATCAAATTTATCATATCTGTTGCTTCTAACATGTTTTTAAGCATGGCTCACTATTAGATGGCAATTAGTGGTCAATCACATGAAATCACAAGCATTCACTCACTTCCCATAGTCCGATAACCTTTCTACTGGGAACAATTTGACATCATCCATGAATTGAACCTGTGTGCAATCCGATTTGTCAAACCGAACAGACATCAAGAGCAGATCAATTATTACACGAGATCGAATAAGAAGTTAACGACTTACAGTACAATTACTTTGAACACGTATAGATTGTATCCACACTTTCCTAGGCCACATTCGAAGTTGAACATGACCTACCATTCAATCTTGAATTCTAGTCATCTTTATCTATTATTCTTGTATCTATCTATCTTGTATCTATTTATCATTTATCGCTTATCTATTACAATTCACTTGATTGTTTACAAAACAAGTTGACATCCTTCGAGGAAGCCCTTTAGATCCTCGGAATCGATCCTTCTGCCGAGCATCTCGCCTATCTATCTAATCCATCTTTTTAGTATCTTTGAGTGCGGAGGTTTCTTCGTAGGACATGAGCTTGTATACACTTTCCAACGAAGCGCAAGTTCTATCAACATTGAGCATCAACAATATTCATCTACGAGTATATTCATTAAACCTCGCATCTTCCGAGGTTGGTCTTGTTTTTATTATTTCACTTTGTTAATTCAAGTAAAAGGTAAAAACATCTTTGAACACTTAAGTTTCAACTATTCTTTGTATTATGATGAATACCATTTACTATTCATGAAGTAATGATCTCCATTGTTTAACTCCTTTAATTCATGCAATTATTTAATGCTTCTCCCACAAGTTTGTATATCATTATAATAGAGCGACTCTTTCATATTTCACTACCAATCACATTTCCCATCTTCTTCACTCTCGATCTCCTTCTCTAACTTTCTTTTGTTCCCTACTTCCCTTGTATTCTCTACCCCCTCCCCCTTTTGGCATTCACATCGCAATGCTCACGTACAATTGTTAATATTTATCATCATGGAGGATGAAGCCACTTGCTAAGACACCTATCACTAATAAATTTCATGCATAGGCTATAAACTAACAATCGTGACGTGAAATGTACGATGTGAACGCCGAAAGGGATCAAGCGAAGAAGTGAAACTTTCGGTGTAGAAGATGAAGGTGAATTATGGATACAAATGTGAAGGATGATGAAATGTGTTTTTGGCCAAGAAGATGTTTGCAATTGAGCGAGAGTCCAATGAGATTGCAACCCGATAACTGGCATTACACCCTTCATATCAAATGAAAAGGATGTGTAAAAGGAATGCTCAAGGAAGAAACATACATGAATAGAAGGTTAAAAATACAAATGCATTATGCGATTCAATTTTTAATCTCTGTCTCTCATGTATTATCCACATGAATGCAATTTGCATTTAAATGGATGAAATTTTAAAACAATAGGAAAACCCAATAATCGTATATTTTTAGTTTCAAGCATAAGTATTTGTACGTAAATATGCGATGCTAGAACAATCATCTACAATTGAGACACTTTAGCGTTTGGCCGTGTGAGAAAAAGATGTATTTTATTTGTCATTCGAAAGAGGGATTTTTTAAATAAAAAGACGAGAATCAAATGCTTGCATGTCCCACACCTATTCCTCGGTTAAGATTATTCGTAGCCAAATAATATATGTTATGCGCTCTACCTTATACACAAATGCAAAAAGGGTTCAATACATAATTGCAAGTGTGGTTTCATACGAAATTAGTATATGGGTTTCTATGTAGCTACAAGTGAAAATAATAGGGTTTATTTGTAGCCATGAAGGACGTAGTATTTACACACGGGGAGAATGTAGGTGAAGCAAACCATAGAAAGCGGTTTTTGAACTAATAAAACCATCAAATTGTATTGTGCATTGCAAAGGTGATAAGAGGTTGTTTGTTTTCTTAATTTAATATCTAATGTGTTTAGTCTAGATCTAAGCATTCATGTCTTGCAAATTATAGTCATGGAATTATTAGTTACTAAAAATGCAATTTATTAATAATATTAAAATTTAAATTATAGTTCAAATGTGAAAAAAACATTAATTTTTTTCAAAATTCAATTTTAACAAATCTCAAAAAGCAATTCCAACAAAACAACTAAATCCAGACCTAAACAATTGAAACAATTGGATGGATACATTTGGAATCATAAAGCAAGTAAAAAAAATCAAAAACCTAACTAAATGGAAAGGCAACGATAAATAAGCTTTGAATTATATATGTTCATTGCAGATTGGGAACGATTACTTTATTTCTCACAATTTGTCAACGACACTCACTGCGGTAAGGTATAATATTCAACAAATGCAGAAAAAAAGAACGTGCAATCTATCTTCCAAAATAAGACATTAAAAATACAATTTAGAATAAATGATTTTCACGCTACAACAAACAAGTTCCCTCTTTTCTGTGCACGCAGGTCCCCAGATTGGTAAAGGAGCAGGGCTTGGGATATTCTTGTAAAGGTGCTCCCTTCATTAAGGAAGGAAGGAGATGCCAGAAAAATGATATTTTCATTGTCTAGCTTTAAGGTGGCAACATAATTCCTGTTAACAATTCCCCTGCCATAATTAAAAGTTCAGGGTACAATGTTAAAGATAGTTCCACGCAATGGCCTTATCATTTCTTGCTTTGCACAAACCACTATTACTCCATTGGTGATCGTCACAAAGGCTCATAGAGAGATACTTTGGGGAAAATACGAAACACAACCAAAATAAAAAGATAGACAAAACATCTTCTTTGTCATTGATGACCAACACGTCCCTGCGCAAGATATCCTTTTATAAACCAATATCATACATGGCAATTCGCCCTATGGGGGTCATGCACCAGGTGGATAGAATATGTAGTTTCTTGCTTCGCTAGATGTTATATGGCTTCCATGCCAATAAAAGTCCCTCGAAGGGTTGTAATCCTTGATGAGGTCAACCTTTTCATACTAGGGCACAACTACTTTTAGAAGAGCTCATTTATATGATATTTCTATTACAAATCGAAGAATTGAAGGTGATGTCATTCTCTCATGTTTGTTTCCATCTAGTCGGCATAGTGCATAGGCAATGTCATTGATACGGCCGTGGGCGTGAACTGGTGGACGTGAAGGGCCCATATTTATTTAAGGTCTTTCAAGTAACTCTTTTGTATTGTTTGATCATTTCAAGTAAAATGTATGTTTGTTCAATCATTTTTGTTAGAATTTTCTATTTCTTGAAGGACAATGAGTGGGATTGAGATAACTGCATTTAATCAACTAAAAGAAATAAAAAATTAGTCACTGTAAGTAAACGTTAGGGTGAAAGTGCTCTAATATTGAAACCCAGGGGAGGTAACTGGGGGTGAAACAAAAAAGATTTGTTTCTTTATAGTCATTATTATGTGTAAATCAACAATTCTTTCGAAGGAAACGACATGGTTTATATCTGGAATGGTTCATTTGGATGAATCGTCTTCAAATGCATGTAAACTAACAATAAACAAAGAGATAGTGGTTCAGAGCCACACTTACATGGAAACAACCAATAAGGGGCACAACAAACTACGAAATACTGCAACAAAAGGGAGAACATACTTTTGGGACCTGCCAGATAAAAAAATAGATGAATAACTATACTGAAGAAAAAATTAAAAATGCTCTTTTTCCTTCGATACAAAGTATCATATAATCAAACAAAACTTAGAAATAAAATTGTTCAAATGTTGAGATATAGTATTAATTTTTAAAATAAGGTTATACCGACCAGTGAGAGATTCTAAAAAAGGATTTGAGTCCCTAAACCTTCGCCTCTGCCCAATTGTGACAAAGCCTTTCGGCATAATTAAGTTTGAAAAAAATATAAAATACAAAATAGACCTTTCACCGTAGTAAACCTGAACATGTTTAAATTATAAATTCAAATAAACTGGAAAGCATGGGTATAATGTATTTTTTTTGTTATTGTGAATTTACATTCTAAATATGTAGTCAAAAATCAGTTTATCAGGGTAGGTTTTTCTATTTGAAAGTACTTTCATTGCCAACTGACAAAGTGCTAACAATAAGATCTTCAAGCCATGTGAAGCTTCAACAATAGGTGCTTCAAAGAACATTCAATTATTAAAACAGTCAAACATTTATATGGCTCTGCAGACATGAAAGCCCTCATTCTTACCGAATGTTTATATATCCAAGAGGTCAATCAATTCCTGGAATAAGATCAGAATTTTTTGGATTAAAAAAACATTTAAAACTTAAGCTTAGATTAGCAGCTAAATTTAGAATAACAACCCTCTTTATCAGCATATATTTTCTAACATACATCAATCAAAATTCTGAGTGAAACTTCCTTTGTCCTCTCGGAAGAATTTTGAGTGAAAGATTGTTGAAGGTTTGCTGATCCCAGCAAAATCATACTCTCTATTTTTAGTAAACCAGGTGATTTCGACATCTTTATACACTTTTTTCACTGTAAAGTAACATTAACTTTAACAAAATTTGCCTAAGCATTAATTTCAAACACGGTTTGACACAGAAATGTATTGATCATATGCCTGAATCAGATATTTTCGTAAATGAACCATTCTCTGCCCAGTATGCATACCGAAAGAAAAATACATCCTCTTCACACACAGACCTGGCATAATTTCATTGTTCCAAGGTCAATCTCAGCGCAAAAACCCTGCAAACACCAAAGAATACTGTAATCGCTCAGATAACTTTCCTTCACCTAAATAAATCGCTTGGAAACTCAAGCTTTCCATCTCCACAAAAATGAAAGGCCAACATAGTCCCGAGTCTCCTCGGGTTTTTTGAATACTGAAGAAGGTAAACCGAATTGGCATTTCCAATATCAACAAAAAAAAGCTGAACCACCTCAAAATAAACAAATACAATACAAAAGCTAAAATCTGTGAAAGCTGAAATCAAATCACATTAACTGTAGTCACCAAAGTTGCATGTCATCAATAAAACATCAAAAGTTGTCTAAATAGGCATTGATTTTGAAATTTTCGAGATAAGAAACACTTAAATATAGTTTAACTTTAAAACGATGCCAGACGAAGCTCATATTGTTTTCTTTAATAGAATATCGATAAATCAGTAGTACCTGACTGACTGTGAGCCATATGATAAACAAATTTGAAAAACTTCTTAGCCTCCTCACTGTTACAGTCAACATCAATGGATGCAACTTTACCCGCCTCTAATTAACATTTGCCATTAATTTGGGCACCCTCCTCTAATGAACCATTTGCACTGTGAAATGCACAATCTATACTGAATGTACCGCAGTCAAAGGAACTGTTTACTCCGTTTCCCCCCTGGTTAAACTTAAACTCAATGTCATTTAAAGTTGCTTCATCGTTATCGGGCAATCTGATCGCACCGTGGAAAGCATTATCATAATGCTTTTTGCCATTATCGACTCTTGCACCTCCAGCAATGAGCGCCCTAATGTCGCCGCGCACAACCTTCGACTGCAGGTCGTTGCTGGGCTTCAAGTTGTCTATCCAGTTCCCCAAAGAATACGCCTGCCTCCATGAGAAATCATTCAGGTGGTCACACAGAAAATGTACGGCGCCTTGGGAGAGCGTATTAATACCACTGTAAACACACCTCCTCAGTGTGGAGCAAAGCCCCAGAACTACGGATGTTAAGCTCAGCAATGCAGGAATGAGCCAGTGTATATGCTTATCTTTCTGTAGATACAACCCCAACAAGTTTAAAACCTTGAGTATTTTCTCATCCGACGATATTAAATCAATAGGCAAAAAGTATTCATGTTCAAGACGATTGACCGTGTGGTTATCCAAAATCACAGAAATCTGAGAAAAAAAAACAGAATTTCCATTAAAAAAATAAGGCTAAGATCCCCTCCTCCATCAAAGAAACTAACAAAATTACCTGGGCTTCCACGAAATTGTGCATGAATCTCCACGACAAAGCGACTCGATCTGAAGAACACAGGCCAGGAGTGATCCCAACCAAAACACGAGCTTTTCGCATGCAATCCTCAAGCAAAGCCCTGTAGAACAAACTTTTTGGGGGGTCAATTCCATACACTGCCACAGGGCAGGGGCGACCATACATCTACTTGTCCTATCTTCTGACAGGTCATGCTTCTGACAGGTCTCAGACACCCACCACTCATACGCAACTGTTCCACACCACATGAACGGCAGATATAAGTCCGTATTTCGTCGACCAAATTTTTTCACTCGTTGATGTCTCTGTCGCTTGTCAGAAAGGGCTGAGCTTTCTAACATAGATCACGCCTTTCGGCGTAAATATGTTCCTAGTGGAAATAAACATGCTCTTTATAAAGCAATGGGAACTCCGGTGTTAAGTCATAGTACGCGGCATTACGGTCAATATACCCACACTTTCTTGTGACTATATTTTTATTGATATATTTGTTTCCTTATTCAGCTACTCATGTATCCCGATTTCAATGGCATTCCCATATCATGTCTCCAAGTGACTGTTATTTATTATCCTAGCGGTGGTTACTCCCCTCTCAAAGAAATTGTACTTTAGGAGGGTTTGAAATTGGAAACCTCGTAGATTTCTATTCCACAGCTGGGTGGTCATTAATCCCCTCCTAAAATGATAGTATTCAAGTAGATTTAAAATTGGAAATCTTTTGGAATGCTATTCGTTATAAGTCCTCAATGGGATTCAAGGTGAGGCAAACAAAACTCTGGTGCTGGAAAATATTAAAAGACCTGTTGTTTTTCAGAAGGTGTCAGACACTAAATGGATCTAGGAATTTCACTGCTGCATCAATTCACAACATGCAGACCTTTCTAATGTCACATTTTCTTCTTGTTACTGTCATATTTATAATCTGGTCTGCATCTAAGTTTGTATGACTGCTTTTTTCACTTGTATTTGAAGAACAAAATTGATTTGAGGTTAGTCGGTGGGAGGAGATTTAGGGTTTTCCAAATTCAGTTCCATGGAACATAATTGTCTTCATAGATCAGAATAGACAAAGTCACTACTGTCCACTACCAAATTATTCTCAAATAGGAAGGACAGAATGCTTCTGCCTTTATATTACAAGCTTACTTTGGAATCCATCTGGTCACTCAGGCAGTGTTTAGCTTTGTGAGATGATCTTGTTGGAGATTGAGATGAACATGTGACAACAATGGCAAGTTGTGGATAACAGTTGGCATCTATAACAAAATTTCAGTCATTTCTCCAGCATGATAATATCTACTGCATTTTCTATAGACTAGTTCTGTTCCACTTTCCAAACTTAATGACAGAAAAAATGGGGATCATTATTAATGAGCCTTAAGGGGTTGAGACGTTACGAGTTTCAAGCTACTGCTAGCTGACTGCATGTCCTATCACCTCTTCTATTCTTTTAATCACCCTCTTAATTAGGTGATTAATTGACGTGTTTATTTGTAATTTGCATCTTAGTCCTTGTCTATGTAATAAAACTGAACGAGACAAGTTCAGTGTAACAGGGATTTCAGGAAGGAGAACACTCACCATGGAGCATTGAAATTTTGGTACATCTGGTTGATACCTTTTGTTAACTGAATTGCCAAGTTTGAAGCAAAACCCTGCAAGATTATATCTACAGCCATGTTATTTTCCTTATTTGAGATTTGTGGGTGGAAGTGTTATATGTGCATTAGGATCTCCTGCTCTGTAAGGTTCGGGACAACAAACAGATGTGTATATGCAATAGCAAGTAGACCCTGTAATTAGGGTGCAGTTGCTAGTTTTATTTTCTATTATTGCTTTGAAGGTTTCCCATTAATTCATCTAAGGCATCTACTTGTATTCTACGAAGACATAACATACAAGGATTATGCATGGGATATTTGTTTTTGGAACTGAACCCTGAATCTCTATATTTTTTAACAGTAACAGTTGTAAAAGTTTAAAGAAACCTTTGGCTGATACCCTGTGTGTTCAGAACAAACTTCAACTAGAAGATTCTCATATTGAAACTTTGGTGTATTATAGTATAAATTGAATTCAGGGTGCAACTTTCCTCAACAAAAGAGGTCAAATGCAAGTCCTAAACCCTTGATACTCTTTGGAAATGACAGATCCAACCATCCCATCTACAACTAAAATGGAAAATTAGCAATTTCCAGAACCACATCTTCATCAAAACAATACTGCCAACAAAATATCAAACATATTTTCACCCATTCCCTAATTGAACAATCAAATTCCTAAACCCAAATCAGAAGATTCAAAGAAAGAAAATAAAAATGGGGTTCTCCCTGTTATGATAAAAACAAAGAGCAATCAACCAGTACTTAATCAAATGCGGGTATTTCTGTCTACCCTGCAATCAATGAAAAAGATAAACCTTAAATTAATGGGACTTTCATAGCAAAACCTAGGTTCACATCCTCACAAGGCCTGTTGATGTGTAAAATCACATGCAATTCAGGGTGCAACTTGCCTCAACAGACGAGGTCAAATGCAAGTCCTAAGCCAAAGGTGAATGCCTCATATTCTTTGGAAATGCCAGATCCAACCATCCTATCTACAACTGAAATTTGAAATGACATATAATTCCAATCGAAGGATGTCAATTAGTACTAGGCCCAGATGAAAACTTGAATTAATGGGGCATTCAGTGGATATAACTCCCACTGATAAATATAAAACTGATTTGCATACATTCCAGAATCGAACAATAGAAAGATAGAACCCAACTAAGAAGATTCAAATAAAAACAGATGTTGCCCTCTTCTGCTCAAAATAAAGGAAAAACAGACAATACTTAATGAAATGCTGGTATTTCTATCTATTCAAATTAAAAATAATCAACTAATCAAAGGATTTGCATGAGGAAAAGCCTAAAACTGTAAATTAATAGGGCTTTCAAACCATGTTCAAATCCTGAAAATCCCTGTTAATGTGTAAAATTAAGTAATATATCACATTCAATCATGGGTACAACTTACCTAAAAAAGCAGAGGCCAAATGCAAGTCCTAAGTGGAAGCAGAAGGCAATCCTCTACTATATTATGTCCTGCAATTTCAACAATAGCATCTATAGTTAGAACTACTGGAAATTTCAACAGATGTTAAATCAATACATATTTCACTACAAAATTGACACAACTATTTCACAATCCAATGAATTAAATCAAATTCAGAAGAAAAGGGTTTACTGTTTACACAAAAGATGAATTGACTGACTGGTTTCGGAAATGCCAGATCCAAACATCCCATCTACGACTGAAATTTGTAATGACATAATTTCCAATCAAAGGATCTCAAAGACTAGGCCGCTGAAAACTTAAATTAATCTCATGGATTAATATGGAACCGATTCACATACATTCCCGGATTTAACTTTAAAAGACTGAATCGAACTTACATAAAAAAAAACAGAGGCTGCCCTCTTCTGCTAAAAAAATAAAAAAAAAATCAAACAATACTTAATGAAATGCAGTTATCTCTATCTACTCAGATTTATAAGAAAAAATAAACTAATCAATGGACTTTGGCTAGGACAAGCCTAAGCTGTAAATTAATGGGGATTTCAGCCCAGGTTCAAATCGTCAAAAAGCCCTGTTAATGTGTTAAATCGAGTCATATATCACATTAAATCATCGGTACAGCTTACCTAAAAACAGAGGCCAAATGCAAGTCCTAAGCGTAAGGTAAACCTCTGCTCATTTTTTGTCCTGCAATTTCAGCTACACCATGTACAATCAGAACGACTGGCAATTTCAACAGATGCTAAATCGATGCAAATCTGAAAACAAAATTGACAAACTATTTCACAAACCAATTACCTGGGCTTCCACGAAATTGTGCATGAATCTCCACGACAAAGCGACTCGATCCGAAGATCACAGGCCAGGAGTGATCCCAACCAAAACACGAGCTTTTCGATCAATTCACATGCAAACCACAAGCAAAGCCCTATAGAAAAAACTTTTTGGGGGGTCAATTCCATACACTGCCACAGAGCAGGGGCGACCATACATCTACTTGTCCTATCTTCTGACAGGCCATGCTTCTGACAGGTCTCAGACACCCACCACTCATACGCAACTGTTCCACACCACGTGAACGGCAGATATAAGTCCGTATTTTGTCGACCAAATTTTTTCACTCGTTGATGTCTCTGTCGCTTGTCAGAAAAGGCTGAGCTTTCTAACATAGATCACGCCTTTCGGCGTAATAAAACTGCCTTAAAAATAAAATAAAAAAGAATGCGCCCATATTTATTTAAGATCACACACTGTACAAAAACTGCAGCATAAGTATTTGCCATATTTTAAGGTGGGTAGTTGGGAATACATTTTCCAACAAATAAAGCATACCACATGTACATCCACTGCTCCGACCAATTATCATTCACTGAAAATAAAGCATAAACCTCCGGAGAGACTTACCATGCATAAAATTCAAAACTAAACAATCAATAATATATTAAAAACATGGTCTGGATGGTGGTGGAAGTGGAGGTCATTAACTTGATCTGAAAGTAAAAATGGAGGTATTTTCCATAATACTTGTTAATGCGTTGTGGTAGCCCCCTTCAATTTGATTTAGATCTCGGAAAAAGTTGTATGGAAAATCCATTGGCAGGGAGAGGGAATGGATCTGCTGAAATTTTTTCGTTGGGGTCAACTGGGATGTAGCTGCTGAAAGTTTTAACAAAATAATGTATGAATAGTAATATTTCTGTCTTTGAAAATTCCCATCCTGGACATATGCGAACACCTGCTCCAAATGGTAAGAAGGTGTAAGGAGTCAAATTCTTTCCTTCTTCCTGGAATCTTGAAGGCTTGAATTTATCTGGCTCATTGAAATACTCTTCTTTCTTATGTGTCGAATAAGTTGTCCATAAGATCTGTTCACAAATTAGAGCAGGCTTAGTTTTGGGAAATCCAAAACTCAATTCTTAAATTATGAATGAAATGAATTTGTAAGATCTATTTATAAATTAGAGCGGGTTTAGGAATAGAATAAATGAAAACTGATTAACTTACTCTCCATCCTTTTGGAATTGTATAACCATCATAATGAATATCAGTGATAGCCTTGCGAAATGTTCCAAAAACTGGAGGAAAAATCCTCAGAGTTTCCTGGACAACTTGCCATGTATATTTCATCTCCCTTAGATCCTTCCAAGTGATTTCTTCACCCTCCTTTACATTGCCAAGCATTTCCAATTGCTCTGTTATACATATATACATAATATTGAGATTCGGATTGGGATAAAACTCGACTAACACATTTTAGACTCAGATTCAAACTTACCAACAAAAAAATTATTAAAAAACAGCATTATATCTTAAAATCAGGGCTTTCTCACTTTACACAACCCATTGACCCACAATTAAAGGGCAATACTATATAAGAGGTTCCAAAACCAGAGATTTCACATACAATGAACTACTTTTTCATAGCATTCAGGAACAGCACTCTATCTAAAGATCAGGGCTTTCTTGCTTTACGCAACCCATTGACCCACAGTTAAAAGGGTATTACTATGTAAGAGCTTCCAAAACCAGAGATCGGACTGGGATAAAAACTGGACTAGCATATTTTAGACTCTGATTCAAACTTAAAACTACAGAAAAACAGAGATTTAGGCAACCCATTGACCCACAGTTAAAAGGGTATCACTATGCAAGAACTTCCAAAACCAGAGGCTTCACATACCTTGAACTACTTTTTCGTAGCATTCAGGATTGGAGGAGAGGAGCTTAAATGTCAAGGTCATCGCTGAAACAGTGGTGTAATGGGAGCCATGAAGCAGAAGAGAAAAGTTGTCGAGGATCTCCTTGTCTGTGAGTGGATTCCCTCTTTCATCTTTGAAGGTGAGCAACACAGAGAGTAGATCTTGATTACTAGAAGCTATGCCTGAACGCAGATCGCTTCTTCTGTTTTCTATTAAACCAGAGAGAATTTCATCCAGCTCCGACCGCGCCTCAAGCGCTTTCCTATAACGAGTTCCTGGAATGTCCAGCGGAACAGCCACTTGTCCGACGCTAATAATATCCAAGAGATTATGAATTACCTCCCTTTGGTGCTCATCATTTATACCGAAAAACAAACTGGTTGCAATGGACAAGACGAGGTCACTTACCAAAGGAAGCATCTTCACTTCATCTTTCCCCTTCCATTTTTCATTGATATGACTCTGGATTTCTGTACTCATTTTCGCCATATAGATCTGTAGAGCCTGGGGGCGCAGAAAATTGGATAAAGCAGAGCGAACAATCCGATGCTTCTCTCCGGTTTTGCTCAAAAGGGAATCCTGGCCAATGACTTTCATAAAAGAATTGGGCCATGCGATATGAACCAGCTTGTTCTCGTTGGAGAGAATCAAGCGGTTTCCCGCAGGCCCACAGAATACCACTGTGGGATGCCCAACTAAGGAAGTCTTGAAAACAAGGCCGAATTTCTTCACTTTTTCATCAAAAACTTTTGAGGTGTTTCAGATCGAAGTGCCTGCAAGAATGGTATCGTCTCCCCAATGAGAGGAAACCCTAACTTTCCAGGGGGAGATTCACAGAGGATTTGTGTTTGTAACGGAAGAACAGCACAAGAATAATGCCAACAGTAGCTGAGAGAATGAGGGAAAGTATAGCAGGAGAAGACTCCAGTGGAACCACTCTGCCAAATTTTGCTACCATGCTGCTTGGAAAATCGAAGCTATTCATTTGGAGTAGCCTTGGCGATGAACTCAATGGCACAGAGGGTACCGCGTGTCAACAATTTTTAAGAGTGTTTTCTCCTATATTTTCTAATTATTATTTTTGGTTCAAACTTCAAAGCAGCATCTTCTTGTCAGTGTGTGAATCACCACCTCCATTAATTTAACGCAATATTCGATTAGTTGAGATGCTCGTGTATTTAAGTACGGTTTGGTGCATTTGTTATCTTGAATAAGTAGTAAAGAACGTTTCTTTGGTAAATCCATGATACCCTGCTCGCATTACTTGGCAGAAAAACAAATTTCTAAGGAAGGCACCGTTTATCAACTTCAATGCCATATAAATATTATTGTTTTGTGTTAACACTTTCCCCTTTTATTTTTCATTCACCGAGATAGAAAACTTGATCATATCATACGTTCTTGGATGGATTATATAATTTTGTGATTCGGTAGGATTAAAAATTATATTTGGGAGCTTCCCATTATGCTTGAAGTGGTATACGGTTATAAAAGCATGTGGTACATTTAGATGGAATTAGGAAATACAAATTATTATTTCATTGCTATGTTGTCGCTCTTGTGCCTTTCAATTTCAATTCTATTGAATTCTCATTTGTAGATTTTAGAGGATTTCTCGATGATTTTGTTAATGTTTTTCCTTGTCATTGTCTACCATGGTTAGATTCCTTTATTTCATCTGTGTTTTATGATTAAGACAATTCAAGCAATGGGTTGTCTAAAATGGATGAGATTAATGTGCACCCACAGTTACGTGGATTTGTTCGTCGTTTTTGTCCGTAGGTCGGGCAACACTTTTTGTGTGATACATAAGGCTTGTCATGCAAACAACTCGAGAACATAAGCAAACCAATTATGTTTTATCAATACTAATTAAACATATATTTGTAGTCGTGGTTAACCAATAATACCTACACATAGATCTTATAACCTTATATTTGTATACATAAATTGAATACATTATTACCTTAAAATACTATGGCCAAATGGTTGTGTAGAATGACGATACCGCGGAGTTGGATTGTCAATTCTACCCAACGTCAAATTTTAATTGATTTTTGTAGGCCATCTAGCTTGTGAGACCACATCTCCATTTAATGTTGTTCCACTCATAAGGGTGCCACCTAGAGCGGTGTTTTTAATTTTTGCTATTGTTAATAGTGGGTGTAGTGCCCCTCCAGTTCTCACTCCTTTACTTAGAAATCGATTTGGTGATAGATTCATGTTTGAGAAAACCTAAGAGAATAGTATCATGATTTATTTGAATTAAATTACAGTGACTTGGTTGTATCTCTTGTTGTCACCTTGCCTTGGTAGGAAGGTATACGAGGCTCATAAAGCCGACTTACTGCCCTTACCCTCACCACTTGGTTTTGATTTAGTGTGGTGGATATTAGTGATCTAAGGTTACTCGAATTATATTTAGATAATGCTTATATTGGTTAATTTCTCAAATCATGTATATTAACTTGTCATCTTTATTTGGAATATGCTAACCTAACTTGACAGGTTGAGTGTGAGGCACACACTTCCAATATTTTTTCATTACTTCTTGTTTCATTGTTGTTATGATGAATTTTATCGAAATGATGATATAATGATTGAGGCATCATGTTACTATATGGTATTCACTGATGAATGTGATTTTGAGTTATATATTGTGGATATTGGATCATACTTATATGTATCATTGGTAGAATAAATGTGGTGAAATTTTATTTAGCTGATATTATATAGTCGTATTTCATTATGATTTATATGGATATTTTATTATGTCGAGCGGATTTGAGTTTTGCCTTGAATGTGTAAGAATTGTAGGTAACACCACTTCACGTGGCAAACATGGGACTACCAAAGGTTGCCTAAGCCATCTTGTTGAACCCTTTATCTCACCTTGTTTCATTTTGGCCATTGTTTTTAATTGGGAAATTTGGTTGACTCTTACATGTGATTTGATTTATTTATTTGGTTATATTTCCTAACCTTGAGCACCATGGTAAAATTTAATTTACTTCATTGCTCACCTAATTTGGATTTCTTTGTGTTAATGAGGTCATTTGGGATGATTTTTGTTATGGGGTGTTTTAGTGTCTTGAACTTGTTTAGGGATGTCTTAGGATTTTCTAAGCAAGTTTGTGGGGACCATTTCTCACCTTGATTCTCTCATTCAACCCCAAATCCCGAATTTAACCTTTAAGGGCATTTTTGAAGGCTTGTTTAAAAGGTAAGGGTCTTCTTTACCTTAAAAATGGTCCATGGGACCTAACCTATGGGTGGGGGAAGCTTTTTGTGAACCCAAAAAGCCTCTTCCTCACTCCACCCTCTCACAAGTCACTATCTAAATCTTTTTCCCTTGTCTCACATGTGTGACCTTGGGATTTTGTGTGGGATTTGGGGGCTAAGTGGGATTTTGTCCCCTCTTGCATTTATTGTTTTGGGGAGCATGGAAAGTGACTTGGGTGACATTGAGGATTTGTTTAGTTAGAAGGGTGACACATGTCACCTCCCATGGGTTTGTGGGATGGATATTTTTCTATATCTTGTTTGAATTTTGATGTTTGGGGCTTTTGAAAGGGGACTTTGGTGGAGATATTTGGGAGCTTGAGGAGACAAAGAGCTAGGAGCTTGTGGACTTAAGCTTGGAATGTGAGGTAGGTCTCACACCTCATTTCATTTTGATTTAGAAAGCTTGTTTGTATGGGTGTGGATGTATGATTGTAATGGTTTTGATTGTGGGTTGGTTTTGGGATTCTTGTTGTTCTTGAGTTTTTTCTTTGTGTTGAATTTTTTTATCTTGGCTTCCTTTGAAGTTTGTTCCTCCACTCCATTTGGGATGTGGATTTGGAATGGTATTTTGGAATGGGAGGGGACCCTCATCTTCATGGTTTCTTTGCATGACGCCATGAATTTTTTTATCACGGGAGGATATAATGGAGGTATTAGTTTTGGGATTTGGTGAAGACTCTTGGAGATACTACTTGGTGTATTTTTTTGACTCTTAATATTATGCATTTTGGTATTATGTGGTCCTCCTCCCCTCTTCCCTTTCCTATTTGTTCTTGGTGATTTTGGTGGACTTGGATTTTGGTTAAGTTGCCTTTGGTTTTCTCTTGGCTATCCTTGTTTTAGTGTTTGAAAACCTTGTTTTCCCCTTGGCATCTTTTGTATCATGCTACACCTCTTTCCCATGGGCTTGGGGGAGGATAGCATGCTCTTACTTTGGGAAGAATGCATGTGATGATGCTTGTAGGTTGGGAGGCATATCAGGCCTTTGTTTTGGTGGTGCTTGGAGCATGTTGAATGTGAAGATTGGATCTATTGAGGACTTCACTTGGATGGTTTTCTAGTTGGAAGGTTGCCCAATATTTTTGAAATGTTGTTCCCTTATTGGGAGGCTTGTTATACTTGCATTTTATTTGTTGATTTTTATTGTTAAATGGATATTGTGGATATGAAACTCTCTCTTGAGAGGAAGGTTATAAAGATTGTAAACTAAGGGTTTTGGAGTTGTTAACCTTCTTGTATTATATTGAGACTTAAATTGGTTTCTCTTCATCATCCGATTGATTTACTTAAGAATGTTGTTTCCTTTTGAATCATGAAAATGATGTAAACTAAATTTTATTAGAAATGTAAAATATTTACTACCGTTGGTTTATTTGAGTAATTTCTTTTAAGAAAACAAAAATGAAATATCTTCATTCATATTTCCTTTTTATTTTTCATAGAAACCCTAACTTTCCAAGAGGGAGTTTCACAGAGGATTTGTGTTTGTAATAGAGGAACAACACAAGAATAATGCCAACAGAGTTTGAGTATAAGGGAAAGTATAGAAGGAGAAGACTCCAGTGGAACCACTCTGCAAAAGTTTTCTACCATGCTACTTGGAAAATTGAAGCTATCCATTTGGATTAACCTTAGTGATGAACTCAATGGCACAGAGCATACTAAACATCAATAATATTTTGAGAACGATTTCTCCTTTCTTTTCTAATTAATTTTTTTGTTCAATTAAGCATCTTTTTGTCACAGGTGTGAATCACCGACTCCATTAATTTAGTGCAATAAATGCATTTTAATATTTGATTAGTTGACCATTATGATGCTCATGTATTTATGTGTTTATGGTTTGGTGCATTTTTATCTTGAGGAATGTTTGTTGGTAAATCCATGATACCCTAACCTTGCTCGCATTACGTTTAATGAAAAAAAATTTCCTTCGAGTAATTGTCTCATCATTTCTTTGTTATTTTACAACAATACACATGAACATCTATTTGGAATTATTTCCACTATTTGGAGAATCCACCTTATCTAATCAATATTTTTGTCAAAATAAATTGAACTAAATGATATTTTAATGATAATGGAAAAAAATGCAATTTTTAGGGATATTTGCCTACATTTTTCAATTTATGAGAATTATATACTCTTTCCACGAATTGGGTTTATCCAAGATTATTATAATCATACTCGACATTGTTAGAATATAAGTCAAGTTTTTGAGGAAGTCACTTATCAACGTCATGCCATATAAATATTATTGTTTTGTGTTAACACTTTCCCCTTTTATTTTTCATTCACCAAGGTAGAAAATTTGATCATATCATATGTTCTTGGATGGATTATTTTATTTTGTAATTCACAGGGCACCCAGATAGGGTCTCTGCGCGCTGGCACCCCAATACCATCCCAAGTGCCTTGGTCCATCCTATTCCAATAATTCTACAATTTTTTTGGTTTGGTTGTGATAGTCTACATTCTTGTTTCACCAATTTTTAGCTTCATACACCTCGGGGTTTATTGTGAATCAACTAAGTCTCCTTTCCCCTCTCTTGCACATAGGGTTTCAATTTCTACTTGCTTATTTTTTACGTCATATATGTGCTTTAGTATTTTATCTATTGCATGTGATTATGAAATACCCTCTAGTGTTTTACAAATTTTAATATTTGTTAAATCATTTAGTGATCTCATCCGTACAGAACCAACCTTGCTTCTAAGCATCTTTGAATCATTTTACCATGGCTAAATCTTATAGACCCTATATTGAAGCCCATCTTCGAGAAAGAAATTATTATATTTCTAAGCGTCTACAGGATATAGATCTGCTCTTATTCTCTACTCACGAGGAGGCCACAAATTTCACTAATCTTAATCGTACTTTAATTCCACTATCGCCTCTATTCCTATTACTACTCAATCACCTCCTTCTACCACTCTACCTATTTCCACTATTCATGTTTCCATTCCTACTCCTACCAACCATTTCACTCCACCTCTTACTTTTTATACAAGGCAATTTTCCTCTTTTGACACTCAAGATATAACCTCCCTCTATCAATACCTTGAAGATCAAATCCGCCAACTTCGAGGGGATACCTCTTGTGCCTCTCCATCTTTGGATTCCACTTTTCTCCTTCATACCCTTTTTGCACAAGCCAATTCCACATATGCACTCCTCCAAATTTCGTAGCTCCAAAGCTCCCGTTTTCAATGACCATGGTGGCCCTCAAGAGCATCTTCAATATTTCCATGTGGCATATCTAGATTATGTGGATGATCACACTCTACTTAGAAATATGTTTCCTAAGTCTCCAAGCATATGTTATGTGTTGGTTCTATGATCTACCGGTTCATTCGGTAACATCTTTTATGCATTTAGTCGATGTTTTTCTTGCTCATTTCTCAATCAATATCGTCTCTAAAATATCCTATGCTCAACTTGCTTAAATCAAACAATGGTTCAATGAGCATTTAGCAAATTATATTTTTCAATATAAAAACAACTTAGCTAAGATGACCAATTTACTTGCTTATGGGTAAGAGCACGGAGATGGGGGCCAAAAAGCGACACATTTTCAATTTGAAGTGAAATGTGAGCATGTTTTGGGAAAGCGCACTCATATTATAACATGCTCACGTTCTATTTTCTATATGTGGTACATGTGTTTATGGGAGGGATTTTTTTACTAAAATAACTGGTTAAAGTATAAGTTTTTCTTTTATTAATCTTTATACTTTATTATTTCTTAGAAAATCTTATACTTTAAATTTATTTTAGTAAATATAAGAAGTTAGGGTCACTCAAAGCACCTTATAGAACTAGTCTCACATGCTCCTTAGTCACGGTTTAGAAGATATTTTTTAGATTCTAATATGGTCATATCATAGGTATGTTTTTAGATTTCAACATTCATCCTAAAGCTTTTAGGGTTTACATTCTACGATCGATATATGTTTTGTGAAAGAATATAGTCATTTTTTAGGTTTTGGGGTCTTCTTTATTGGTTATTGACATTTGTAGGAGTTTTAGATGTGTCAAAACTATATATTTTAAACCTCAAAACTCCCAAAGGTAGGAACAATTGCTTGAATATATGGACTCATGCAATTCCTTATAACACAAAATAAATCAAAACACATATGTAAGTATTTATCGATTCAAAAAATCAAGGAAAAGGTCATCATGAGGTCTATGAAGGATCTTAAATATCATGAGGTGATTTAAAGCTCCAAGTAATTTGCATGCATTCATCACTCATAACAGCCAATTTCAATCATTCTCATTAGTATCTTGTTTTTAGAAGTCTTTCCAACAAGCTTTCTAGGCTCAAATATGCAAAAATGGCACAATCAACCTAAAACTTACCCTTCTAACCCCCATATCCTGCTCTCATATTTTGTACACAAGCCCAATCAACTATTAAAATGACTCATTTTCTTGTAAAACCTCATTTTCTCATAATTCTACTTTATTCCTCTCACTAGCTTTAAGTGTCCTAATTCCAAATCAAGCACAAATTTAGACTTAATTAAGCCCTAGTTACCCTATCTTTAGTGATGGTGGAAATAATCTCAGGCTCACAAACAATTGCATATTTTATGAGAGTGTTTCTAAACACTTAATTAATGCTTCGTAATGAACTCACATCTTGCAAGTCGGGAGGTGTAATTTACGGTGTTTGAGTACATTCAGGAGGTCAAGAACATGGAATTCATTCTCATTCATTCCTCCAAGTTTCATTCAGGGTTAAATCCTTCTATCGGAGGATTAAACCTATTTCCATGAGGAGAAATTGAGAAAGAGTGTGTATAGAGATCATAAACATGCTTCCACTCATGTGACATCTTGGGCATGGAAGTGAATTATGAGATGAATAAGAAATAATCATGTTCAAAGGTAAAAGTGAGGCTCAAGGAGTGAATTGATGATCATAATATCTTGACTCTACCATTATGTCCAAATATATTCAAGAAATAATTTAAAATGACCTAGTCAAGATCTTGAGGCATCCATGACCATCATGCGTGAAGGATCACTAAGTTACATATTCTCATGAGAGGGATATGAGAAACAAGTGTATGAGCATCTTAAATCAATCCATTCAAGGAGTATTTTGAATCATGGAAGGGTAAGAGGATGATATTCATATGGATATGTTGTCATATGAATTAATTGACCCAAAAATGAAAACCTTCAACCATGAAAACAAGCCACAATGTGAAATCTTGCTCCCAAATCTTCTTGAATCCCTCTCTAGGATAACTTACCTCCTGTGTCATGATCACATTTTCCTTGAAGGTATTCCTAATGCATTGGATGAACATGTATAATTTTGAAAAAATGTTTAACAAGGTCCATTATTCCATTTATTGAAGTGCAATAAAAGACTAATTCTCCATCAAGCCTAGAAAGGCCAATTTTGGCCATTTTGGAGCCTATGTGCATCCTCCAGGAGGGTTATAAAAAGGTCTTAAGTATCCAAAGGTGGTATTTGAAATCCTTGAAGGTTTTGGAAGAATTTTAGGAAGATTTAGGAAATTTTTGATCATTCAGGGATAGTTTGTTCAACAACGGGTTTTCAGGTTCAAGGAATGAGTAGTTAAATTGTGAACCTTGAATTCTCTTGATGATTGTAGGAGCTCTGTAAGGAGTTAGGAGGAAAACAAGTAGGTGCAAAAACTTGAATAATCCTTTACATTTTGGGAGCATACATTTTGATCCAAGGCTGCCAAATATGATGCAAGTAATCATCTCATACTCTCAAGCAATACATACCTCCCAAGATTATTTTTAAACACTTAATTAGTGCTTGGTAATGATCTCAATACATTGTAGAGGTCAGAACATGTGATTCACCTTCAAGTTCTAATTCCACGTGGATAAAATTGATCAAAAGGGTGTTCTCTCGAAATGGTATTAGAGTCTTCTCCACAATGGTGTGACTCAAGAAGACTCCTAAGTTTTATAACCCAATTCTAGGTAGATTTATCTTCTAAGAATCCTTATCAGCTAAGATATCAATATTTTCTTGTTGAAACCCCAAAATAGGGTTTTAGATAACTTGATAGGGAGAAAATTTAGATTTCTTATCATACACACCCTTCTTTACTCATTTACCCATTGAATAAGCTTTAGGAGGATTAAATTCAAGTTTCTTATTTTATAACCCAAATATGTGGATGCCTGATATGCTCCAAACATTAATCTTTAGGTGAGAAAAACTACGAGAGTTAATAAAACATAGTTAACGTTGGAAGTAAATGATAGATGTCATGAACTACCATTGTATATTTGTAATGAAATTACTTAATAGATTTGAATATCAGCAACAATATAACACCAAGAACACCAAAATGTAGATAAATGATCACAATATACAAGTATAAGTTATAGTACTAAGGGCATAGCAATATTCAATCCCTTTCGTCTTGATAGACATCAATATGTGCATCCTTCAAGTCATTATGCATCCTTCCTCTGACTATATTGCCTTCAGTTTAACCTTCACCATGGCTTAGAGGAAATTCCTAACAAGGTTTTAAATTTGTTTTAGTGTGCAAGGATTATTACCCAACGTGATAAATCAATTCAGTAAGATTCAATGAAAGATAACTTCCTCCGGAGGCCTAAAAATCATTTTTGGCCATTTTACAGCTACTAAACACACTTTGGGAATGTTAAGGGAAATTATAAAGCATTTGAGGGTGATTTTGAAGAGAATTGAAGGTGGCTGAAGTAATTTAGGAAAAATTTATAAATAAAATATGATTCAGGGTCCATTTGTTCAACATCGGGTATTTAGGGTGTAGGGAATGAGAGCTTCAATGGTGAATGTTTTCTTCTATGGAATATTCCGGGAGTTCTCAAATGATTTTAGAGGGAAATAATATGCATCAAAAATTTTAATCGGGAGAATCGTGAGGTCTATGAAGGATCTAAAACATCAAGAACTTTATCGATATTCAAGTCATTAAGGGAATGATCATCATACGCATGATGAGAAAGGATCACCATGAGTGGTGATAATAGTCATCCTAAGCTCACGAATGGTGTATATCTCTTTATATTGTTTCTAAACACCTAATAAATACTTGGCGATGTGCTCACATCTTGAAATTTAGGGAGTGGCTTTCACAGTGCTTTAATGCAATTGGAATTCAAGAAGATGGAGCTCACCCTCAAACATTCCTTCAAGTCTCATTCAAGGATCAATCCTTCCATATAGAGGATGAAACCTATTTCCATGAGGATAAATTGATTGAAGATGTGTCCAGATACTATAATCATGTTTCCACTCATGTGACATCTTGGTCAGGGAAGGAATTTTTGAAGTTAAAATGGGTGTCATCATGTTCAAAAGTGAAATGGGAGGCTCATAGAGTGAGTTGAGGATCATCATACATTGAATCTGCCATCATGTTAAAACCTCTTCAAGGAACAAGACAAGATGAGATCAAAGCACAAGGTGAGTCAGGTTTTGATCCAAATGCCATATCCTTTGGCAGATTTTTAACTCCTTTTTCCATCTTTCTCGTGACCCCCCTACCTTACTCTCTTCTCCCAAGGTTTTCCTCCATATTTTCTTAAATCTCTATGCAGGTGGGTATGTTGAAAATTAAATGCAATAATGAAGTGAATGGATGACTATGTTCAATTGAGATCTCTCTAATAGTCATCCTAAATCATTCCATTATGGTCTAAATCACCATGTGCATGGGGTAAACCTAAAATACCAAATACCCCCTCATATTACTTTGCACAAATTGTTTTGTCTACATTTGTATCTGTACCTGAATCCATTTCAATCATCTTTAAATGAAGAGTAAACTTCTACCTATTGATGTTTTATTTATTTTATGCAAAAGAAAAGATTGAAGATTAGGAGGAGCTTCATTCGGGCATAGTTTCTAGCTGTATTAATTTTATGTCTTTTTCTTATGTCCACGTGTACTACTGTAGCATTTGTAGATCCATTCTCATGGTAGGCAGAAGCTACCACTTTGTTTACATGTTCTTCAAATTTGTATATATTATTCATTATATGGGTTAAGACTTTGAAAGCATCATTTCCTACTATCTCACTTATGTCTCTACAATTTTTTCCCTTCTCTCTCATTCTGTGTGAAACCCCCTATTTTCCATTCTCAACCTCTTTTAATGGTATGCCCAAGTCTCAAACAAGGGACTCAAGATGTTTGAAAAAATAAAAATTTGAAATGTAGCCTTTGTGGACAGAAATGGGCGCAAGTTGTGGGCAATGATTTTTTCAAAGGGTGTTGGGACGTCCCAAAAAGTTGTTGTTGAAAAAACTAAGACAATTTCTATAGTGGTTGTCAGTATCCTCACCGCTCTGCGTAATTTTGGTGGTAGTGTGGTAGTAAACACATCATTTCAGGTTTGTTTATTCTAGAAACTTTGTTGGTTGTGTGGATTTGTTTCAATGGTGTAACATGTCCAATAATATTTTAGGACTTCTTTCAAGCATCATATTTAGAAGTGTCTTTGGTAAGGACATATGCAAAGTGGAAGAAAAAAAGACATCCAAACTGTTGGAAAATTCCTTAAAGAAATGTGATGCCATTTTAATGCAATGATTGTAGGATTGGGGGTTCTATTGAAAATTCGTGGCATTGTATGATTAATATCACAACATTGAAAGAGAGGAAGCAAACACAAAGTAGGTGAATTGTTTGTAAAATGCAGAAGAAGCCTTGTTCCCAAGGAATGCCATGATTTCTAAATATCCGTGGAATGGATTTGTGGAAAGAGGAATAAGAATATTTCAACCAAATGCTTTTCATCGATCAAGCGTCATGGCAAAAATTGCCTAGCTGGTGTCTCTAGCAAGCGTTGGTAAAAAGGTATAGATTTTCCCTTTTTCTCTTGTACTAAATTCCGCTTTTATCATTTCTTTCATTTGGAAATTAAATGTTTTTTTTTTTTTTTTTTTGGAAATGTAACTCCAACCAATGAAAAAACATTACTTCATTTAATACTATAAAACAAAAACAAAACAAAAATTATAACGTCGAAAGTTATGCGCATGGAGCGCCACACCCAAATATACCGCAAACCTGAAATTTCTTACATGATCCTTGGTAACGCGGTACACTACGGTGAAACTTAACTAAGTAGTTTGAACTTAATTAACGCCCTTACATGTAGAATTTATAAGCCCACTTAGGTTACCAATCACTTGTAGTGACGTGTTCTTTTTAGTAAAACGTAATCGGTTTCGGCATTTGGTTACCGCTTCGTTTGAGCGAAAATGAAAACCACTTCCACCTATCCCTAGGCCGCCAATAAGAGAATCATAACCCATATGTATTTTAATTAAAATGTTTATGGATACTACTTTTGTAAGTGGGTTCTAGGGCCCACTGATCACTTCGTGATAAGATTTGTTGCAATTACAATAACCAGACCCAAAGTTGCTCTTATAGCTTGAGCTCTGCTCATCGTAATAAACTTCCGTCGGACAAGATAAATTCTCTATATATGAGAGAGTAAGTAGGAATTGTCAAAATTCATGATAAAAATTAAATTGAGTGTTTTCAATCCTAATTCGTAGGCACTTTTGATGTTTCGGCCAGCCTGTACCAGAATTACAACTTTAGCTAAACACACCTTCTAATGGATTCTGTTGACTCCTAACTAATCGTGGAATCTTGTACATATCGTTACCACACTTTATAGAGTATGAATTGATCAAATTATTATATGAATGCTTTTGGGAAATTATGATGTTTCTCTCTCTTCCCTTAATTATTTCTAGAAATAACTCTAATATTTTGACTAGTTCTAAAAATGTAAATGAGTTATAAATGTTCATGGGTTGAAATGAAAATTTGATAATGTATGTGATTATGATATGATGAATAGAAAAGAAAATGAAATCTATACTTTCTCTCTCTTTCCATTTCTCACTCTAGAGATAACTATAAAAATATTGATTGGGTTTTTAAAATATAAATGGGTCAAAATGTTTATGAGTTGAAATGAAATGAAAATTAGATATGGGATATTACGGTGATTTGAAAAGAAAATGAATCATATATTTTCTTCCTCCTTCCCTTATTATTTTATCTCTCTAGAGAGAGATAAATTTAAAAAATATATGATTCATTTTCTTCCTCCTCCTTCCTTATTTTATTCTCTCTCTCTCTCTCTCTCTCTCTCTCTCTCTCTCTCTCTCTCTCTCTCTCTCTCTCTCTCTATTGTCTATTCTGATTGTTGTTTGAAATGATGGATGTGTGGAATTTATGCTTGAGTGTAGGGGATTTCTATACTCAGTCCTAGGACTGACGCAACGTTGGTTGTAGGTACTCCGAACAAGAGGAATTTTTCTAGATGTGATATGTTATAATTAATGAGTTGTCACTATAAATCTATATTCATCTTGTGAATACATGTATTACCCTAGAATAATGATATGTATTGTTGTTTGAAGAATTATTCTTTGTATATTTTATAAAGGGAATACCAATGTGGCTATAGTTTATAGTTTTGAATTGGATGTAAAGTTGTACTCAATGTTGTACCTATATTATAAAGATATTAAACTAATCCCTTGCTATGTTAATTATTGGTTTATTTCCTTAACACCCACAATGCTAGGTAGAATTTCATCTCATCAAAACTAACAAAAATTAAAGAACGAGTTATAATTCCTATTGTACTTCCTCCCCCAATTGAGCCTTTTTCCAAGTTATGAAACATTAATCGTGTTAATAAAATACTCTGATAGCATTAATCATCTTCAAGCTTTGCACCTAAGATGTCTTATTAAGGACCATTCCCTCAATATTTTATGATGTGGTGTATATATGTTGTCAAACCTATCATATTCTTGACGAGTAAGATGATCATGTCTAGGTGTTGTAGGTTTGACCATATCATGAGTAAGTTAACCCCCTTATGCGTAATTTTCCTTGGTATTCTAGCGGGTGGCCAAAGCCTTGCAAGATAGTTGGTAGTTGTACCTACAATTAATCTCTTATGAGATCTAATTTATGTGAGTGGATACTACGTGTTGAATTACTTTTGTATTTACCCAATAATTTAAATAGGTACTTAGGAGGCTTTTGTAATGCATAAGATTATTTGGGATATCTCACTTGCATATACACTTATACTTGCATGTCTAAGAGAAGTGAAATGAGTTGTCTTGTGCGA
This sequence comes from Taxus wallichiana var. yunnanensis, assembly GCA_018340775.1. Classification (NCBI taxonomy): domain Eukaryota; kingdom Viridiplantae; phylum Streptophyta; class Pinopsida; order Cupressales; family Taxaceae; genus Taxus; species Taxus wallichiana. Next base: position 251,320,003 of record CM031238.1, on the reverse strand, counting down.
GGTTGTACTCCTTTTATTCTTAATCCCTAAGTTCAACATCCTATTTAACACCCTCTTGAGGCATTTTATCCAATTTGTTCTTCATACCATTCATGGCCATACTGTTCCCCTAGGATATTTTATCTCAACATCCAATTTCCATTATGTCATTTTTGTGTACTGTTTTGGGGCATCATTATTTTCATCCTTGTCCCTCTTGCACACATGCATTCACTATCTCTTCTCATCTCTTCCTTCTTCTCGTCTCATCAAGACTTCTTATAATTCTTCTTCCTTCCCTTCTTCTCAAGATTAAGAATACACTTACTCATTTTCCCTTAAGAATACACTTATTCCTTGTCCCTAATTTTGAGAAATGAAATGAGTTGTCTTGTGCAAGGTTGTACTCCTTATAGACACCAATTCTTGGTATACCGTCCCTCCGTCATCTCACGTTCGTTCATATTTCACCCTCGGGTTTCTTTTTCTTAAATTTAAATAAATATCATCTAATATTCATCCATATTTAAGGAATTATTAAATGGAATCCATATAAACCCATTTAATAATTGAATTTTTCATCTTCCAAAAATTATTCAATCAATTATACACTCATCCGACATCACTCTTAAAAATTCAAAAAAAGAGAATGCATTATTTCACCTAATATCCCCCACCTCATATCACATCCATCACATAAGTCAATTAGTGAGTCCCACGGAATCACATCACCTCTTTTAATCGGGGTTACTTTACCTAACCACGATTACATATTAACCTACGCTTTAGCCTCACCTTAAGTTATAAATATGGGCTCTCCCCTCGTAAAGAGAAGTCGAAAAATCATAGGGAAATGTTGTTTTGAATTCTATGCTTCTTGTTTTTCATATTATCTCCATGATGCCCTTGTAATGACATTGTAATCCCCATAATGTTCCACACATGATTTTTCGGTTCACATAGTGTAGTTCATGTTGCGTGTTGTGTCTAAATCGGTAACTCTCTTACTTATTAGTATTTTCGGGTTTATCTTTGATCATTATCTTGCATGTTGTCTACTTATCTTGTATTTTATCGGTATTCTAATCACATGGGGTTGACACCACCACGGAAGTTAACACTTCTCGGATCTACTTTGCCAGAAGCCCCGCATAAAAATCTCTAATCAATCTTTCTCTAGGGTCTATGAGCTACGAGTTCGTTGGGATCGTTGCAAGGAGTTTGTCATCAACTTTGCACTTGTATCATTCGTCTCCATCTCCAAGTACTAAGCCCTTGTTTATTCGATGTTGTATTGTGTTTCTTGATCTCTTGTATGCTAATCGGGATAGGAAGCATGAAACCTCGATCAACATTTGGCATGCCTGGTGGGACCAGATCCAAGATCTGGTCATTTTTGTTTGTTTTGCCCTATATTCGCCTTGTGTAGGTTTGGTGTTATTTTTGTGTGTAGCAGGTTTGTGTCGCCTTCAAGGTAATTATTCTTCGTGTGTTTAACCGGCTTGGTACTTGAGTTTCACCCGCATGGGAAATGAATCCAAAAATTAACCTTATCATTTGGCTATGTTTTCAAGTTTGATTGTGTAATTTATTATTTTCCTAGCTTTCGTCACATAATATATTTTGCAAATGTTTCATTTTTCAACTCACTTGCTTGTAGGGTTTTAATGTTATCTCCATCTGCAATGTGTGTGGTATGTACATTTAGTCATTTTTGTCGTCACTTCAAGGTACGTAGCCTTTGTTGTTTTCAAAAATTTGTCATTTGGTTGTTTATAATTAATATTAAAGTTTTTATCATTTAGTAAATAACATTAATTAAAAAAATTAAAAGAAAAAAAATGATTAAGTTTTATCCTAAAACTACCCCCTAATTTCCTTAACTCAGCCAACTTGGCCTAAGTATCTCCTCACCTCTCCACTCGGCCAACTCGGCCACCTCCACACACTGACCTCCATCCTCACTGCACACATCCCTGAGCTCTTCCTCTGATCATCCCCGAGCTCCATCCTCACCTGCCCCGAGCTCCATCTCCCCATCCCACCTCACCATCCACAAATCCCAAACCCACTCCATCTCTCTTCCACTAACCTATCTTTTCCCTCCACACCGACTCCAGCTCGCCCACCACCACACTCCTCCTTCCCACATCCCTTCTCTCCACGTCGCCGCCTCGGCTCCCCACAGTCCTCGGCCGATGTTGAGCCCATCTCTCCCAACTCACCATCCCTTCCCATGTCCCTTCTCTCCACCTCGCCACCTCGGCTCCCACAGCTCCTCAACCGACGCCGAGCCCATCTCTCCTAGCTCACCATCCCTTCCCTATCCCGAGCCACTTCCCTCTCCCATCTCCAATTCTCCACCCATTTCCAAATCTCTCGAGCTCTTTTCCCACTCTGTGCCCCGCGCTATCCCTTATCATGACATGTCTATCACCACACCCCACTCTTCCCACAATCCTTCCTCCACACTCAGACTTGCCATCCTCCTCTGCTTGGGCTCCTACCACACCACTCAGCTGCCATCTCCCAACCACTCACCTCACATCCGACTTAGCTCTTTATGGTGACTATTTAGTTTTCTCAACACGTATTACCTAAATCTACAATCTAATTCCGATATTATTCCACTATATCTATCAATTTTGATATCAAATTCACGTTGGTTCTATAGTCCCTTTATAGCGATCCGTTTATAATTCATTACAAGACACTTGTTATAGATTATCTTTACGCCATGCTAATGCTTGATTACTTCTAACTATTTCCAATGCAGCATTCCATTCAAGCCAATTTTGTATTTAGTAATTGTAAAGTCTCTGCAAATCGGTTTTAATATAGTTGTTCCATTGTGACCGATTCACCATTTTCCGCCGCCTAATGTTTTCAATTGTTTCTAGCACAGTTTCAAATCCACGCAAACTTTGTGTATAGTGACTACATCTTATAGCAATTGATTCACAATTATTTAGAAGACATTTTTAAACAACACTTTCATGACACCCTAGTCAATTACATATTTCTCATTACATTATGCCATCGTACATGTGAAGAGCCATATCTATGTGTAGTATGACCCACCAATTTTAATCAACTCATCCTTTAGGTAGGTTTGATGAATCTATCACTTTATTAGTTGGGATTTTATATTCATGTCATTTTGTTAGTTGCACTTTTATAGTCATATCATTTCATCCTTACTTTCACAAATCATATCATCCTTGCTTTAATGTGGGTTTCATTATGTACAAACAATAATTCAAATCTATCATTTTATTAGTTGAGCTTTTATAAGTCATATCACTTCATTAGTTTAGATTTTATATAAGCTATTATTTCATTAATTTAGTCTATCTTTTCGACTCAATTGCTTCCCTTATATTATTTTATAGTCTATCATTTAATTTTCATCATTTATTTACTCGAATGAAATAGGAACATTAAACTATGATTTTGTTAATTAATTAGATTAATTAATTTTATTTATTTTTGTTTATTTTTTTACGACGACACCATTTGTAAAATATGTACAACATTTATGTCATTTTTTTAACCACCTTAACTAATAACATTTATTATCTTCTTGCAAGGTAATATCTATGAACTTGCGACCACAAAAATAATGTTGTCAAAGACCAATATTGAAATCAAACACATCGGGTAAAACATTTTTATCGACCTTATCGTGCAATCGTAAACGATGCCATTTTAGGATACCCATGCGTTCAGATCACGAAGTGGCACTTTCAAAGTACGCCATGTTATCAAGTATGATCCAATAGTGGGGGACACATTCTCGAAGGCTTCATTAGCATTTGTTGTTGTTTTCTTTCTTTACAACTGTCACCTAATTGTTCGAAGCATACTCCTTGTTTGCCTCAACTTGCTGTCAGATAAAAAGGAAAAGCAATATACAGGTATTCTTCAGTTTTCCCTATTTTCTCTTTTCTACATTGTACTTTCCCATTCTGGTTGATTGTCGCATCGAACTTCATATTTTGATTCTGGAGTAAAACGAACCTGTGCATTCTGCCTGCTCACATAGTGTAAATAGGGGTTTAACTTTTTGCATCACACCTATCATCACACACCGCTCAAACTTCACAAACTAATCAATTTATCAAACATTCCTTGCACTGGTTCCCACTTGATTGGGATTTGATCACCCAACAGAAACCATTTCAAATATTTCCATACATAACTTACCTAAAACCAAACATAGTTTACCTTCTTATAGGTCCTCTTACAAACATTTTCTTCTTCTTTTTCACACATGTTCTTCATCAAAACAACACAATACAATACAAAAACACATAAAAAGAATTATTTGCTTAATTTTTCTATTTTTAAATGGCACAAAACTTCATCGTAAATGGTTCTTGTATGTACCAATCACCACAATTTACCAACATTCACAATTCTTGTATATACCCACAATCAACTATGTTAACCCAACCTCAAGAATCCTATCAAACATCTCGTCCCACTTTAACATACCAAGTTTCCTCATATCCTTATCTATCCACTCCTTGTGTTGTACAACCAAGACCATCTTATACCTATCCTACACACACACCAACCATAACTACAGCCTTCATGCCTACCACATCAATTACTTACTCCTCAGATAGCTAGCATGATCAATACCTTGTGTTTGTCTCCGTCTATCCACCTTTACAAATACTTTCACCATAACTCTAGTTCTCAACCACAAAGTTCTACTTTATCCCCATCACCTTATGCCAATACTACATTGTCTTCCCCTCCTACATCATTTACCACACTTCCTTATCATGTATCTCAACAATCTCATCCATCACATTATGTCCCTAATTCTCAACATTACACAACCTCCCAACCAATTCAATCTCAACTCTTGGATATCTTCCAACAAACCTTCCCAAATCCACCATCGGAAAATCCATTTCTACCTTCCACACCACACGATTTTGATTCTTATTCAATTAATATTGTCCATATAAGCACCGCTTTCAACACCCTTACCCACATCCCCATTGATTCTACACCTCAATATACCCCATCCACTCCATAATCCACATCTATACCATCTATATCCATAATACCAACCATAGACCCAATCCCAGGTTCCTACACCTATATCTACTACAAGAGCCCAACAACGATTTACATGACCAACGCTAAATTATATTCCTCTGGGAGAATCATACAACACCATCTTTGAAAAATTAATAACAACACATTTGATCACGCTACCACCTATTCAACCATTGACAAATCTAGACCAAGACCTATGTGGTATCATGAAGACCATTACTGCGCAGTACCATCAAGGCCAAGACAAGACATAGAAATATGTCGGACCTTCAAAGATTCAGGTCCAAAGACTCATTGATCGGGAGATATTCAAGTAAATAATCCAAACACTTCACCTAATTGACCACTAGATATTTTTAAACAACCATTTCTAAACCATATACCCACCTCAATAAGTCAAACCACCACTATGTATACATCACAAGTGCCTAATACCCATACCATAAATACTATGCATATTGTTGGTACAAATCTAGATCCATCCACAGACTTACCTTCTTCATCACCCACCATATCCACCTCACTATCTAAGCTCCCCCTTTCTTCATTCCAATAACCCTCACCCCCATACCAACCTCGGTCCTATGTATGTTCACCTCAAGCACCTCTTCCCACATCCACCATTAATTCCGCATCTGAACATACCTCACACACTCCATCACCCACATCTATTTCATCTTTACCCATAATCTCAACCATAGAACCAATTCCAATGCATGCACCTATTACATCAATCATTGAGACCACATCCACATTTTCCTCCCCTCCTACATCATTTGAAGAATCTTTGAAAGATATTCAATGGATTCAACTTCAAATAATATCTCTACTTCATCAGTATAACCAATCAATTTTCACCTTCTTTAGATTCCAACGAACAAATATCCCTTCCTACACCTCTATCACTACCACCTCTGTATCCTTCGGTGGACATTATTGTCATTCCTCCCAAGGACGGAACCTCTCAAATATTTCCTCAAGATTCCCTTATACAGAAAATAATATTCCTTCTTCTAAAAATCTAACCCCAAACCCCTTCTACGACATCATCCAACACTATGAAAATCACGATCGCTATCACCACCAAGACGTAAATATGTTCAAAATTTGTCCTCAACATCCGAATCATCTCAAACATCCACTCCTTCTCCAAAGACCAAGAAATTCTATATAGAAAAAGCACCTCCTAACGCTGTGGTTGAATCATGTATTGAGGTCTTCGACACTCGCTACAAATTTTTGCAATCACACTTCCACCTATTAGGGCCTTTGACCCCAGTAGTAAGAAGCCACTGTGGTTTAATTCCAGCCTTGTTTGTGCATATCATCACACCCCTAGACATGATATCCGACATTGCAAAGCGTTTCAAGCCATTATTCAAGACTTTATTAAGGAAGGATGCATCCTTCCCAAACCAAACCAATCTATTCCTTCCACTTCAACATCACATCTTATGTTGATCTCATCTAGCCAAATGAAAATGTCCCCTCATTCTTCACACACTTCCACAATCATGTCATCTCCAAGTGAATAATATTTTAAAGAGGATCCTTCATTCTCCATCTAACTTATTCAAATACCTCCTCAATCCGGTTCACATGACCATAAATCATCTACTAACACTAAAATCTGAAACCACAACATTAAAACCGCAACACAATCCATCCCCATCCTCAAGCACTTATATCAACTCATACATCGATATCCCAAAGTTCCATGTCTAAATCCAAGCCAAAACACCATCTTAAAACCCATAAGAGTGGTCTTCTTTGCGACACTTGATCGAGTCTTATGCAGATATCCTTGAACATCTAATTCAAATTTTTGCGATCACTCTTCCTCCCATTAGGCATTGGGATCCTTATAGTAGGAAACCTCCATGGTTCAATCCCAATTGCATTTGCACCTATCATCGTGTTCTAGGCCACGACATTGAGCAATGTAGGGCCTTTCAGACCATCATCCATGACCTCATTAAGAAAGATGACTTCCTCACTCGGAGAGAACATCCTTCCCCATCCAAAATGAATACAACTCATCTTTCTACATCCTCATCCATCGGGTTTCCTAACACTCCCCCATCCTCATCTATTCTTCCTTTGCCTATCCTACCATCTATTGATTCTATCTCAGTTCCTTTTTCCACACTTCTACTCGTGCCAATCACATCAACTAGTGTGAATGTGAACACACCATCTTTTTCTTCCATGTCATTTGAAGAAAATTGTAAAACACTTTAATTAAGCAACAACTTCAAATGCTCCTCCCATCTCATCTACGAGATACTCTCACATCCATCATGAAAATACCAATCCATTCACCCATATCAACTATGACACAACCTTCAGAATCTCTAACTCAAATCGTGTCACATCTCCCAAGAATGCTTCTTCGCAATCCAAATCCAAGAACCTTGGTACGTGTCCACAAAATATCTTGTGCATCCCCAAAAGAAGATATACATTTTTACAACAAATACCAAATATGCATCATCTTTTTTGGGGAAATATCAATCTCCATCTAAGGCATCACAATCACTCCACCAACCAAAATAAAAACATCCAACATTCCCTCAAGATTCAACTCAAAATTATGGAACGACATGACGCAATCCTCCAAGACATCTCATACAACCACATCCCAAGCATTTGCATCCCAATCCAAGTCCAAAGAAAATACATATAATAATGCGGAAACCCTTCAACACTTATTACAAATTTCTGCCATCATGCTCCCACACATCAAGGCATTTAACCCAAATAGTAGGAAGCCTTCGTGGTTTGATCCCCACCTCATGTGTGCCTACCATCATACCATGGGTCATGACACTAAGTGTTGTAAGGCCCTTCAGACTATCATTCATGATCTCATTGAAAGTGAAGACCTTTTTAGGATTGTCCCTCTACCATTTTATCCATAACTAGTTCTACGTCTATAGAAATATTTAAGTCTTCTCCTCCATCCTCCATTAACATCTCTCCTTCACACGTTACTCATACGAAGGTCCTCCATTATTCATGAACATTGTTTTCCTATGATCCCCAATGATGCATCTACCCGATCCAAATCTCGAGTTATCATCATCTAATCTCTTTCACCTATCCACATCTAATTTTATGACAGTGATATAATCTTTTTCACTGAGGGAGTAGCCTCCCCTCATCCTTAAGCATATCATTCATGTTAACTCATTTCATATCTAAACAACTCCTCTTTGATGTCAGGGGGATTTACTCCTTGACATTGTTTTATTTACCTTATCCAAATCCATCTAATCTAAACTAACCCCCTTCAAATATCCATCCCATTTTAATCCCACTTTTGTGGCCATATGCATCTATCCCTTCGAAGATCATTTATTTTCATCTTAAGCCCACTGTTGTGGCCATGTCTGTCCTTCCATGAGGGACCATATTTTTTATCTTTTCCATCAAAGTCCTCCTTTGGGGCCATGTATGTCCTTCCTTTGAGGGACCATATTTCCATCTTCATTAAATTCCACCATTATGGCCATATTCATGTCTCTTTTGGGGCACCATATTTTTCATTAAGTCCACTTTTGTGGCCTTCCGTTGAGGGACCATATTTCCATTTAAGCCCACCATTGTGGCCATATTTGTGTCTCTCTTGGGGCACCTTTTATTTTCATCAAAGCCCACCATTGTGGTCATATTTTGGCTTCCTTAAGGGCATAGTTTTATTTCTTGTTTGTCTATCACATCTAATTCTTTGGAAGCTCTCATATTGTCGTAACTTTAATGTCTTCTCTCCTCGGTACTAAACCAGAAATTGAACCTCTTAATGCATTGCACTTACGGCCATTCTATTATTAGTCCATGCACCGATAATCATAGTCATATCTTTAGACTATTTTCTTCCATCATTAGCTCTTTCCATCTTTCATTAGTAATGATATGATTTATGTGGTCTATCATCACTACCATTCATGACCTTGAATATGAGTACCACGGCTCTACTCATATCATATTCACTATGGATAAGTTCTCCCACTTTGTGATAACCTCATGATCATTACATCCATCACCATCTCGTTTTCCTATTGTACTCATGTAGAGGGTCTAGGGGTGTCTCTTGTACATTCATTATCCCCTCCTAAGTGGTCTACATAACTATCCCCACTCTCCCCATGTAAAGCTAAAATGCATGCATGCCCAAAGTAAAATTAAAAGTTATCAAAGAAACAGATCGATCCTCGAAGGACAGGTTGTTCAAAAAAATATAAAGAAAATAAAAGAAAAGCATTCAAAATCAAAATCAAAGAAAAATTAAAAGAAATATACCGATCCCTCGAAGGATGGCTATCATGTACACATTATTCTTGCCATCTATATTATGTATAAAGTAGACCATACCCTCGAATGATGGATACTCTTTTATTATGGCATTGGGAAGGTTTCCCGCATTGATCAACCTTCCTTTATCAGCATTCCCGAAATTTCCCCACATTGATCAGCTTTCTTTTATTTTGTTCTTCCCCTTTCTTAGAGATGGGGCATAGACTTAAGGAATATCATCTTTGGAGACCCTTTTTTCCACATACACGATACATCTCCAATTCCTTTATCATGTCGGCATTAGGATTATGAGCATCTTTCATCCATATTTCCCTCAAAGTCTTTTGGTATAATCTAATGTCATTGGTTATGTACTAACACCTGTTATCGGCCACAAGTGCAATGTCTTGAGTAGTACCTTTTCTTGTTTACTTCCTATCGGGTTAAAAGCGCAGCTTTCTTACTTGACCCTTGTTATGGTTATGTGACATTCATTTCATCAAAGTCATCTTTTATCACAATCGTCTCCTTAGAAATAAAATTTAATATCATAAAAATATACATCCATATGTTTATTCTTAAAGATGTCCCCTATCAACATCATCCATAAATCCATGAAAACAATTATTATCTTGAGACAGTCTTTTTAATGCACTATTCATTTGGGAATTCTTCTTAATCTCCATTGCGGTTTGTGAATTCTACTTGAGGATATCTCTCAAGTAGCATTCATTATCCGTAGCTCCTCATCCCCACCATTGTTCATTATCCTCTTCTTCAAATCTCAAGCCTTTCATCCCCAAACTTCGGCATGTCTACACAACTTCCCATAGAACACGAAAATCAAACTCAAAGTAGACCTATCCTTCGACATGGTCGCATTCGTAATCACATCTGTTGACCATTCCTTCCTCCTAGTACCACTGTGTCGATCCAATTGTCTCCTAAATTTTATCCCATCTCATTCTCTATTGCACTTATCACCCACTTTGTCCTTCTCTATCATTTCTTTGATCCTTCAACCGCCTTCCACCCAAAAAATTATTGTTGTGTTTTTCCTCTAATGTAATTTTACTAACATATTTTTTGTCACTTCGCTTCCTTTCATTCTTCCAACTTTCATCTTGACGATCTTACTTAATCATCCATTTCACCCAAACCTCTTAATTGTAATATACCCCTTTCCTAAGATCTTGCCATTGTAGAAACTCCTTCACCATTTTCCATTCTCGTCATCTTGGTTGCATGTGGGTGGAGAAATGGCTACGTGTAACAACCATCTTCATCTTGGTCATCCTACTTACGTATTTCGCCGTATGGCAAATATACTTAAGGGTTCCCCTTTAGTCCATCTTTTCATACACTCTTATCATTAACCTTCCCAATCATCCACTTCTTTTCATCAATCTTCTTCTTCTTCGTCTTGGCGATCCTACTTAACCATTCATGTGGCATGGCGATCTTACTTAAGAGTCTCTCTTAAGAAGGATCTGCCTCTCCTTGTCTTTCCCCATCACTTCACATTCCCACCATCCACATTTTCTCTTCATTCCTCATAAACACATCATATTCCCTCCTATTGCTTCCTCACACAAAATATCTCAAACTTCCCCAAATATTATCCCCATCATCCTTGCTTGGTAATCTTACTTAACCATTGCTTCCCCATTCATTTTATGTCTGATTCCGATTCTTCATCTCTACTTCCTTTTTCTTTATCCACATCCTCATCCATTGCAGCCACTCTTCATATTCATATTTGCACAAATCATTATCCCTCCTTTCTTTACATTCTTTCATCATCTTCGTCCATTTTCATACGCTAATTATCGGTGGACTTCTCCTTAAAATTCATTCATCCCCATCTCATACGTCCCCGATTCACTCCTTTTTATCTCCCCGCATTTTCTCTTCTTTCCTTTGTGCCCTTTGATCATTATCGGAGGATTTCTCCTAATGCCCTTCACCGACATTGCCTTTCCATCTCTCCTTCACCTTCTTCAATATCTTTATTGTCTTCAGTATATATCTCTCCCTATTTTCTCATCATCAATTCTACAACTTTTCCAATCCGTGCCATTCCCCCTTTTCTTTCCTCGTACTTTTATCTTACTTCCCCATCCACATGCATTTCCATGCGGTCAGTTCCATATTCTTTGCCTAGGTCTTCCTCCTAACACCTTGATTCAATATTCTTCCCATTTCTATTTTATCATCTCTTCTTCCCCTATCATTTCCACCTTCCCACTATCAAACCTCATTTTTTCATCTCTACCACCCCTATCTCTTCCATCATTACATACCAGTTTCTCTTCCATTCTCTCATCTTCTCTACAACCTCTTGGCCCCTCATTGTTTCTTTCTTTCTCTTCTCTATTCTACCTCCTCTTTCACCTTCTTTAACTTCTTCATCTTCTTCATCTCCTTCATCTTTCCATCCCGATGTTATCTCCTACCCTCATCATGTCTTCTTTTCGTCTCTCCCTATCATCCTTATCTCATATTCTTCACCTCTTCCTTTTCTCAGCTATGTCATTTCTTTTGTGATCCATTACTTCTCTCCCTTCAATTTTTTGATCTCCATCTCCCTTTAACCCTCTCTTCTGTCATTTTCTTCTTGTTATCTTCTTCTTCCCCTATCATCTCTATCTCTTATATCCTTCTCCATCTTTTATCCTTTTTCTCCTTCAATCTTGACTTTTCTTACTCTTCTCATAATCATATTTTCTATTTCTTGGTTTCCACCTCTTTCATATTGCAAGCGTCTTTCTTCTATTTTCACCCTCGACTTTGTCTTCTTCTCTATTCTCTTTCCCTTTTACTTTTCCTTGCTCCTTTACCATCTCCTCCATCATTTTCTTGTCTTCTTCTTCTTTGTCCTTCATCCTTTCTTTCTTCCACATCTCTACTTCTTATTATATTTGTTGCTTCTTTACTTGTGGTACATCTTGATACATTCACTATCTCTTCTCATCTCTTCCTTCTTCTCATCTCATCTTCTTCTTATAATTCTTCTTCCTTCCCTTCTTCTCCTATTCTCTTTCTCTATTTTCTTTTTCTTGAGGTCCATCACACCTTCCCTATTTATTTCCCCTAATATTTTTCCACTATCTTCTTATTAACTATCATTCTCACTCTTTTGTGCTTTCATCTATCTTCTCACCTCTCTTATCATCATTCTCTATTATTCTCTTCTTCTTCTTTCCATGACAATCAAGCACAATTCACACTTCTCATCATCCGAGGATGATGGTTTCTCTGTCTTTCTACACCTTGTCTCCTTTATCCTCTTTCATTTTCTTATCTTCCTCCACCACGTCCGCTCTACTCCATTCAATGTCCTCTCCCTCTTATCTCTATCATCTATCATCTATATCCCTCATCCCATCTTCCTTTGACATTTTTGTCTTGGAGGATACCATAACGGCCATCACATATCTGATCTTCTTCGATTCCATAAATTTTTGTTCTACTTTTTCTCAAAATTAGCTTGACTCTTTTTCCTATTTGTCGAAGAAGCGGGACTATTTTTCTTTTTCTTCACCCCATTATTCATCTACCTTCAACTATAAACCTTTCTTAAGAAACATATATTCAACATCCTATTTAACACCCTCTTGAGGCCTTTTATCCAATTTGTTCTTCATACCCACATTTGTGGCCATACTCGTTCCCCCTGGGATATTTTATCTCAACATCCATTTTCCATTATGTCATTTTTCATGCCCTATGCTGGGGCATCATTATTTTCATCCTTGTCCCTCTTGCAGACGCATGATTTTTCACTCAATTCCTCGCAGACAAAGGATTTCACATACCTTTTGCATTCATTTGTGCATATTTTGATGTTTTCCTATGACCCATTGGTCATCGTGGTTTACATCCGTCTCTGCAGCTTGTCTTCACCCACTCACGGGTCTATAGAATATTGTCGTTTGTCTCCTTTGAGACCACAATTGTCCTCTACCGATGTGATAGTGGAGTCATTGCCATATTTTTCATTGCTATTGCGATCCTCTTTCACTTGAGACATCCTACCTTTGGTCATGTCTTTATCCATTCTTAGACACATATCTTCATTCAATTCATCTTGTTTTTGTCTCTTGTCTTGCTATCACAAGCCACTCAAAAAAAGGGGGGCAAATGTAGACACCAATTTTTGGTATACCGCCCTCTGTCATCTCACGTTCGTTCATATTTCACCCTCGGGTTTCTTTTTCTTAAATTCAAATAAATCTCATCTAATATTCATCCATATTTAATGAATTATTAAATGGAATCCATATAAACCCATTTAATAATTTAATTTTGTCATCTTTCACAAATTATTCAATCAATTATACACTCATTTGACATCACTCTTAAAAATTCAAAAACAAGAATGCATTATTTCACCTAATATCCCCACCTCATATCACATCCATCACATAAGTCAATTAGTGAGTCCCATGGAATCACATCACCTCTTTTAATCATGGTTACTTTACCTAACCCTGATTACATATTAACCTATAGTTTAGCCTCACCTTAAGCTATAAATATGGGCTCTCCCCCCTCAGAAAGAAAAGTCTAAAAATCTTATGGAAATGTTGTTTTGAATTCTATGCTTCTTATTTTTCATATTATCTCCATGATTGCCTTGTAATGACATTGTAATCCCCATAATATTTTGCACATGATTTTTGGTTCGCATAGTGTAGTTCATGTTGCACGTTGTATCCGAATCAGATTGGTAACTCCATCTACTTATCGGTATTTTCAATTTTTTTAATCATCATCTTGCATGTTGTCTAGTTATCTTGTATTTTATCGGTATTCTAATCACACTGGGGTTGATAAACACCGAGGAAGTTAACACTTCTCGGATCTAATTTTTCAGGAAGCCCCCACATAAAAATCTCTAATCAATCTTTCTCTAGTGTCTGTGAGCTACGGTGTTCGTTGGGATCGCAGCGAGGAGTTTGTCATCAAATTTGTGCCCGTATCATTCGTCTTCATCTCCAAGTACTAAGCCCTTGTTTATTCCACGTTGTATTGTGTTTCTTGATCTCTTATACGCTAATCTATATAGAAGCGAAACCTCGATCAACAAAGAAGGTTATACTCCTTGTATTCTTAATCCCTAAGTGCTACGTAAGTGTTATAGGAATAAATTTGTTCCAAAATGATGTTAACACGAAACCAGGAGAAACCACGATATGTAGTGAGTTAAAAGGGTAAATAAGATTAAACTAAGGAATGACCACTATGAAAATGGTACACCATTGAGCGATGTCAAAACTAACTAAAATGTCAAATGTGATCATAAAATGAATGTGATAAAGTAGAGCTCCATGAATAATACAACAACCTAATAAATTGGAAAACCAAATATGATGCATGATCACATGGTTTGTTTGCATAAATGTGGATTAAACAATGATGCTAATGAAATAATAAAATGTAGCCTTGAGAATGGGATAACTTCAGAATAACCAAGGTCTTGCAATTAACAAACTTTTCACTCTGGTTGGACTTGTAAAAGTTAGAAAACCATTAGCGTAGATAGGAATATATTAAACCTAGAATCACTCAAGAAGTAGAAATTTATGGTCGAAACATGTAATTAACCCGTGTTATATTGAGAGTAAATCCTTAAGATGATGAAACAAAAGTAGTTTGAAATGTGAAAACTCATCACTTAAATTCAAAGAAAAATCTCTATAACAGGAACACATGTGTAATGTACCCTTCTATGTGTAATATGATTGTGAAAATATGAATTCCTAATTAGAGCAATGGATTGTGAATCAAGAATGATAAAACTTAATTAGTTAACCTACATAGTTGGTTGTAATAACTTGAAGATGAAAAGAGTGTATTGTTAGTATTAAACAATGCTATGAAATGAACTCGGGATAGGTTTTCTATGATCTAGTAACCTTCCTTTTTCTTCCTATGAATTTTCCTCCTTGTAATGAGGGAAGTTTTCTAAACCAAGTAAACATGGCTCTTTCAAACAAATTCTTAAGTCAAATCTTAGAAGACGCATATGTGTATATATGTTCATAATCATAATCAAACTATATAAAGTTATTTCCATAAGATAAACGAGCAAAATTCTAATGGAACCACTATATGGAAATGTTCAACAAAAACATGCAACCTAGTTGTAGAGGAATGAAGGGTCCCATATTATGTGTTCTTCAGACAATTATAGTCAACTAAATGATTTTTGAGAAAGAAACCTTTAACATAAGAATTAATTATTAGAGACTCATATTTGTTTAAAATGAATTTATTTAACTAAATGAGCTATGGATAACTAATGAAATATGAGAAAGGGACCAACCGTGCATTCTCCATTAAAGACTAATGCTCTACAAAATAAAGTAATTGAAGTTTGAAAAATAGGAAATTTAAAACCTTATGTGTTTAATTTTTTTTAAAAATATAAGGTCATACAATGGAAACCTAAATGTAATGAATATGTAAACCATGAAAAGGCCATGTCGTGGAGTATGCATATCTTGTGTTTCTTATTGTAATTAAGTCATTGTCTTGGTTTACGTTGTTTGAGTAAGATATTGATGTGTACCTTATGTTATCCTATTGTATGAGTGGGTTCATGTTTATGTAAGTGTCCTACGTGATGTCGATTTTATTTATTTGGATCCCATGTGGTGTTGTGTAGCATGCAATTAAAGTCAAAAAAAAATATTCCGATAATTTTACTTGTTGTATTTTTTGTGTTGATAATGTGAGGCGTTACATATGGTATCAGAGCGAGGTTTATGCTCTCAAACCTCTGGGATGGATTGGAGTTGTGATGATTTTTCATGGTGGTGGTGGATATGGGAAGAGTAATGTGATATATGTTGTGATGTGACCAATGTTGTAATTATGATATTATGAATGCATGTGTTGTGCATGTCACTTAGTGTGTATTTGTTATCATGTTGATGTGTTTGTGATGAGAGTATTCACTCTCTTTTTGTGGACTCAATGAGGAGTTCACATGTGATGTGCCACCTTGTTGTGTGTGAAAATAATGTTATTGTGGATTACGAGTGTTGGAGTGTTTTTTTATTATGTGATATGAAGGTGTGTTGATGTGTTGCATGACAAAATTTATGTATAGTGAATTGGATTTTATCGTGATGTCATCATTGTGTTGTGATGAATCGTGTGTGTCACCATGTTGTATTATAATTAGCTATATGTTGTAATGTTAGTCATTGTTTTCATAATATGTATAATTCATGTAATATGTGATGGTTCATGTCATGAATTAGGTGAATATGGTGATCGTATGACCCCTATTGTGCAATACTTGCACCTTAGGTGAATTATGTGGAAAAGTGATGTATCATAATTGTGAAAGTAATGATTTTGTTATACCCTATATATATACTATGTGTGAGACACTATGGTTAATGTGTGTGAATCACCATTGTGTTAGTGATGTATTTATGTGTTATGTTGTGAACCTTACACTAGATGAACCTAAGGGGAGAAACCATCAAGAGTGTATGTGTGGAGAGAGGAGGCATGTGGACCATGTTTTCATAATCTTGAGCCGAGTATGAGTGAGGAAGTGGAGTCTTATATAGACTAAAAACCCACTTCTATCTATTTAGTATACTTTAAGCTTTCTCATTATATTGTGGATGTGTACCACCTTAGGCTTAACTTATGCAAACTAGCGTCCCTCTCTCTCTTTCCTATTGGGTTGTCCATCGAACAATCCTATGTGATTTTGACTATGTTGATCCTTGTGGGAGTATGGAGGGATGATTCGGACCGATATGATGACAATTACATTATTTGATATACTCATTTCTAGTTACATGTATATTTTTACAAGTTGAGGCTTGACATTCGAGTCCTGAAACTTGATGAGTACCCCTTTGGTGGTCGTATGAGGCCACATAGTGATTGTAATGTGCTATTTCTCAATACGTATTTTATTTGTAAATTGATCATTATCTCTTTTCTTGTAAGAACCAATAGTTTTCTTAATTGATGTGTTCTTATATTTTGGGCATTTTATTTGGTTGTTGCACTAACATGCAGATTTTGCACTAACTATGGCTATTTAGCCATTTTTTTTCTTAGTTTTAAATTTTCTTTTCATATTTAAAAGTTTTATAGCCTTGCCCAAGGCTTGGTATTTTTGCCACTTGGCATTTGAGATGGATTGTTATGTTGGTTCTAATGTCGTAATGTGTTGGAATAGGGTCATGGGATTCACCATGGAGTGGTTAAACCTATGGACCCACTTCATTGTATGGGGGTATGCCCCAAGGAGTTACAAATAACTAGTGGGTTGTTGAACCATGAGTTATTATGTCACTTGGGTTAGGGGTGATGGGCTCTATGTGCCCAGGGCCATAGGGTGACCCGGCCTCATTAAATGGAGAAAGGATATGGGGCTCTATGGTTGAGTGACCCGATATTCTTGATGGCACTCTATGGTTGAGTGACCTAATGATGTTCTCGATGGAACTCTATGGTTGAGTGACCTGATATTCTTGATGGCACTCTATGGTTGAGTGACTTGATATTCTTGATGGGGCTCTATGGTTATGGTTGACTCCCATCTTGGTTTTGCACTATGATTATTTCTCTTTGGGAGGTATATGGAGTTTTTTGTGATGCTTTTGGGAGGTATATGGAGATTTTTTCGCTTTGGAGATATATGGAGTTGTTTAGTGATGTGTTGTGATGTGTGGAGTTGTTATTATGAGTTATGTGTACTCTTTTGAGTCTTGTTACACATTCTTATGATTGAGGCTTGACTCTTACCTTGGTTGATTATATGACTATTGGATCTTGTCTTGGAACTATGTTGGTACAACCATGGTTTTTAGGTCATGTGATACCAGCTTATATATATATCAACTTGATGATTCTCGTTTCACAGTCACATGTGTGTGTTGGATCTTTGCCTATGACATAATTTTGGAAATTCTTTTTATGTGGACTACTTGGTTGTCTTTCCATGGTAAAATTATAGGTCTTGTGATGTGAAATAGTCATGAAAGTATGTAACAAGATCTCTCATGGTTTGTATGTGTTATGTTGGGTTTTGTGTGACATCTTGCGGCCAATTACTGTTGGGCACCAACGAACATAAGACAATTAAAATTCTAAACAATGAATATTAATAGCTTGAGATTAAGAAATCACTATAAAGGAGAGAATAAGTAATAAATTAAAAGAGAATTGTCAATCTTCATAGAACATTAAAATTTAAGATATTTCTAAAATTAGTTTGTTTCCTTGTGGTCAAATTGTACCAATAAGTTGTTTTGATAAACAACATGTGTCATTTTTTTGACCTTCTTTCCTACGTATTCTTTTAGCTTTGGTGTTGTGTCGCATCGAGGAATATGCTCTTATAAGGGGAGGGGGATGTAGTATCCACCTATCACCACATTATAATAAAAAGACAAATCTTATGCCAATATGGGAGCCTTGGACAGAGTGAGGACAATTATCAAAGCACAAGGTGAGTTAGGTTTTGAGCCAAATGCCATATCCTTTGGCATCTTTTAAACTCCTTTTTCCATCTTTCTTGTGACTCCCCTACCTTACTCTCTTCTCCCAAGGTTTTCCTCTAGATTTTCTTAAATCTCTACGTAGGTGGGTACGTTGAAAATTAAATGCAATACTGAAGTGAATGGTGGACTATGTTCAACAAAGATCTCTCTAATAGTCATCCTAAATCATTCCAGTAGGGTCTAAATCAGCCTTGCATGGGATAAACCTGAAATATCAAATACCCCCTCATATTACTTTGCACAAATTGTTTTGTCTACATCTGTATCTACACCTAAATCCATTTCAATTCTCTTTAAATGAAGAGTAAACTTCTACTTGTCGATGTTTTATTTATTGTATGTAGAAGAAAATATTAAAGATTAGGAGGATCTTCATTTGGGCATAGTTTCTAGTTGTATTGATTTTACCACTTTTTATTCTATCCACGTATGTTGTTTTGTAACATTTGTAGCTCCATTCTCATGGTGGGCAAGCTACCACTTTTTTTTACCTTCTCTTAAATTTTTTTATATCATTCATTATATGGGTTAAGATTTTGAAAGAGTCATTTCTTCCTATCTCACTTATGTCTCTACAATTTTATCCCTTCTCTCTTCTTCTATGTGAAACCCCTTGTTTTTCATTCTCAGCTTCTTTTAATGGTATGCCCAAGTCTCAAACAAGGGACTCAAGATGTTTGACAAAATAAAAATATTTAAATGCAACCTTTGTGGATAGAAATGGGCACAATTAATGGGCAATGAGTTGTTCAAAGCGTGTTGGGACGTCTAAGAAAAAGGTTGTTGACAAAAATAAGATAATTTCTACAAGTTTGTTGTGAGTATCCTCACTACTCTACGTAATTTTGGTGGTAGTGTGGCAGGTTAACATATCATTTCAGGTTTGTTTATTCTAGAAAATTTTTTTGGTTGTGTGGATTTGTTTCAATGGTGTAACATGTCCAATAATTTTTAGGACTTCTTTCAGAAATCATATTTACAAGTGTGTGGTAAGGACATATACAAAGTGGAAAAAATAAAATACATCCAAACTATTTGAAAATGACTTAAAGAAATGTGATTCCATTTTAATGCAATGATTATAGGATTGGGGGTTCTATTGAGAAGTCTTGGCATTGTATGATTAATATCACAACATTGAAATAGAGGAAGCAAGCACAAAGTAGGCGAATTGTTTGTAAAAATGCCTGAAGAAGCCTTGTTCCCAAATAATGCCATGATTGCTAGATATCCATAGAATGGATTCATGGAAAAATGAATTGAATCTTTCAACCAAATGCTTTTCATCACCAAGTGCCATGGAAAATTTCCTAGGTTGATGTCTCTAGCAAACATCGGGAAAAAGGTATGGATTTTCCTTTTTCTCTTGTACTAAATTCCTCTTTTATCATTTCTTGCATTTGGAAATTAAATGTTAATTTTTTTAGGAAATGTAACTCCAACCAATGATAAAACATTACTTCATTTATTACTATAAAACATAAAAAAAAATTATAACCTCAAAAGTTATGCACATGGAGCGCCACACCCAAATATACCGCAAACCTGAAATTCCTTGCATGATCCTTGGTAACGTAGTACACTATGGGGAAACTTAAATAAGTAGTTTGAACTTAATTAATACCCTTGCATGTCAAATTTATAATCCCACTTAGGTTACCAGTCACTTGTAGTGATGTGTTCTTTTTAGTAAAGCATAATCAATTTTGGCCTTTGGTTACCACTTAGTTTGAGCGAAAATGAAAACCACTTCCACCTATCCCTATGCCACTAAAAATATAATCGTAACCATTGAATTTTAATGAAAAAATTTCCTATGGAGACTATTTTTGCAAGTGGGTTTTAGGGCCCACTGATCAATGAATGAAAAGATTTGTTGTCGCAATTACGATAACTAGCCCCGGAGTTACTCTTAGCTTTGAGCTCTTCTTTCATAATCAACTTCCATCAGACATGATAAATTATCTATATATGAGAGAGTAAGTAGGAATCATCAAACTTCATGATCAAACTTAAACCAAGTGTTTTCAATCCCAGTTTGTAGGCACTTTTGATGTTTCGGCCAGCTTGCACCAAAAATTGCAACTTTAGCTAAACACACCTTCTAAGGGATTCTGTTGACTCTTGACTAACCATGGAACCTCGTACATATCATTACCACACTTTATAGAGTATGAATTGATCAAATTATTGTATGAATGATTTTTGGGAAATTATGATGTTTCTCTCTCTTCCCTTTTCTCTTTCTAGAAGTAACTCGATATTTTGACTAGGTTCTAAAAATGTAAATGAGTTATAAATGTTCATGGGTTGGAAATGAAAATTTGATAATGTATGTGATTATGATATAATGAATAGAAAGGAAAATGAAATCCATACTTTCTCTCTCTTCCTCTTTCTCACTCTAGAGATAATTATAAAAATATTGATTCGATTTTGAAAATACAAATGGGTCAAAATGTTTATGAGTTGAAATGAAATGAAAATTGGATACAAGATGTTACGGTGATAAGAAAATATATCATATATTTTCTTCCTCCTTCCCTTACTCTTTTGTCTCTCTCTCTCTCCCTATCTCTATCTCTCTCTATTGTCTATTCTGATTGTTTGAAATGATGGATGCGTGGAATTTATGCTTGAGTGTAGGGGATTTCCATACTCATCCTAGGATTGACTGACGTTGTCAGTAAGTACTCACAAATAAGAGGAATTTTTCTAGATGTGATATGTTGTAATTAATGAGTTGTCACTGTAAAGTTATATTCATCTTGCAATACATGTATTACCCTAGAATAATGATATGTATTATTTTTCAAGAATTATTCTTTGTATATTTTATAAAGGGAATACTAATGTGGCTATAGTTTATAGTTTTGAATTGATGTAAAGTTGTACTCAATGTTTTACCTATATTATAAAGATATTAAACTAATCCCTTTCTGCTATGTTAATTATTGGTTTATTTCCTGGACACCACAATGCTAGGTAGAATTTCATCTCATCAAAACTAACAAAAATAAAAGAACGAGTTATAATTCCTATTGTACTTCCTCCCCCAATTGAGCCTTTTTCCAGGTTATAAAACATTAATCGTGTTAATAAAATACTCTGATAGCATTAATCATCTTCAAGCTTTGCACCTAAGATGTCTTATTAAGGACCATTCCCTCAATATTTTATGATGTGGTGTATATATGTTGTGAAACCTATCATATTGGGATGAGTAAGGTGATCATGTCTAGGTGTTGTAGGTTTTACCATATCATGAGTAAGTTAACCCCCTTATGCGTAATTTTCCTTAGTACCCTAGCGGGTGGCCAAATCCTTGAAAGATAGTTGGTGGTTGTACCTACGATTAATCTCTTGTGAGATCTAAATTATGTGAGTGGAGACTACATGTCAATTACTTGTATTTACCCAATAATTTAAATAGGTCCTTAGGAAGCTTTTGTAATGCATAATATTATTTGGGATATCTCTCTTTCAATATACACTTATACTTGCATGTCTAAGAGAAATGAAATGAGTTGTCTTGTGCAGGTTGTACTCCTTGTAGTCTTAAATCCCTAAGTGTTACGTAAGTGTTATAGGAATAAATTTGTTCCAAAATGATGTTAACACATAACAAGTAACCACGTAAATGTAGTGAGTAAAAGGGTAAATAAGATTAAACTAAGGAATGACTATTACAAAAAATGGTACACCATTGAGCGATGTCAAAACTAACTAAAATGTCAAATGTGATCATAAAATGAATGTGATAAAGTAGAGCTCCATGAATAATACAACAACCTAATAAATTGGAAAACCAAATATGATGCATGATCACATGGTTTGTTTGCATAAATGTGGATTAAACAATGATGCTAATGAAATAATAAAATGTAGCCTTGAGAATGGGATAACTTCAGCTGTAGCCAAGGTCTTACAAGTTAAGGAATTTTCACTCTAGTTAGACTTGTAAAAGTTAGTAAAACCCTTGGCGTAGATAGGAATATATTAAACCTAGAATCACTCAAGAAGTAGAAATTTATGGTCAAAACATGTAATTAACCCATTGTTATATTGAGAGTATATCCTTAAGATGATGAAATAGAAGTAGTTTGAAATGTAAAAACTCGTCACTTAAATTTAAAGAAAAATCTCTATAACGGGAACACAGGTGTAATGTACCCTTATATGCGTAATATGATTGTGAAAATATGAATTCCTAATGAGAGCAACGGAATGTGAATCAAGAATGATACAAATTAATTAACTAACCTACATATTTGGTTGTAATAACTTGAAGATGAAAAGAGTATTGCTAGTATTAAAAATTCTATGAAATGAACTCGGGATATGTTTTCTATTGATCTAGTAACCTTCCTTTTTCTTCCTATGAATTTTCCTCCTTGTAATGAGAGAATTTTTCTAAACCAAGTAAACACGACTCTTTCAAACAAATCCTTAAGTCAAATCTTAGAAGATGCATATGTGTATATATGTTCTTAATCACAATCAAGCTATATAAAGTTATTTACATAAGATAAACTAGAAAAATTCTAATGGAACCACTATAGGGAAATGTTTAACAAAAACATGCAGCCTAGTTGTAGAGGAACGAAGGGTCCCATGTTATGTGTTCTTCAGACAATTATAGTCAACTAAACGATTTTTTAGAAAGAAACCTTTAACATAAGAATTGATTATTAGGAGACCAGTAGTTGTTTAAAATGAATTTATTTACTAAATGATGTATGGATAACTAATGGACTATGAGAAAGGGACCAACCGTGCATTCTCTGTTAAAGACTAATGCGCTGCAAAAATTAAGTAATTTAAGTTTGAAAAATAGGAAATTTTAAACCTTATGTGTTTAATTATATTGAAATCTATAAGGTATTACAATGGAAACCTAAATGTAATGAATATGTAAACCATGAAGAGGTCATGTCATGGAGTATGCATATCTTGTGTTTCTTATTGTAATTGGGTCATTGTCCTACTTTATGTCGTTTGAGTAAGACATCGATGTGTACTCTATGTTATCATAATGTATGATTGGGTTCATGTTTATGTAAGTTTCCTACGTGATGCATATTTTCTTTATTTGTATCCCATGTGGTGTTGTGTAGTGTGTAATTAAAGTCAAAAAATTTATTCCGATAATTTCACTGTTGTATTTTGGTGTTAAAAATGTTGGCGTTACAATTTTAGTAAATATAAGAAGTTAGGGTCACTCTCCACCTTATGGAACTAGTCTCATAGCTCCATCTCATCACATTTAGAAGATAGTTTTTAGATTTGAATATGGTCGAGACATAGGTATTTTTAGGATTTCAACATTCATCCTAAAGCTTTTAGGGTTTAAATTCTATAATCGATATATGTTTTGTGAAAGAATATAATCAGTTTTTAGATTTTGGGGTCTTCTTTATTTGGTATTGACATTTTTAGGAGCTTTAGATGTGTCAAAACTATATATTTTAAACCTCACAACTCTCAAAGGTAACAACAATTTCTCGAATATATGGACTCATGAAATTCCTTATAACACATAATAAATCAAAACACATATGTAAGTTTTTATCGATTCAAATAATCAAGGGAATGGTCATCATGAGGTTTGTGAAGGATCTGAAACATCATGAGGTAATGTAAAGATCCAACACATTTGCATGCATTCATCAACTCATAATAGCCAAAATAAATCATTCTCATTAGTATCTTGTTTTCAGAAGTCTTTCCAACAAGCTTTATAGGCTCAAATATGCAAAAATGACACAATTAACTTAAAACTTATCCTTCTAACCCCATATCATGCTCTCATATTTTTACACAAGCCCAATCAACTGTTAAAATGATTCATTTTCTTGTAAAATATCATTTGCTTAAAAATCCACTCTACTCCTCTCACTCACTTTAAGTGTCCTAATTCCAAATCAAGCACAAATTTAGACTTTTTGCTTCCATTTTCTCCTTTGAACTCTTTATATTTTTCACCATGCTCATACTAACATGAAACCATTCAAAAAAGTTATAATTAATCAAATAAATCATTAATCCTCTCAATTTTAATCAATCATTCCTGTTTTAGCTCTTAAGAGCCATTCCCATGCAAGATCCATGATTATGCACATCTAGTCATATCCACAACTAAACAAACAAATCCTCAAATACCCTTTGGGATCCGTGTAATGCATGAAAATTTTCAAATTTCAACCCTTTAAACTTATCTTATTATCACCTTTTCTAATTTTATCCTATTAACTCTCTTCTATACCTAGTCTTGTGTATTTTATAGTGTACCTTTCAATCTAGGGGATTTTAGACCATACTAATTGGTTTTCTAGACACCCTTTTATACCTTCTCCCTCTATGCTAGATTTAAATATTTTCATCTTCACAAAACATCCCTCAAAATCCTTTGTCTCACTCCCTTTATATCTTCAAACTCACTATAACTATACAAACTAATCACAATGATATATCTAATTTTGACCAAAGAAAACTTAAAATTCCATCATATTCCTTTCAAGGACCTTGTCTTTGTTGATTCTTGAAAAATTGGCATCTAAATTGCCTTATTTGGGTTTTAAAAACCTAATCCCTAGTTGCATAATGTCTTCAGTGATGGTGGAAATCATCTCAGACTCACAAACAATGCATATTTTATGATAGTGTTTGCAAACACTTAATTAGTGCTTGTAATGAACTCACATCTTTCAAGTCGGGAGGTGGAATTTGTAGTGTTTCAATACATTACGGAGGTCAAGAACATACAATTCATTCTCGTACATTCCTCCAAGTTTCATTCATGGTTCAATCCTTCTATCATGAGGAGTAAACATATTTCCATGAGGAAAGTTGAGAAATAGGGTGTCCAGACATCATAAACATGCTTCCACTCAGGTGACATCTTGGGCAGGGAGGTGAATTATGAGATGAATAAGAGATCATCATGTTCAAAGGTAAAAGTGAGGCTCAAGGAGTGAATTGATGATCATCATATCTTGACTCTACCATTGTGTCCAAATCTCTTCAAGAAACAAATAAAAATGAGCTAGTCAGGATATTGAGGCATCTATGACCATCATGTGTGAAGGATCAAGAAGTTACATATTCTCATAAGAGGGATATGAGAAACAAGTGTATGAGCATCTTAAATATGATTCCATTCAAGGAGGATTTTGAATCCTAGAAGGGTAAGAGGATGATATTCATATGGATATGTTGTCATGTGAATTGACTAACCCAAAAATGTAAAACTTAAACCATGAAAACTAAGCCACAATGTGAAATCTTGCTCCCAAATCTTCTTGAATCCCTCTCTAAGCTAACTTTCCTCATGTTTCATGATCATCTTTTCCTTAAAGGTATTCCTAATGCATTGGGTAAACATGTATAAGTTTGAAAAAAATTAACAAGGTCCATTATTCCATTTATTGAAGTGCAATAAAAGACTAATTCTCCATCAAGCCTAGAAAGGCCAAATTTGGTCATTTTGGAGCTGTGTACATCCTCCAGGATGGTTGTGAAAATTTCTTAAGTATCAAAAGTTTGTATTTGAAATACTTGAAGGTGTTGGAAGCATTTTAGGAAGATTCAGGAAAGTTTTGATCATTCAGGGATAGGTTTTTCAACAATGGGTTTTCAGGTTCAAGGAATGAGTAGTCAAATTATGAACCTTGACTTCTTTGGCTGATTCCAAGAGATCTTTAAGGAGTTAGTAAGAAAACAAGTAGGCACCAAAAATATTCAATAATCCTTTACATTTTAGGAGCATACACTTTGATCCAATGCCACCAAATATGATGCTAGTAATCATCTCATACTTTCAATAAATACATACCTCCCAAGATTTTTTTAAACACTTAATTAGTGCTTGGTAATGAGCTCAATACATTATAGAGGTTGGAAGCATGTGATTCACCTTCAATTTCTAATTCCACGTGGATAAAATTGATCAAAAGGGTGTTCTCTGAAATGGTATTAGAGTCTTCTCCACAATGGTGTGACTCAAGAAGACTCCTAAGTTTTATAACCCAATTCTAGGTATATTTATCTTCTAAGAATCCTTATCAGCTAAGATATCAATATTTTCTTGTTGAAACCCCAAAATAGTGTTTTAGATAACCTGATTGGGAGAAAATTTAGATTTCTTATCATACACACCCTTATTTACTCATTTACCCATTGAATAAGCTTTAAGAGGATTAAATTCAAGTTTCTTCTTTTATAACCCAGATCTGTGGATGCCTGATATGCTCCCAACATTAAGATTTAGGTGAGAAAAACTATGAGAGTTAATAAAACATAATTAATGTTGGAAGTAAATGATATATTTCATGAACTACCACTTTATATTTGTAATGAAATTACTTAATAGATTTGAATATCAAAAGAAATAAAACACCAAAATGTAGATAAATGATCACAATATGCAAGTATAATTTATAGGACTAAGGGCGTAGCAATATTCAATCCCTTTCCTCTTGATAGACATCAATATGTGCATCCTTCCTCTAACTAGCTTGCCTTCAGTTCAACCTTCACCATGGCTTAGAGGAAATTCCTAACAAGGTTTTAAAGTTGTTTTAGTGTGCAAGGATGATTACCCAACGTGATAAATTAATTCAGTAAGATTCAGTGAAAGATAACTTCCTCCATAGGCATAAAAACCATTTTTGGCCATTTTGCAGCTTGTTAAACACACATTGGGAATGTTCAGGGAAATTCTAAAGCATTTTAGGGTGATTTTGAAGAGAATTGAAGGTGTCTGAAGTAATTTAGGAAAAATTAATAAATAAAATATGATTCAGATCCATCTGCGTTCAACATTGGGTATTCAGCGTAGAGAATGAGAGCTTCAATGGTGAATGTTGTCTTCTATGGAAGATTCCAGTAGTTCCCAAATGAGTTTATAGGGAAATAATATGCATCAAAATGTGTAATATACAGTCACTTGGACAACAGGTGTAATCAGGAGAATCATGAGGTCTATGAAGGATCTCAAACGTCAAGAAGCGTATTAATATTCAAGTCATTAAGGGAATTATCATCATGCGCATGATGAGAAAGGATCACTATGAGTGGTGATGGTAGTCATCTTGAGCTCACAAACGGTGTATATTTCTGTATATTGTTTCTAAACACCTAATAAATACTTGGCGATGTGCTCACATCTTGAAATTTAGGGAGTGGCTTTCACAGTGCTTCAATTCAGTGGAGTTCAAGAAGATGGAGCTCACCCTCAAACATTCCTTCAAGTCTCATTCAGGGATCAATCCTTCCATGTATAGGAGGAAACCTATTTCCATGAGGATAAATTGAGTGAAGATGTGTCTAGATACTATATTCATGTTTCCACTCATGTGACATCTTGGTCGAGAAGTGAATTGTGAAGTTAAAAAGGGTTTTATCATGTTTAAAATTAAAATGGGAAGCTCATAGAGTGAGTTGAGGATCATCATATCTTGAATCTGCCATCATGTCAAAACCTCTTCAAGGAACAAGCCAAGATGAGATCTTCAAGCTATTGAGGCATTTAGGACCATCATGTGTGAAGGATCAAGGAATCTTCTATCCTCATGAGAGGCATATGAGAAAATAGGTGTATGAGTATCCTGAAGTTGATTCCATCTGAGGATAATTCTGGATTTAGGAGGTAAGAGTATTATCTTCATAGAGAGCACACGTGTATGTAAGAATAAGAAATCCCCTAAGTTTCACTTGATGTCACTCACTTGGTAGTGTTCTTAGACACTTATTTGAACCTTGTAGTGTGATCACACTTCAAATAAGGAAGGACATTTTAACCACGTCATTTCATTCCAACATGACCACATGAAAATAATCTCATTCATTGAAAAATCTTTCCATCTATATGGTGAATACCTATTTCAGTAAGTAATAGATAATCAGAAAATGGTTTGAGAATCATGTATTTGATTTGTGATCACTAGGGTTAATTGTGGAGGCCTTTAAAAGTAAGAGAGTGATCCTTGCTCTTGCCTTGTAATTAGAAGAGAGAATCCTATTCCCATCACAATTTAGGTCTCATAACAATGTTTATAAACACTTAAGTCATCACTTGAGGTTTTAGAAACATGTTTTCAACTCATGGTAACTCATGTTTTACCACTTTTTCATGTTAGAAGTTTTGTCACTCAAAAACACAACCTGGGGTGTTAGGAAGGTTTTTCAACTCACAAAATTTGGTCCCATCCTTATTAGATTCTTACCCGTGGTAAATAATAGTCTATTTATAAAAATACCCATTCCCATAGGTACTTATCAATGTTTACAAATATTCACCTATCACCATGTGGTGATCATCTCTCTAGAGCTTGTAAATTTAGGGCCATTTTTGTCTGGAGCTGAAAGGGGTAGCTACACTGTTTTGAAATTATTCATGAAACATTCAAGTCTTAGAGAAAAATGGATGTTACCAACATGTGGGTAAGTGCACCAAGTTAAGGTGTCAAAAAGTGGACAAAACCCGAAAACAAATTAAACGTGTACGTATTTTTCCATAACGCAATCGCATTTTATTTTTCTTGGTTTGGTAATCATCGAGCCTAAAATGCATACACATTTTAGTCAAGGAAAAGCATGTGCATGTTATAACACGTACGCATTTTTCATAGTATGGACTATATATGTGTATTTGAGGGCTTATACTTACAAAAATAAATGTTTGAGTAAAATAAATAATAAAAGTATAAAGAAATAATAAAAATAAAATTATAAAGAAATAATTAAAGAAATATTATACTTTAAATTTATTTTAGTAAATATAAGAATTTAGGGTCACTCTGCACTGATGGAATTTTTCTAGTAGCTCCAACAGCTTATAATCTAGAAGATAGGTTTTCAAAATCTAATCTAGTCGATTTACTCATTTTCAAGATTTCAGCAAAGGACATATATATTGTACTCGGTCTTTGTTTTTGGAAAGCATGTAGTCATTTTGTAGGGTTTTTGACCTTATACATTGGATTTTGGCCCTATCACTTCTTGAATTGGTACCAATTTTTAAATTTGGTCCATAATTCACTTTAGTTACCATGAATCAACTCTATGATGTCTTTCTACTTCTTACTAAAATGAGATCCTCACTTTGTAGATAAGGATTGCTCTCCTGAATGGGATTCCTATCATGTGGCCAAAATGAGGTGATTGTAATGTGCCTCCTCTTTAAGGTGTGATCACACTACTAGGATTTGAATGAGTTTTTACGAATAGTACCAAGTGAATTGCATCAAGTGAACTCGGATGATTTCTCATTTTTAGAAACATGGTGCTCCATATAAATATCATCCCCTCACCTTTCCTATCTCTAAAATCATCCTTTCATGGAATTGAATTCACAATTCTCATACATGTTTTTTCTCATATGTCACTCATGGATACAAATGATGCCTTAATACATCACACATGATGGTCCTTGATACCTCGGTGACATGACTAACTCATTTTAGCTTGTTCGATGGGTGTTCAATTAGCTACATAATGACCAAAAATGGCCTTTTTAGGCCTTCAGAGGAAGTATTCTCTCATCAAATCTAAATGAGTTGATTGATCACATTAGACACTATTCCTACATAATGAAACACATTGAATGATATTATTAGGACTTCCCTTTGGGTTAGGATTTATGATTTAGGTTTAGGGTTTAGGGTTTAGGGCTCGGGTTCGTGGTTTAGGACTAATAGTTTAGGGTTTAGGGTTTAGTGTTTAGGGCTCATGGTTCATATTTTAGGGTTTAGGGTTTAGGGCTCAAGGTTTAGGGTTCACGGTTTAGGGTTTATGGTTTAGGGTTTAGATTTTAGGGTTTATGGCTCATGGTTTAGGGTTTAGGGTTTAGAGTTTAGGGCTCAGGGTTTAGGGTTTAGGGTTTAGGGTTTAGGTCTCGGGGTTTAGGGTTTAGTGTTTATGATTTAGGGTTGATGGTTCATATTTTAGGGTTTAAGGTTTAGGGTTTGATCTTAAGGCTTAGGGCTTAGGGCTTAGGGATTAGGGTTCAAGGCTTAGGGTTTAGGGTTTAGGGTTTAGAGCTCAAGGTTTAGGTTTTATGGTTGATGGTTTAGGATTTAGGGCTTAGGATTTAGGGTTTAGGGCTCAGGGCTTAGAGCTTAGGTTTTAGGGTTTAAGGTTTAGCACTCACGGTTTAGGGTTTAAGGATCAGGGTTTAAGGTTTAGGTTTTAGGGTTTAGGGTTTAGTATTTAGGGTTTAGGAATTAGGGTTTAACGTTTAAAGGTTAGGTTTCGGGGTTTAGGGGACATGGTTTAAGGTTTAAGGTTTAAGGCTCAGGGTTTAGGCTCACCCATTCACTCACTGTAATGTTCTATGTCTTACCCATTCTTAAAATTACTGACAGAGATTATTTAAATAAAATTGGTTCAAATTTGTATGAATATCCCAAGAGATATTCAGGGAGGGTAATTTGAGGCAAGACATGTATATACATTTGTGGCAGGAGTCATCAAAATTTGATGTCATTTCATGTATTTCATCTACTGATATTTTGAAGGAGGGAAATGTCGATATCTAAGAACAATTCAATACGGATAAATGTTAACCAATACATCTATCTTCTTTTTCCCATCACATGGGAACTATTTCACTCATTATAATGTTTTGTGTCTTACCCATCATTATTAGTATTAACATAGAGTATTCAACTAAAAGGGTTCATCTCGCTTCTAGCGAGAACATTGAAAGAGAGTCATCACAATTTGATGTCTTTCATTTGTTGATATTTTGAGGGACGGAAATTCCATATATCGAGGAATAATTTGGTACAAATTTTTGTTTTTGACGTTATTTTGAATAATTCTTTCAATTGTAAGTTGTTGTGAATAAAGGTTTCATTCAAAAATAAAGCTTGATATGTCTAGTGTATGTGTAAGTTTGGCATTTGAGAGGATTTATGAGGTTCAAGTTTATTTTCTAAGATTCATTTCTCCAATGTTTGTAAATTTTCCCTAGATGTAATGACATTCGATTCAAATACTCAATTATTCTGAATGTCCAATACCACCATAGACCCCAGTAGTCCTCAATCCTTGGGTATAGGGAGACACCATTACTTAGATTCCATCTATAATGATAGAGATATTTGTAAATTTATGTTATGACCTCTAAATCTGTATGAATTTCAAGTTGTTTGGAAATCATGTCACACCCTTCACTAGGCTTGATGACTACCCCTATCTTTTTGAAGGCACTTTTGAAAGCATCCATGGTTTTATCATAGAAGGGATTATCAATGAATGAAAGGTCACTAATTCGTAGGCCAATTGACTCCCATTCATAACTCAACAAGAAATATTTACTAGGTTATTGATAACACCTTTTTGTTCTTATCCATTCCCCAATTGCTATGCTTATTTTGAACACTTCAGGAATTTCTGTTAAATTTACTATCCATTCCATTAGTAGAAGAGCTTTATATTTATCTAGAGGAGAGTATACTTTAGGTAATTTAATTCTGATCCTACACCTCTGCGTTGGTATATTCTCTGTGTTTCTTCCATTTCCTTTGAGATTAATTTTTGTGTTGCGATGGTTATTTTTTCCATCTTCCAATGGGTCATATTGGCTTATATAATACCGTACATGGAAATAGTAGAAATGTGAAGTTTGTTTCAGTGTGTGAAAAAATTGACATTCAAGAACGCAAGTATATGTGGAGAGAAACAGGTTTAGTAGAGATGTGTAATATGCATTGCAAGGAACAAGGTAGATGTCATATCCATTTATTTTCTCGTCCCACTTCTCATAAACAAGGTAGTTGTATGAAGACCCAATGATGGTTCTAGGCATAAGACTAGGAAATGTGGTCTTAATATTGATATTCAAAAATATGAACTCACTCATGAGACCTACTGGAAATAAATGAGGTTTAGAGGTTGGAGCGTAATGCTCTAGATTTAGTGTTTAAGGTTTAGAGCTCAAGTCTCGGGGTTCAAGGTTTAAGGTTTAGGTTTTAGGGTTTATGGTTTAGGGTTAAGGGTTTAGGGTTTAGGGTTTATTATTTTAGTTTTATGGTTTAGGGTTTATATTTTAGGGTTTAGGTCTAAGGGTTAAGGGTTTATGGTTAAGGGTTTAGTTCGTAGAGTTCAAGGTGTAGGGTTTAGTGTTTAGGGGTCGGGGTTTAGGGTTTAAAGTTTTGGGTTTTGGGCTCGAGTTTAGGGTTTAGGGTTTAGGGGTCATGGTTTAGGGTTTAGGATTTAGTTTTTAGGGTTTAGGTTTTAGCATTTAGGGCTCATGGTTCGGGGTTTAGAGTTTAGGGTTTAGGATTTAGGATTTAGGGCTTAAGGTTTAGGGTTTAGGTTTATGGCTTACTGTACATAGTTTAGGGTTTAGGGATTAGGGGATCGGGGTGTAGGGTTCAGTTTTATGGTTTAGGGCTTAGGGTTTAGGGTTTATGACTCGGGGTTTAAGGTTTGGAGTTACGGGTTTAAGGTTTAGTGGTTAGAGCTCGTGGCTCTCGATTTAGGGTTTAGGGTTTAGGGCTCAAGGATTAGGGTTGAAGGTTCTGGTTTATGGTTTTAGGATCTGGGATCAAGGTGTGGGGATCAAGGCTTAGGGTTTAGGGTTTAGGGTTTATGCCTCAAGATTCGGGGTTTAGAGTTACGGGTTTAAGGTTTAGGGGTCGAGTTCAAGGCTATAGATTTGGTGTTTAGGGTTTAGGGTTTAATGCTCAAGGTTTAGGCTTTAGGGTTTAGGGTTTAGGATTAAGGGTTTAGGGTGTAGTGTTTAGGATTTAGTGTTTAGTATTGATGGTTTATTATTTTGGTTTTAGGTTTTACGGTTTATAGTTTAGGGTTTACGTCTCATGGTTAAGGGTTGAGGGTTAAGGTTTTAAGTCACAAATTTCATGGTTTAGGGTTTATATTTTACTATTTAGGGCTTAGGGTTTAGGGTTTATGGCTCGGGTTTAGGGTTTAGGATTCATTGTTTAGGGTTTAGGGTTTAGGGTTTATGGGTTAGGGTTTCGATTTAGGATTTATTTTTTAGGGTTTAGGGTTTAGCATTTAGAGCTCATGGTTTAAATGGTTTAGGGCTTAGGGCTCAAGGTTTAGGGCTTAAGGCTCAGGGTTTAGGGTTTAGGGCTCATGGGTAAGGGTTGAATGTTTAAGGTTTATGGTTTAGGGCTTAGGGTTTAGGGTTTAGGTTTATGGATCATGGTTTAGGGTTTATGATTTAGGTTTAGGGCCTCATATTTAGGTTTTAAGGTTTAGGGTTTAGGGTTTTGATTGTAGAATTTAAATGCTAAAATCTTTAGGTTGAATGATGAAATCCTAAAAATTACCTATGTCTTGACAGATTACACTATAAAAAATTGTCTCTAAATCATGACTAATGGAGTCGTGAGACTAGTTCCATAAGGTGCAGAGTGGACCTAATTTCTTATATTTACTAAAATAAATTTAAAGTATTAAAAATAATAAATATAACTAATTTATTATTAGTTATATTTTATTTTTTCTATACTTAAAAAAAATTTATAAATAGAAGCATGCCGTAAGTACATATAATGTTCATACTATGAAGAATGCATATGCATTTTGTGTTTTCACTTTTTCCAAGCCATGCCTCGAGAATTAGATCTGGTTTGGATCCCCAAGCCTGAGGCATGGATCTATACAAACATAGCAAACAACGTGTTTTTGCATGAAAATGCAAAAATTTCACTTCCACCATGATAAATCAACATAAAACGATCAATTCATTTAAAAACTTATGCCACGACATAGAGGAAATTTTCTTCTTTCTAAAAATATAATTTTTCAAATTTTCTCACTAATATAAGGATTCCATATTATTTATTTTCTAACTATGCCTTCTTATAGCTCTTTTTGAAGTTTAAATATGCCTATCTTTCATCGTGTATCTTTTTTTTTGGTGATGAAAATTGAAAAAAAAATACTAGCACAAACTAGGCCTAATTCTATACATATTCCAAAAAAATCTAATTTTTGATTTTTTTTTTTTTAGTTAGGGGGTAGCACTTTAGGAGCTCCATTATTTTTCAAAACTTAAAATTTCTATACTAGAAAAATCATAAAAAAAAATTAAATACTCGCTAAAAAATTTAAAACAAAATCTAGCAAACACTAGATGCTCCTATCTATCTATCTACTAAAGGGTTTTCAAAAATACTAAATTGTGCTAAAAAAATGGTGGGGGCACGAAAGTCACTCTATTATGTTTTTTAATCAAAAATAGGAGCACCTGTTGGTATTTTAGTTATTTAACCCACTTAAAATTATTCGTTTTCAATAAAAATTAGTACCTTAGAAACTATACTCAAAATGCTACTATTGATGTTTATATAACATCTTCCAATTTTGAGTCTAACTATTTCAAAAACCCCATAGACGTTGAAGTTTTTATTTTTCGTAAAAACGTCCACTTAAGACCCCCAACTTGGTATACTTACTCATGTATAGGATTCACATATCTTTCCAATGCCTTTTTTTTCCTCCTAAATCCTTATGGAGCTCCCAAAATCATTCGAAGAAATCAAATTTCACCATTAGAGTGTTTGTTCCCTATACCTAGAAAACCCGTTGTTGAGAAGTTTGTCCTTGAATGAGAAAACCTTTCCTAAATCTTCCTAAATTGCCTCCAACACTTCCAAGATTCTTTGACATCACCTTCGGATGCTTAATATATTTCTTGAACTCTCCCATAGGGTGTTTGATTATCTCATAATGGCTTTTTAGGCCTTCTGGAGGAATTTATCTTCCATCAAGTCACACTGAACTCATCAATCATCGTATCCAATCATCCCCACACATTGAAATAAACTTTAAAAACCTTGTTAATAATTTATTTTGATCCAAGTTAAGAGTGGTATTGAGGTGGGTTGGCCTGAGGAAGGACGCACCAATTACCAAAAAGTGAAATATGTAATCCCTAAGCTTGTAAAGTAGGTACTCATCCATAGTATGA
Organism: Taxus wallichiana var. yunnanensis; assembly: GCA_018340775.1. Taxonomy (NCBI): domain Eukaryota; kingdom Viridiplantae; phylum Streptophyta; class Pinopsida; order Cupressales; family Taxaceae; genus Taxus; species Taxus wallichiana. Next base: position 251,284,156 of record CM031238.1, on the reverse strand, counting down.
TTTTACCATATTCTAAGAAAAAAATAGGGATTAAACTCCATCCTCGTAGAAAAATTCATGATTCCATATATTTGATTAGTTTTCGCTACCATTGAGAGTTGTGAGGTTTGTAAATTCTAATTTTGACACATTTAACACTCCTACAAATGTCAATAACCAACCCAAAAGGCCCCAAAACGTTAAAAAATGACTATATTCTATCAAAAAAACAATATCGATTGTATAATTTAAACCCTAAAATCTTGAAGGATGAATGCTAAATGTTGAAATCCTGAAAAATATCTATGTACTAACCAGATTAGAATCTGAAAAACTATTTTCTAAATCCCGACAAATGGAGTTGTGAAACTAATTCCATAAGGTGCGAGTGACCCTAACTTCTTATATTTACTAAAATAAATTTAAAGTATAAGAAATAATAAAGTATAAATTTATTTTAGTAAATGTATCCCTCCCATAAACACATATACCACAGAAAAATAGGAATGTGAGTGTGTTATAGCACGCTCACACATTATAACGCGAGCGCGTTTCATCTTCTTTGGGTTTTAAATTTCCAATCCATAGGCTTGGATTTGCCTTAGATATCCAAACCAAAGGTTTAGACTGTGTAATCCGTGAATAAATCTGTGTTTGACAAAAAAACATCAAAATCTCACGTGTGCACCCCAATATCTCATGCATTATAACACAATATTCAAAAATAAATTATACTATCATGTCAAGCTCAAGTAATTCTTTCTAAAATTTGATTAGTTTAAGGCTTTCATCCATAATTTCTTTTATTAGTGCCTTCTTTTTTAAAAAACCTATGCATACATTTTAGTGCACAATTTATGATTTTTTCATCCAAATTTCAAAAAAAAAAAAGGTGGGTTTTTTTAACTCCATTTTACACACAAAAAAATGACTTTTTGTCAAAGTTATGGGTGCACACAAAAATATTCTTTTTCGGATATGTGCACTTTGAAAATTAATAAAAAATATATATTCATCCAAATATTATGAAAAATTAGTGGCACCTCACACATGGTCTTATCTAACTTTATACCAAAGGGATTTGAAAAATAATTTATAAAACTCAAAAAATGGGGGGTGCACACACAATAGGTTCTTATCTTTTTGACACAAAAATAGACATACTTTGTGTGCGCACCACATTTGACCCTCTTAATCTCCACCATTTTTAGAAAAAAAAATATAGTAGTTTAGAAACTAGATTTCAATCTCTATGGTACTCATTCTTATCACTTTGTCAAATTTTGAGCATATGCATGTTGAATTATTAGATGAAGTTCATGTTTCACTAATTTTAGGAAAAATGTGTCCCTTTTTTACCCCCTTTTGGCCCCCATTTCCATGCACTTACCCTTATTTGAAATTACAAGATTTTTTTGCAAAGTATCTTATCTTCATTGCGAGAGAGTGTTATATTTGATATCTCTCCCTCATTTTATCATCTTTTACATACTCTTAAATTACATGAAATCAAACTTTACTATGGGAAAAATTAAGTATCATGAGCGAGTGCTTCATCATCTTCTACTCGGTTTCAAAGCAAAGCTCCTTTCAATCCATCTACTAAAACTTCTAAAGAAAAAGTCACCATCAACGTTCTCTCTACTCCTAAGAATATTCAATAGTAACCTCCTAAGCGTACCTTCACTAAATTGACTTGTGTTCCACATGTTATGTTCTATTGCTTGAACTTATTAAGGGCTCTGTTGAGGGTATCGGCCATAAGAACCAAGAGAAAAGGGGACAGGGGGTCACTTAGTCTAATTCCTTTGTTGCTTTTGAAGAAGTCGGCTGGGATGCCATCAATAAGAATAGAGAAGCAAGGAGTCGCAATAAAAGAATAGATCCAACTGCACCATCTTTTATCAAAACCATAACTTTCCAACACTCTGATCAGGAAGGTCCAACTGACTCGGTCAAAGGATTTTTACATATCCAACTTGAGGATCATTCCAGAGGATTTTGAGTGATAGGTCGAATGTATTGCTTCATGTACCATGATGATACCACCTTGAATGAGGTGACCCTGGATAAAACCATTCAGTTCTGAGAGATGAGAGTGTTCATTAGGGGTTTAAGCCTGGAAGCCAGCATCTTAGTGATGATTTTGTAAGCAGTGTTGCATAAACTGATTGGTCTGAAGTTGGAGACAACCTTAGAGCCCTGGTCTTTGGGAGCCAGTGCTAAGAAAGTGGTGTTCCATTCTTTGAGGAGGTTGTTGCAAGTCTGGAATTCATTAATTGCCTTGAAGAGATCCTGCTTGATGGTTTCCCAGAAAACTTGGAAAAAAGTAGCAGGAAAGCCATCTGGACCCGAGCTTTGTCCCCTTTCATGGAGAAAATGGCTTTGTGGATTTCCTCCATTTCAAAAGGCTTGATTAAATTATCGTTCATCTCCGTAGACACTAGCTGTGGGATATGTTGCAGCATAGTGGACATCGCTTGCTCAGTGGGGTGGTGATCAACCTGAAGGAGGTTAGAGTAGAAGGAAACTAATTCGTTAGAGATGTCAATTTCAGAGGTTAATAAGTTACCAGAAGAAGACAACAGCTCACGGATTTTGTCTTTGCTTTTGTGCTTGGAAGCAGTGATGTGGAAGAATTTAGTATTACGATCCCCCTGCTCAAGCCAAAGGGCTCGAGATCTCTGCCTCCAATAGGTCTCCTCCTCTTGAAGGGTATTGTGGAATTTGCTAAGGAGGAGGGATTCTTGTTGATGAAGATGGTCCAACCTCCCTTCAGATTCAATTTGAGTGGCCACTCTAGCAATATCCTACGGCGGTTTACTTTTGCATAGAGTTTGATGTCAGCCAAGACCTTAACCTTCCAAATTTTGAGTTGTTTTTATTTCTTTGAGTTTGCTGGAAAATCTAAACATATCAGTGCATGCTAACATTGAAGTCCCACCATTTTTTGATGAGAGGGTTCAGGTTATTATTTTCGAGCCAAGCCAGCTCGAACCTGAAAGGAGGGTTCCCAGTAAGAGTGGACCGGACTTGCACATAAACTTAACGAGAATAATATTATTCACACAAGATATTCATGTTCGGAGATACATTGATACATATTAATAGGAGAGTCTACTCCTATTTTCATGGAGGTTGTTCAACAACACTCCTCACAAACTCCTATATACGTGAGTTGGTTGTATAACCAAATATCACGTATAAACAATATTAGATATAGTTGTTTAATATAACAACTATTAATCCTATATTATTAATATGAGTTATATTAACTCATCATTAATAATATTACAATTTACTCATATATTATATTTGATAATATAGTTGCACACATTAATAATAATGTGAACACTATTCATTCCTAACATTCACCCCCTTAGTGTGAACATTATTAATCGCTAATCTTCACCCCCTTAATGTGAACACGGCGAAGAACCATATTCAAGAAATTGAACCACCTCCTAAAAGCACTTCTTAGACTAGGTACAAATTCCATAGATTATATCTTTACCCTTGTAAAGGCGTAGTGTCAAGCCGAATTATGCAGGAATGCTCCCTTCCTCTTTGGGTTCCTGTGGGACTTTCCCTTCCTCCTGGGCACCCGAATTCTGAATCTTCAAGATCCACAAGCTTCACACTAGCTAGATAACCATCCCTTGAGTCTACCTCGAAATCTTCTCCTGCTCCCCAAAAATGAGTCTTCTGAAAACATGAAACTTCCCAAAATTCTAGAAAGGGGTTTATTCAACACACAACACAACAGAACACTTTGAAAACTGAAAATGGAAACCACACTTTGAAAAAATGCCGCCAAGTTATCTCGTGCGGCCCTGTCGTCATGCAAATCGAGAGAGGTCACCAATGACCTCCATCCTCCGGTGCCTCCATCCTCCATTGAATCTGCTGCTAACTCAGCCGAATGTGATCATGGGGCTCAATAACATGCCTTGAACATCGGATTCCACCAAAAATGCGTTCGTAAGGCAATTTTTTTATATTTTTACAATTTTGACAATTTTCCTAATAATCACCTAAATGATGATAACAAAAGGACACAAATATATTTTTGACACTTTGACTCTGACTATTTTGACTTTTAACATATAATTTTGACAAAATGGAGACTAACACATAAAAAGTAATAATTAATTACTTTTTAGAATAATGATGACACTATGACACACAATGACTCTTGACAATACAATTGACCTCAACGTTGACACTTTTAATAAAGATGATAACTAAAACATACTACTATACCAAACTATAATTACAAGATTAAGTCTAATACCACAAACAAAAACACTAAAGACTCATATTACTATTGGAGTCTTTTTACACTTGTTTCAAATCGTATGACATTGCCTATTAAAAAAGAGATGATAGAGTGACTACATATCTCAAGCTATTATTGAGAATCTAATAGACACGTAACTTAAAAAACAAAATGTTTAAAAAATACGCTGATATTGACACATTAGAATTAAAATTGACTCAAATGATGTTGAAACAAAAACAAACTTCTCTATCTAAAACAGTAAAACCATGGGCCATGTATTAGTAGTTTTGGAGGGAGACAGATACAGTGAAGGGCGGTGGACACGTTGTATGCAGAGAAGTGCTCACATGCCTGGATCAACACGTCACGTCACGCCAAGAGTTTGAGACTGTCACTAAAACAAGCTGAGAAATATGGATTTAGTTCCATCTCTAATGGAAAATGTTAATCTGTTCGAGCAGACAGGTCCTTCATGTAAACAATATCGACCCACACAAAGAAATAACGGATCCAAGTTTCACTCTAATCACAACTACAATTTGAACGAGCACTCTTGAGTTAGAGTTCCAGTATGGCCGACACTGAGCAACCTACAACCTTAGGAAATTTTGCAGCCTTCATAGATTTTTGGAGGGTGAACATGTGGCAGCGTATTGAGTGCCAAAAAAAATACGATTGATACTTAAATCACAACAGATGAATATGGGGCCGAGCCAAACGGAAAATATGCTTCGAGTCTTCAAAACAATAGCCACAATAAACTCATGTAATCTGCTCCAACGACTGAAATGAAAAATGTGGTAAAGATCATATCCAAAGCAATGGAAAATATATCCGATTTAATTTTGTTCACTACAAAGGTAATGAAGGCACTCAATTCTATAATGCAGGTGTGAAGGATCAAATATAGCATGTAATGCCAAATTGGCAAACACGTCCTCTTTCTCTGCAAACGTCCTTTAGTACAGAGAGGAAACATAGAAGAACAAGTCTATAGGCTGAGTCGAGCCCTTAGGAGATCCACTTCCCTATAAATCACTTATTTACCCATCACAGTACTGGATCAGTCGCTCTGATACCAGATGTAAGAGTTGGACCAAATTTGCACAATAAACTTCACAGAATAATAGTCTTCACATAGTATATTCATGTTTAGATACATTGATACATATTAATAGGAGAGTCTACTCCTATTTTCACGGAGGTTGTTCAACAACACTCCCCACAAACTCCTATATTCATGAGTTGGTTGTATAACCAAATCTCACATATAAACAATATTAGTTATAGTTGTTTAATATAACAACTATTAATCCTATATTATTAATATGAGTTATATTAACTCATCATTAATAATATTACAATTTACTCATATATTATATTTGATAATATAGTTGCACACATCAATAATAATGTGAAAACTATTCATTCCTAACAGTTCTTAATGTTCACTTTTTATTTGCAGCAGAGCGAGAAGAGGGCTATGATCAGAGGCGGCCTGAGGGAGAGAACTGATGTAGAAATCCAGGAAAAGGGAGATCCAATCCAACAAACCCAAAGATCTATCAAGTCTACTTTGAATATGATTCTCTTCCATTCTCATGGTTGGACCAAGTGAAGGAAGCCCGTGGAGATCAATATCAAGAAGGGAATTCTCACGAATGAAGTCACCAGAGCTCCCATGCTGACGGAGAGGTAGGAGCACCTCCTTGTTTTTCAGAAGGATAAAGGGGGCAATTAAGATCTCCCATTATTAATATGGGAAGATTGCCACAAGAGCTGATGAAATTTGAAATGTCTTTCCACATGTTTCCACGTTGAGACTCTAGATTGGGAGCATAGACGTTGATGGCAATCTAGGGGGAATCAGACCCCACTTCTTGGAAAAGCATGCAAAGGAAGTTGGGATGCTTAAAAGACAAATCACCTTTGTAGCTCCTTGGGTCCCAGAGGGTGCATAAACCTCCAGAATTTCCTGTCGAGGGTTGAGAAACAAAGGAGGCAGTAGGCCAAATTTTTGAAAATCTATCATCGTTTTTTAGTTTAGTTTCCTGGAGCATAATGATATCAGGGGAATTCTAAAATTTCATATCTTTGAGGACCCTTTGTTTTTGGAGAGAATTGAGACCTCTAATATTCCAGGAGATGATCTTCATTTCTTGGATTTTGTTTTGTTCCCCACTATCATGTGGATAGTGCTCTGAGTACCTTGAGCGACATTAAGAGTTGCTTCTTGCTGGAGCTTGACATTACTCGAGTCCGCCCCTTGCTTTTTTAGTTCCAATATCAGGTTTCTTGTTGCTGCTACGAGTCAAATGGGGGTTAAAGTTGTCCTCTAAAGAGTGGGCAGAGGGGGAGAGCACGGCAACGAGTTAGGTGGTAAGGAGAGGCCCGGGAGGAGCCCAAAGGGGGAAATAGAGGAAGGGATGGAAAGAGGAGGAGGTGGGGCCGGAGAAAGGAGGTGGGGGTCAAAAGCCGAGAGGGGAGGAGGGAGGGGCCAAAGAGGGGGCCTCCACCGAGGAGGGGGAAGAGCAGAGGGAATCTCAGTGAGGATGGGGGACGAGAGGGAGAGAGGATGGGGGCCAAAAGGAGAGGCCTCTTCAGGGTCGGTGTTTACCTCCCCCTCTTCAAGGAGAGAAAAAGGGTTAGAAGTAGGAATGACCGGAACCTCATCAGAGGATGCCTTTGGAATATAGATTTTCTTTTTTTGGGAGGATGTTTGGGGTCTGGTTTTTGGTTGGGGTTTTGAAGGGCAACCAGAGGCTCTATGGCCAATGCTTTTACAGAAGGAGCAGGCTTGGGGATATATTCGTAGTCAATATTTTACTTCCAGGTTCCAAAGTCAGATAGGAGCTCTATCTCTTTTGGGAGAGGACAACTGACATCGGCGTTAACACAAAAGCGGGCATGGATGAATCTAGTTTTTGCCTTAGTGGCTTGATCAATAGCTATTAAAGAACCCATAGCAAGAGCAATACCTTCTATAACTGCAGGATGCCAGAACTCCAAGGGGAGACCCGGGAGGCGAACCCATATTGGAGCTTGGGTCATGGTTTTAGTGTGTGGGTTGAAGCCCAGGAGACCATTTCCTGAAGTAGAAGTTGTGTGCCAAAAAACCAAGGACCGCCCAGAAGAGCCCGCGCAAAGTCCTCTTTCATGCTGAAGGAGAAAAGGATGAATCCGTTTGGCATCGCTGCTATTTCAAGCGCCCCACATGGATTCCATTTCAGCCTGGCCCATTTTTTAATATCTTCAAGTGGGGGCCTAGGGCCCATCGCTTTCCACTAAAGATAGATCACGTGAGGTAGTAGCAGCATCGGTGATGTGGGATGGGATGCAAAGGGAAAAGGACCCATCTGACAGTGTCGAGAAAGTTTGTCTGAGTGCGGGGCAGAGGTGGAACCCTCTACTATTTTATTCCATGCATCTGGAGGCTTGGGAGGCAGGGTCCCAGAGAAGAGGGGCCCCTGGTCCGGACCAGAAGGGTCCGGAAACATAGCAAACACCAGAGGATGCCAGGGAAGTAGTAGGCGGCGTAGGCTAGGGCGTGAACCAGTGTTTGAAAAATTCCTATCCCCACACTTACTTGTGTACAAGTCCCTCGCAACTCGTTTATCCAAATTCATGATCACGGATACTCTCTTTCATATGGTTAAAAAATATTACTCTTCCTCTTCTTTGTGGTTATGTTCATTTCCCTCACTTTGGCTCATTAAAGGTATTTAATGCGTAGTTTGTAGTGGATTCTTGCTCAAACAAGTAATCAATCTAAAGGACTTATCATAAACGCAATGTCAAATGGTCGTAGGTACTTCAAATGTGTATCATCCCGAGGGAGTTGATGTACCACATTTAGGATGAGATAAATAAGGTAAAGCTTATAAGCTTATTTATAATTTTGTGAGATGATGACACCTCAAGAAGTAAAGGAGAGTACTTTCATAATCCTAAGTAGGGAGTTAATCTTCCTTGTCATTAGCTTGTGGAATAACTTCCCTATAACCATTCTCGAGAACCATGTTGTTGCACCCCTCGATAAAGTGAAACCATGTCCATATGTTATAACATGAGCTTTACTTCCCTTATTGTGTCGAGGATAACCGAAATTAAAGATTGAAAGATAACTTGAACCAATATTATTTTTCACTTTGAGATAACTTTCTTAATGACTCATAGTGGTATAACAAGTGATCTTCTTTTCAACCCTTGTTCTCATGCTAGGCTTGTGTGAAGGGCCTTTTACCACATAGCATTTTTTCTCCATCATGTCTTTTGTGAAGTTTTCACTTCCTTAGCAAGGGCATAGAGTGCATTTTTCATGTCAGAATAGGATCCACTTAAACCTAACCTTGTGCTATGAATCAATTTTGATCTTTGGATTTGAAAGAAGTGATGAGAATCAAAACATGGTAGTTAACACTCAATCAAACCCTGGAATGCAATAAACTTCATTTGCATAGTGGCATTGTGAGACATGATGACTTTAATTGTGCTTCAAAAGTAATATTTCTCCAAAGTAATAAAATATGATGCATACAAAAGTATAATTGTAAACCTTGAGTATATTGGCTTAGTGCAAAGGCAGGTCTTAATGTTTAGGTGTCTTGTGATTAGTTGAACTATTTTAGGTGTTGCATCATGTAATAGCAACAATAAAAAAATACCATTTTTGTTACATTTTGAGTGGTAAAATTGTGGGCATTACACACAAGAAACATGTCATATGTTATTAAAAATACCACTTGTGGAATGTAATAGATAGTTTATGACTCTCGGTGTTGGTCAAAGAGTTAGATGTCACATTTAAGTAAACTTTGAGGATGATTCATCATATCAATTTTTATGTAAGCATATATACATTGTCTTTCAAAATTATAAAATATGGCGATGTTAGATGTTACCAAGTCATGGTCACACTTTACAAGTCATAAAAAGAAATAATGGAAAATTAGAAAACAACCAAATCATCATCCACATATGGCTAATATTTTTTTCATCCCTGATAAAGAATCAAAGGAATATGTGGAGTTTTGTTAGAGTGATTATTCACTATATAAACCCTTTCAAGACTTTTATATTGATATAGGAAGCACGAGATGAAATATTTTTCACTCGGGATTATATAAAAGGTACATGTCATATATGACATATAAATCATATGCATACTTTAGTTACAAGTAGCAATGGAGATGATAATAACCTTGATGACAACCTAGATGCAAGTCTTGTAAACATACATGAATGGAAAGTATTGTCTAGATTGGTTCCCCATAATGATATGTAATTATTTGATATTAAGATGCTCAATTGTCGAAATTATGAACTAGACCATGATTGGGGCTAAAATGATTTATCATCAACATTGTTAACAATTTCTAAATAGCATCCATTCCTCACTTTGTGAATAGGTAATGCCACCCAAGGATCCTTTTTTCATGTAGGAAGTTTATCTAAAAATCAACATATCACATATGTTATAGTAGTAGGTCATTGTGACCATGTAGGGGATCAAGAGCCACTAAAAATGATTATTAAAGGAACAACTAGAACTGGTAAATCATATATCATTAAATGTATTATACATGTATTAGAATCTCACTCAATAGATGGAAAAATCCCTTTATTGATCCTTACTCCTATAGGAGTTGTTGTGTTCATAATAATACATGTATCGATCTTAGACTCCTAATTTGAAATGTCCAGGATTTGAAAGGACAAATGTTGGCCATATTTCAAGAAGAAACAAAGCACATACGTTACATTCACATCGATGAGATGAGTTTTATATGTTCCAAATTGTTTAAAGATGTTAATAATCAACTTCAACAAACATTTCCAACACATGCAAATACACCATTTAATAGTCAATCAATGATTCTTTTTGGCGATCTTTCTCATCTAACACATGTAAAGGACATCCTTCTTTACCTCAATAATTTTGCATCGTATTTTTACCCTTTATAGCTTACACATTTTTGTAAAATAAATTTTTATTTATGGAATTTATAAATTCCTAACATTTATCTCCACTTACACACGTCAATTTACAAAAATGTCGGGTTCAACACAATTGTGAGAAGACTTTGGGAACCTTCAACATTATTGTTACCTTAGACATAATCTTTCATCAATAAGGAAATGATCGTGAACAAATCATCTTATGAAAAATGTTGAGAAAAATTAGAAATGTAGAGCCTTATTTTGATGACTAGGAAAGTCTCATGAAGTAAAAAAAACACATGTTTGATCCAGGATGTATGGGCATTGTTTAATTCAAGAATTCACTTAAATTAGGCAACAAAAAAATTAACTATATAATGAGCAAATGCTTAAATCTCTATCCAAACCCATTGCAAGAAGAATTGTTGAATATACAAGGTGCTCAAGATTAGAAGTTGTCAATGATGACCAATTGGATAATGAAGCTATTTTATGTATTGGTCATTATGTTTTATTACTTTGTAATTTATACATTGATGTGGGATTAGTAAATGGTGGCCCTGGTACTATACAAAACATTATCTATATTAATGGCATGGTTGCCCGATGTGTGTAATAAATCAAATTTGAAAATTGTATTAGTGTAACTTAGGACCCAAACAACCCAAGATTGGTTGCATTATTGCATGTAATAAGAGGTAATCATAAACAAGTTATACTAAAAATGGCTTGGACGCTTACCCTACATAAGCCCCAAGGATTTAATTTACCTAAAGAAACTACGATATGGTAGATGTGGAGAAACTAGGATTGAATTTGACAACATTATCACAAATTATGTCTATTAACTCCTTTAGAATATCTCCATCATTCTCTTTTGAGCACTAATTTGAAATAAAAATAACAAGTTATGTAAAACAAAGACTAATTGAAGAGAAACATATATCCATGTTATCTCCCATTAGCAACAACAGTATATCTATGATAACTACAATGAAATTACAATTACTTCCCTTATTTCTCACATAAAATGCTTATCATTCTAATTTTTTAAATGAATGCTTGTCAAACTAAATATGGAGTATATTTTCCGCTAGCCTATAACACCAACAATAAGTGGACCTCTCACACATAGACCACACACGTGTCAAATTTATTTCATATGTGCTTGAAATGAACACCTAGGAAAAATATTGTCGTTGAACTTTAAATCCAAGTTAATAATTTGCAAAAGATAAGATGAATCTACACTTTATTTTGTGCCTCTAATTTACTATAATACAAACACTATTAATTTTTTGTAGAATCTTCTAATAAAACTCTTGTTTCAACACCTTCATGCCTTGCATTTACTTTCTATTTGTTTCTTTTGGCCATGAGTCATAATTGTTACTATATTTGTTTACAAAAACTTAATTTACATTATGATTTCATAAACCACGCATTTTGTTGAAGGAAACTATATAGTCTTCTACATGACTTTTTTTTTTATCAATACCAATATGCCATGTGTAAGATTTTATTTATTTTATAAAGTTTTTCTTTGAATTTTTGTGAGAATAGTCCATTAACCCTTTATTTAGGAATATTCAATTAATTTTGCCTCCAACTATATTTCGATGGAAAATTAAAAGGAGTTTGATAAAAAAAAAAATTAGATATTGCATATCATTTAATATGCTACCCTTACCTATTTGACTTGGATGACATGTAGTTGGGAGATTGGTGGATAGTCGAAGATCTCATAAATCCAATGTGATAGAATATTCTTTCTTTTTAAGTATTATTTTTGTTTCCAACTATAGTTTTAATGAAAATTTAGAAACATTTCAAGTAGTGGAGAGTTCAATCTAGAAATAATTTTAGTGTCCTAGGGTCTCGTGATCTTGTTGTCTACATGCATCTATTACAAGTTAATCTTATTTTTACACTTTTGTTTGAAATATATTTATCTCGCAAGTTGTGTTGAGATGTTAGATGATACTAATATTTTTCTACATCAAAGATAGTTCCATGTGTAACATATCGGATGCTTTCTTTCACCTTACCTTGTATGGATTGATCACATTAAAATTGCTCTTATGTGTGCAGTGTAGTGTAATTTTGAAGTTAATTTTTACCCCGTATTTTAGAAAACAAATAGTGGGAGTTCAAAATTGCTAGATATCAAACTTGAGTGCTTCACATATGATATTAATGATAAATTAATTGGGTTAATAATTTTTATGTAATGTTGATCAGAATCCATAGTATAAAAAGATCTTGTTCTTTAGCCATAATTCCATTTAAATAGTTGGATGTGTTGTTCATGATGGAGGAAGAAGAGCTTTGTATCATTTCGTAAACCTCCAAAGAGGTATTTGTTTTTGATTGATATCATCTAACTCAAAAAGGGATTGACTGCTAACAACAATTATAGTACAATCTCAAAACAATTCTTTCTTATTTGAATTCAAATGATAGTTTTTGCTTGATAGCCCCTTTCTATATGAACAAAATGTTGAGAATTTGATTAATGTTTTCAAGTTTCACTCTTGTTTTTAACTCCTTGATGCTCTGTGATATTTTGACAACTTTACGTGAGCCATAATTAAATTTGAGATCAATAATTGTTGGATGATTTGAGATATACACATATTTTCTTAGTTTGACACTTAAAACAATTTTATATTTCCCAAGTCAATTTTCGGAATAGTGTTTTATTATTACTTTTACATTTATAAGCTAACCAAGGAAATATTTATGATATCGCCACTTATTTATAGGCTTTGTGTCCTATATTTTGTTAAATTTGGAATGAATGAATTCTCGTGTCTTCACCAATGAAAACATTTTGTCAAAGTCTTGGGGTTTCTAAAAATTAAATTAATTTTATAAATATTTTTTTGTTTCTTAAAAAATTTACCTCTATAAATTTAATTATTCAACCCGTTTCAAATTCTTAGTATATTGTTTTGTCCTTCTAAATATTTCTTTTAATTTATCTTTCACTAACACAATCTAATTATTATTTTTCCCTCCACTTTTGAAATGTGTTAACTTAGACATTATTTATTGTATCATAACCTTATTAATAATTTAATTATTTAAATTAATCCTTCTATATATCTATCACCTCCAACAAACACTTACAATACTTTGATAAAGATAGTGAAATATTTAACACGCTTTAACAAATCATAATAAAAATTCAAATATTCCCCTCCATAATAAAGTCAAAACATACAATCATGTTATTTTCCACATTGTGTATTTTATATTATAGTGCATTTTTAGTTCTGCCAAGGCAGAATACTATACCTTTCAGGTCATTTAATTATCCATGTTGTTGTGAGCCAATAATATACAAGAATTTTTCTGCTATGCCAAGATTTCTAATGTGTAAACTTTGAATTGACACAATTACATGAATATATTTTTTGGTAAATTACATTTTTTGTTATTTTGATTGGTGAGAAAGGATGATTTGACTAATTTTTACCCTTATTGAGATATAGGGTTTTCTTTTTTATTAAACCAAAAAATAAGAAATAGCCAAGTGGCTTGGCATTTATTAATGCCTGTCAATCAGTCAATTCATATAACTATTTAAGTTATTTTAAGATAATTATCATCAAATAATTTAAATACATACCAATATATTTTTTTGAAAAGTTAAGGATTTTATATTTAAACTATTTTAAGATTATATTATATTTTCTTATTTAGGGTGTGATTATAGAAAAGATTATTAAATTGGCTTTAAATTAGACGGCTATTTATATGACATTTTTTTAAGCATTGCCTTTCAAATTATGCTGAATAATTAATATAATATTATAAAAATATTAAAAGCTAGTTCATTTAATTTTTAAAAAATATTGACTTTTACGCTAATAAATCTTACATATTAAATCGACTATTCTAATGGTGTTATGGGCTAGAAGGTTCAAATATAAAAGTACAAAAAAATTATTGACTTGAAGTCTTATATGCGTTTTTTATATTTTAGTTTTGAGGACTTTTTGGAAAACTAAATTTTGTAGACTTCTACAACAAACATTCTAAATCGGTGGAGCTAAGCTATCTATTTTTCGAATTTGATTTTCAAGTTTAGATATAGATTCCCTTGATTCAATTTTTGCTTTTAAGGGCCCTTGGAACTATACATTATTTGCATTTCTGTAGTAAATTTACAGTTTATTAATTTTCCGAAACACGCCGAGCCTTTTTGTCGATTACAAGTCTAAAATGTACCTGAGGAGTCGGACCTTAGTTAGAGTCTCAATATAATAGTTCCATCCTCTCAAGTTTTCATACAAAAATACCTGCAACATAACGAATCTTAATTGTAATTTTATGCTCGCTGCTCTTTTGTTTCGATGATACAAGATGCCTTGTTTTATTCAAAGAAGTTTGTTGATTTCTTGAAGATGTTCATGATTTGATGAAAGATCCTGCAATTTTTCCTTATTAACTTTGTATCCTACATTTGATAATTTCATTGCTACCTGTTGTTGCCATACGAGATTGAATTATGCCCCTTATTCTAGCCCCTTATTTGACTTGTGGACTGTAATGATTACAACATATGCACACAATGCGTTTGTTGAAAAGGACTTGGAAACTTTCATGCAAATGCAATTGACACGTGTAAAGCTAGACTCCAAAACCTTTTCCACGTTACTTGCAGCCTGTGTCGTACTGGGAGCTATAGAGCAGGACATAGCCATCCACCCAAGCATAATGGAAAGTGGATTTTTGTCGAAGTTCTATAGTAGACATGTATGGAAAGTGTGAGAGGATACAGAAAGCGTGTTAACTGTTTCACTAAATGCCGACCTGCTAGGCATGTAATGTCCTTGCCCATGCAATAATAATAAAAAGCTCTACTATTTTATCATAGACGTTTTGCAAAGTGTTGACTCATAGAGCACCTGGTCTCTACATTTAGCTGAAAGTGACTGAAACTCGATCTATAATATACACATAGCTTTAATAAACACTACTAGTTTTTGTCAATTTTTGAATGGCATCATATGCCTTTCCACATATGTAACAATATGTAGCTTTGTTTTATAGGTTTTTCCATATATCGACTATTTTCGATCATGATACTTTACAAAACAATGCTATTTTGTTTTATCTTGTACATGCTTTTAATCTTCGGTCTTTGTTACTATGGTCAAACTACCGATTCCTACCGAAACATGTAACTTGGATGGCGGGAACTGGCCGCTTTGCGGCTCTTGTTTTTAATCCTATAAGGTCTCATGTGCATTACTGCACGTCCCTTAATTTTTTATATTTCTCAATAAATATAGGTTTCTTAATTGTTTATAATTAGTTATTTTTTACAATATATTAGATGCCGTGTGGTTTTTTTCTTAGGGTGTTTGTGTTTTTAAAGGAAACCACACCTTATAATTATATCAATACACATCGAGAGATGTCATTTTTAAAAAAATACTATTCATAAATTGGTAATTAAAAATGATTTAATCTCATAGTTGAAATAAGTAATAAATATTTTTATGAATACAAAATAAATATATCATTAAAGTTTAGTATATCATGTTTTATCGCTTATAATGATTGGGTTGTAGAAGGGGTATGCTCATTAGCATTGAATGGTGGGTCAAAGCCCATAAATGTTTTGAGTTAATTTAATAATGGGTTTTATATTGAAAGTGTACTTGTGATCTATTTAGTTTAGAGTTGTATATAAACTAGCAATTGCACTTGAGGTACAAGAAATGTTGGAAGGGGTGCAACTACAATGTTTCTACGGATTTTCTCTATCATGTAATTAAAAATACGAAACATCTTAGGTAGTGACTTTATTTGTTTTTGTAAAAGAACGGATTTGATGAATGCTTATAAGAGTGGAAGAATGAAACTAATTTTAAAATGTCAAAGTGAAGGAAAGCTACATGTTTTGCAAATGTGGAGGAAGAACCTCTCACAACCGCTTAAAATACTCCTTTGAGTGAGGAATAATAAACAACAAAATTTTGAAGGGTTCATTATCAATTTGTTTAAGAAATGCAAGAACATTACTCCACATTTGGATAATTCCCTATTGGTAGGTCCCTTTCTTGGTCTCATTTTCATCAATATCTACACAATCATCATTAACTATCTTTGGGTATTGAGCTGAAATATGAGCATAACAGGAATACTCTAGATACATTTTTTGCACACATAACCCAACATTCGACATGTGTGTTAGGGTGGGGTTCACATCAATTATGACTATAATATTCACCAACCCCTATTAATATCCCATGCAAACGATAATGTTTTCCTATAGTTGACCCTTTCATTGAGGACTAGAAACCGTTGAGGAACTACCAACCATGTCATTTCTATAAATCACCAACTCATGCTAATATCCTCATTCAAGTAGCAACATAACTCGGTAATCCTTTTGTCATGCCCATTTTCACCTTGTTTGTCTAGACATTTTTTTATGCATTTACTTGCACTATTTTGGGACCTTTATTTATCTAACACTTTGAATGTTCTAATAGTCTTTTGGATGTGGTTCATATCACATTATGATGCTTATAGTGTTTAAAACTATATTATTTCTTATCGTTTTAAGTAGACCATGATGATGTTGGTTATAGATTTGCTTAGCATTACATTGTTGTTATGCGTTATCACATTTTGAGATTATGACAAGTGATATTTGATGACTTTTGATTGCTTACTTGCGTAATTGATGATGATGATGAAGTTGACATAAAATATAGCTTAATTTACATTGTGTTAAATGGCGTAGATGAAAGTGTCAAATATTGATTTTGATTGTATTTCTATTATGATTGAATGAAATGTAATATACTTTGAATTACAAATAAGTTTGTATTGATGTTTTATATTAAGCATAAATGATGCTTGAGTTGATTGTGTAGAGAAACGGTACTTGGCATGCTCCCAAGTGTCCACAAATTTAAGAGGCAAGGAGACAATCCACGAGGAACGTAACTCACCCTTCCCTAGGTCCTAGGATGTGTGTGCTGTTCCTAGGGTCCTTAGTGTTTATCCTTGTCACCCATGAAACTTGGAAATAATATATGCTAATCCTAACCATATGAGTGACTCCCTTATAAAATTTTAACCATGTTATATGTTTGAACCATGTTAAGTTCTATCTTTATGTATGCTTGATTTTGTGCACCCATTCCAAAAATGGAAACTCGGATTTGTGTTTGAGGCTAAATTTGGAGAAGTGTTTGGAGCAAAATAATCGTAGTTTGTTGGGGTTAGCACACCGGTTGTACAGACAATATATCATATCTAAGCATACATGCAAATAAAAGTGGATATTCTACCAGAAGAAATATACAAACCAAGAGACATAAATCAACAATAGATTTAACGTGGTTCACCTAGTGTGGGCTACGTCTACCAAGAAACAAGCCAATCTATTATCCAAAGCTTTGACAAGATATACAATGAAGATTTACAATCTTCCACACCTCTCAGATGTACAATACTTTCTTTCTTCAAGCTTTTGCTTCATCACCAAGAATTCTCTCTCACCAACTTTTTGCAAGTTCTTTCTAATTCTTGTTAATCTCTTACTTCTAAACCCTAGTTTTATGCTTATATAGTCGTTTATAGACTTAGGGCACTTAGCCATGCAATTACAATCAATAGATATACTTTAATGCTAAAAATAGATCTAATTCCCGAGAGTTAAATAAAACATCCTCACACAGGTAACCGATGCCGGTTAGACCTAACCGCTATCGGTTCCTCCTTACCCGCCCGATGCTAGTCATACCTAGGCGATGCCGATCTGGGTGACCAATGTCGATTCCCCTAACCGATGTCGATTCTTTGTATTTTCTAGCAAGTTTTTATTGCATGTTAAACTGAAGTAATTGAGCTCCACAACTCAACAATCTCCCACTTGGAGATTAATTATTGCACCATACCTATACAACGATCATTCTTGGATCCTTCTTAGCTTTGTTTCTTCCTCTTCAAGTCTCAAACACGAAGACCAACAAAAGTGGAGTGTAGCTCCAACTTCTCCTTTCTAATGGCTTCGTTAGCATATCCGCAGGTTCTTGCTTATATGAATCTTTTCCAGATTCAACTGTCAATCCTCCAATACCTGCCGTAGTAAAGTGATACCTTAACTAGATGTGTTTCGTTCTTGAATGAAACGTTGAGTTCTTTGCCAAATGATTTGCACTCGATCATCGTCACTAAACAGCTTTACAATCACCTTGCTCCTTTCTGAACTCTTCCATGAACCTACTCATCCATATCATCTCCTTACTAGCCTTTGTAGTTGCAACATACTCTACCTTTGTAGTAGACAAAGCCACAACCTTCTCTACGAAATCTTGAAATCCAACTAATTGTCATTTCAACTACTATGAAAATATATCCAATAGTGCTCCTTCTACCATCTAGATCTCTAGCCATATCCGAATCAACATAGCCACGTAAAGAAATATCCGAACCTCCATAGCATAACTACATGCTAGATGTCCCTTTCAAATACCTAAGTATCCATTGGACTACTTTCCAATGCTCTTTACTTGGATTGGTCATATATCTACTCACCACTCCCACTTTATGCAATGTCTGGTTTGGTACAAACCATAACATACATGAGACTCCCAACTGCTGAAGCATATGGCACTCATGTCATGTATTTGACCTCCTCATGTGATGATGGACATTGATCTTTACTCAATTTTAAGTGTCCAACCATAGGTGTACTAACAGGTTTAGCATTTTGCATATTGAACCTTTCTAACACCTTGTAGATATAATCCTCCTAAGACAAATACAATTTCTTGTTTTTCCTGTCTCTGTGTATTTACATGCCAAGGATTATTTTTACAAATTCTAAATCCTTCATAGCAAATGTGTGAGCTAGCTTTCTCTTAAGCTCACCAATGTCCTGCATACTAGATCCTGCAATAAGCATATCATCCACATACAATAACAAATAATATAGCTCCCATTTTCAAGCCTTTTGAAATAAAAACAATGATCGATTCACATCTCAAGTAACCATGCTCATGCATAAAACTATCAAACCTCATGTACCATTGCCTTAGAGCTTATTTGAGCCCATATAGACTCTTTTTCAACCTACACACTAATTTCTCCTTACCCTTGACTTCATACCCAAGTGGTTGCTTTGCATATAAATCTCTTCATCCAAATCACCATGAAGGAAAGTCGTCTTCACATCTAGTTGCTCTAGATGTAAATCCTCTACTAACTAAACTTAATACAAGATTTAATAAAGTCATCTTAACAACAGAGAGAATATTTCACCAAATTCAATACCTGCTTTCTGTATGTAAATCCCTTTACTACAAGCCTTGCCTTGTATCTTTTCTATCCACCCTCTTCTTCCTTGATCCTATAAACCCATTTGTTTTGCAATGTTCTCTTACCTATTGAAACTTAACCAAATCCCATGTCTGGTTTTGTTCCAAGGAGTCCATCTCCTCATCCATGCCATGCTCCCACTAGACATGAGTCTTATCCTACATTACTTCTTCAAAGCTATTTGGTTCACCATTATTAATCAATAATAAATAAAATAGAGAAGGTGTAAATCTTTCTAGAGGTTTACTTACCCTTTGTGACCTTCTCATAGGAGTTTGGGGTATCGGAGGCTCAATTTGGACCTCCTGGAAATTCCTATCCAAATTTGACAGTGACCGACATCGGTCACCTCTAACCGACGCGATTCTGCTAACCGAGGCCGGTTTGGATCTTCTATAACCGATACCGCTTCTTCTTATTGGTGTCGGTCAAAAGGTCAACCGACACTTTGGTTATTAAGGTAACCCTATCGATAATTATTTTTTAAATCCGAGAGTTCATTTTCATTCACAAACTTCTCAACCGGTTCATCCTTGGGTACCAAAATTTGATCCTCAGTATTTCTCTTTTCATTCCATTCAACATCACAACTCTAATAACTTTATAATTCTCTAAATCCCAAAAATGGAAATCAAATCACCGGATCCATAACCAATGAAAGTACATCTCTTGGATTTTGCATCCGACTTTTTTCTATTTTCCTATTAATATGCACAAAAAACTTCAAACCAAAAACTTTAAGAAAAGAAAGATCTATCTCTTTTCCGGTCCAAGCTTCCTCTGGTATTCCTCCATCTAGTGAACTTGAAGGACCACAGTTAAACAAATAAACCAATGTATCAACTACTTCTGCCCAAAACTGTAAGGGCAATCTAGAACGTATCCTCATACTTCTAGCATGTTCTATGATTGTCTTGTTCATTCTTTCTGCAACACCATTCTCATGTGGTGTTCTTAGAACCGTTCTTTCTCTACGTATCTCATTCACTGAACAATAATCATTGAAATCCTTACTACAGTATTCACCACCATTGTCAGATCTAAGGCACTTCAACTTAGAATTTGATTCATTCTCAACAAGGGCTTTCCATCTTTTAAAAATATCAAAAACATCAAATTTACATTTAACACAATAAACCCATACCTTTCTTGTAGCATCATCAATGAAAGTAACATAATACTTGGGATCCTCCATGAGAAGCTACATGAGCTAGTCCCCACACATCCGAGTGTACAAGCTCTAATTTCGCTCCTTCTTAGTTGCCCCAACTTTGAGAAATCTCACTCTATTTTGCTTTCCAAAGATACAATGCTCATAGAAATCAAGATCTAAATCTTTCAAATCGATAACTTACCCTTAGCCTTTAAGATTTGCATTTCCTTTTTCTCATATGACCTAACTGGTTATGCCACATGCATGCATCTGAATCTAAAGTAGATAATGCAGAAAAGGAATCAATAATACATGTATATAAATATAATGTTCCTACCTTCTTACCTCTTGCCACAATAAAAGCACCCTTGGGACTTTACAAGAGTCTCTTGTAAAAGTAACCATGCGCAACCAGATTCACCTAGTTGCCTTGCGAGAAAATAAGATTTCTCCCGAGGCTTGGCACATGCCTCATATCTTTCAATGCCCATGTATTTCCATTCTGCAATTTTAGATGAACTTCCCTTTACGAGTAATACTTCAAGGTTCATCATCACCCAAATAAACATGCCCAAAATTTCCCTAGACATGATTTATGAAATAACCCTTATTAGGGGTTACATGGAAAGAAACTCCTGAATCTAAAACCCATAATTCAATTCTATCATCTAAAGAAAGAATAATAACATCTTACATTACCTTCTCGATGTAGCAAGATTTACTTTTTACCTTTATCTGTCAGTTGTTGGTTCTCTTTATCCTTAGACCAACAATCTTTCTTTACATGTCATTTCTTTCCACATTTCCAACAAGTAATTCCCTTACTTCTAGATTTAGATCTACTATCCCTTGACTTTGATTTCCCATTACTCTTACTCTTGGATCTCTCCTTCTGTCTGCCCCTGTTTTCTACATTCAAAGCATTTCCAGATGATGATTCCTCTGTACTCTTCCTGCGAATTTCTTCATTCAAGATTATACTAACCACATCATCAAACTTCAAAACATTATTAGCAGATGTTGTATTACTAATAGTCATTACCAAGTTATCCCAACTATCAGGCAAAGAACATAAGAGTAAAAGTGTTTTTACTTCATCATCAAATGGTATTGCAACCGATTTTAACTGATTTATAATAGATCGAAATCATTCAAATGACTAGATGCAGATCCACCTTCATGCATCTTAGAACTAAATAGTTTCTTCATCAAATAAACTTTATTTGAAGCACTAGGTTTTTCATATAAATTAGCAAGAGATTTCATTAACTCTACCATAGAATCCGCTTCTATAATATTGGAAGCCACGGATGCTATCAAGCTTAATCTTATAGATCCCAAAGCCTTTCTGTCAAGAATCTTCCATTCTTCATTAGTCATCTTTGTAGGTCTAGACTTCTCATCTAACGGTAAATATAAATCTCTTTGATACAGATAATCCTCAATCTGCATCTTCCATAATTGATAATTTCAGCCGTCAAATTTCTCTACCTTGTATTTGTTTTCTTCTATCATTGTTGTAGCTCCCACTCAATCAGAAAACCCTCTGTGAGTAAATCTATCAACACACAAAACCCTCAAACAAATCTCTGATACCAGTTGTTGGGGTTAGCACATTGGTTGTACAGATAATATATCGAATCTAAGAATACATGCAAATAAAAGTGGATATTCTACCGAGAAAATATACAAACCAAGAGACATAAATCAACAATAACCCAATGTGGCTACGTCCACCAAGAAACAAGCCAATCTATTATCCAAAGCTTTGACAAGATATACAATGAAGATTTACAATCTTCCACACCTCTTAGATGTATAGTAATTTCTTTCTTCAAGCTTTTGCTTCATCACCAAGAATTCTCTATCTCACCAACTTTTTGCAAGTTCTTTCTAATTCTTGTTAATCGCTTACTTCTAAACCCTAGCTTTATGCTTATATAGTCGTCTATAGACTTAGGGCACTTATCCATGCAATTATAATCAATAGATATACTTTAATGCTAAAAATAGATCTGATTCCCGAGAGTTAAATAAAACATCCTTGCACAGGTAACCGATTCCGGTTAGACCTAACCGCTGTCGGTTCCTCCCTTACCTGCCCGATGCTGGTCATACCTAGCCGATGCCAGTCCTGGGTGACCGATGTCGGTTCCCCCTAACCAATGTCGGTTACTGAGAGAGTCAACCTTCTTCGAGAAGGGACTTGGGATTTGTAAACAATGATGTTTAGGATATTCAAAATCTAAAAAGTTAGATAAAGGAATTTCGGGTTAGGGTTTAAAACATATTCACTTAAAAGTAGATGTATAATGTCCCTTTTTAGTGGGACTAGGGAAATGATCAAAAGCTGAGATGTAACTCACAAATCAGATTATGGAACTATTGATTTAACCTTATAAATCTATAAAGTAAACTCTTCCTAGGGCAACGACTTTCCTAGAGGATTTAAACCCCTAAAATTTGGGTCAATCCTTGCTAAATCCCTTCAAATATCATGCCAAAATTATTAGGAAACCCTTAGCAAACACAATCATCTATTAAAAATCATAATTGAGCGTGAAAATAATTATCTATGAAACCCTCAACCGGCGAACATCATCAAGCTTGCAAAAATATTAAAACACCTCCAAAATTCACGAAAATGTAGATCATGACCTTAAAAATATGGAGAACGAGATAGTAAATTAATATTTTCCAAATTAGCATAACACATTCCAAATAATCACTCCCAATTCGGTTGCTCCACTCACAACAAATAGATCATTGAACTAAAGAGACCAATCATGCAAGAAAATGATAATTTATTGCCTTTCAAATTAGCTTACATACATAAAACCTCATGAAGGGTTTTCATCCTCCACAAGTCCTCAACCAAGGGTTTCCATCCTTGGAAAAGGTCCTCAATCAAGGGGTTTCGTCCTTGAGAAAGGTAGATAAGGTGCTTCACAAGAAAACCTTAGCCAAGATATGAATATTCACCAAAACATGATTCAATAATGCCCAAGTGACCTCCTTAAATAGCCACAAGGAGTGCTTTACAACATAAAAATGATGGCCAACCCCTTAAGGTAAGTGCTTTTAAATATTCAAATGGTATTTGGAGCCTACATGCTCATAATACCTTTATTACCTAACTACTTAAGTTCCTCTATTAGAGCGTTAGGCTTCCTAATAGGATACATGATAATAAATAAAACAACTACCTAAACAACAATAAAAATATAATTCATAGTTTCCCCTTACTTTTCTCCTTAGACACATGGGGAGAAGAATGGGTTAAAGTCTTCAAAATTAGCCTTCAAAAAGGACATGATAGTCCCCCTTCCCAATATTGTTTTCCTTAATCAATGATGAAATCCATTGCTCCAAATCATTGACTCATTGTGTGTATCCTTCTTGTACTCCTTGATTCCTGTGAAGATTTGGTTTTCGTGACAAAGCATCCATTGCTGCATTTTTTTTCGTTTGACATATTCGATGTCAAAATCAAAATCTTGTATCTTGCTGACCCACTTTTGTTTCCTTTTATTTAGGTTTTTTTGTTGAAGGAATAACCTTAAACTATTATGATCGGTATTCACTATAAACTTCCCACAAACAAGATATTGCCTAAATTTGACTAAGGCATGCATAATGACCAGCATCTTCTCATTATAAATGTGAAGATTCAGCTCATGTTTCTTGAGTTTCCTACTTTCAAATGCAATAGGACACTGATTTTACATTAGGACATCCCCTATTCCTTCACCAGATGCATCACATTCCACCACAAATGGGAGAGAGAAAT
Organism: Taxus wallichiana var. yunnanensis; assembly: GCA_018340775.1. NCBI lineage: Eukaryota > Viridiplantae > Streptophyta > Pinopsida > Cupressales > Taxaceae > Taxus > Taxus wallichiana. The sequence goes on along the minus strand of CM031238.1, from coordinate 251,259,661 downwards.
TAGGTACAACAAGTACTTGGCATGAGCACGTGACTTTATTGATTTTATCAAATGTTCTTTTATGTAAAGGTGTCACGTTGAATGTACCCTTCTTAGTTAAATCAGTTAGAGTGGGCTGCAAGATGAGAAAAATCCCTTCACAAACCTTCTATAGTAGTTGCATAACCCAAGGAACCCTTTGAGTTGTGAAATGGAGATGGGGGAGGCCAATCAAGTATGGCTTGTATCTTTCGTTGATCCACATGTACCCCTTAAGAGTTTATGATATATCCTAGGTACAAAATTTCACTCAAACCAAATTCACATTTGGATCTCTTTGCAAATAAGGATTGTTGTTCTAAAACTCCCATCACCATGTCAAGATGTTGTAGATGTTCCTCCCATGTTTTTCTATATACCAAGATATCATCAAAGAAAATAAGCACAAATTTCCTTAAGTACTCACCAAATATGTGATTCATACATGATGGGAAGGTTGTTAATGCATTGGTCAAGCCAAATGTCATGATAAGGAACTAAAAGTATCTATAATGACATCTAAAATTTTTCTTGCACACATCTTCCTCTCTTATCTAGATTTGGTGGTAACCGAAACTCAAATCAATCTTTGAAAACAAAACCACTCCGTGTAGCTCATAAATCAATTCATATATGCTTGGAATTGGGTACCGATGCTTGATGGTTTTCTTATTTAACATCTTGTAATCAAAGCACATTCTTAGAGTCACATCCTTCTTCTTAACAAGAACCAAAAAGAAGCAAAGGGGCTGGAACTTGGTCGAATAAATCCCATATCCAACAACTCTCTTATGGTTTTCTCAATTTCCTCCTTATATGCTCTTGGGTGTCAGTAAGGAGTAGAAATTACCAGCTTGGCACCCTCTTCCAACTCTATCACATGTTGGAATCCTCTATGTGGTGGTAGCCCATGTGGAAAATCATCAAATATCCTAGCGTGCTTATCCAATATGAGCTGAAGATCATCATAAATAATTTTCTTGCCTTTTATGGATAAAGTGGACCATATTAAACAATGTATATCCAAATATATCTTCCCTATTTAGATGCCTTATCACATACTCTTTATCATTGCAACTTGAGGAGATCCCCCTTTCAGCCCTTGTAAAACAACCTCTCTATCATTGGCCTTGAATTTTAGTTCCATGCTTTGGTAATTTTGAGAAAATTCCCCTAATGAGTGGATCCATTATACTCCAAGAACCATATCGGTTTCTCCAATCCTAATCACATAGAAATCATTATGGATATTATGCCCTTCTAGTGTGATGTTGAGTTGAGATACTTTCTTATTGCAAGGAATAGAAAACCCATCATTAGCTATGACATTAAAACCTTTGAATTCCTCTACCTTTAGCTTCATCTTAGACACCAAAATTTCATCAACGAAATCATGGGTATCCCCACTATCAATCAAGAATATTACATTTTATCCATGAAGAATACCTTTTACCTTGAATGGGTGGTACCTATGAGTACCAAAGAGTGTAGCAAGGGTGTTATTTTCTTTCGAATCAGATTTTGGTGCATCTTATTTTATTGGTTCAGAATTTTCCGCCACTTCTTCTCCTTCATTTCCCTCTCCTTCATCATTGGACACCACTTTTATGTAGTTTTTTTTCCCTTTCTAAGGAACCTATGTCTGTGTGACCACAAATATCTACATGTGAAGTAAATCTTATTCCTTCTCAGCTCATCCTTGGACTCTTGGTTTTTATCTTCATGTTTCCTTCCCGCATGATTATTATCCCCTTGAAAAGGCTTAATAGGATGCCTCAAGATAGGTATTTTAGGCTGAGATAGAAGACCCTTTGGATTCACTCCCATTATTTGTTTGATCTTCCCTTTTTGCCTATAATTTTTTTTATTAAAAACCAGTCCTATGGATTGGACCTTCGAGGTCTAAGGACTTCCTTATGGTTTCTTGCAAGGAAGATGGGCCAAAATATCTTACTAAAATATTTAAGGGTGCAATCAACCCTTATATAATCAAAATCACGAGCCTCCCTTCAGAATGTCATCTACCATGACTGAAATCTTTTGAAAATCAAAACATATTCTTCTACCATACCTTTTTATTTGAGATTGGAAAGATCATGGAAGTATGCTTTTAGATCCATCCTTTCAAACCTCTTCGCGAACCTTGTGCAAAACTCTTCATAGTAATGAATATGGTGATGCACTTGTGCTAAAATTCCATGATTCCACCAAGCATGGGAAACTCCTTAAAGGTGAATGGTTGTAAAACAATTTGCCTCTTCTTCCATCATAGGTATTAAGTAAAAGTATGTGTCAATTTTTGGATTCATACCCTGGCTTATCTCTTTGTGGATCCATCAAAATTAGGAAGACTCATCTTACCCAGAGCATGTTGCACCTCTCCTTTTGGCACTATGGTTCTTTGTTGATAATATTTATCTTCTATCCTTAATTTGATGAAATCCATGAGAGGCATTGCCTCCCAAAAACTCATTATGTTCCTTGGTATTCTTCAAGGCATATGGTGTAAGCATGAGCTTGTCTAAGGATCCCATATGGAGTGACTACCTCTTTGCTCATTAATTGAGGTTTGTAGGGCCTTGTAAAAGAAATTCTCTCCTTTTTTTTTGTGGATTGTAGGAATCTTCTTCCCCCTTAGCCAAATGACCACCTTGCATGTTTTGGATGGATAAGGAAATTCTATCCAATAAATCCACTATTCCTTCTTGTGTCTTCATAATCATCTCCAATTTCTCTTCCTCGGATCTATCTATTGTCTTCTTCTTTTCCCTTCTCTGGTAGTCTTTGCATACCAACTTAGCATCTTCCATACTTCACTGGTGGGAGGATGGTGCTCTGATACCACTGTAATGTCCCTTTTTAGGGGGGAATCTAGAAATGACTGAAATTTGAGATGTAACTCATAAATAAAATTATGGAACTATTGATATAGCCCTACAAATCTACAAATTAAACCTTTCATGGGGTGGGGAATTTCCTAGAGGATTTAAACCCCTCAAAGGCGGGTCAAACCTTGCTAAATCACTTCAAATCTCATGCCAAAATTATTAGGAAACCCTTAGCACACATAATCATATATTAAACATCAGCTCGTTTGGTTTACCTAGTAGTGGGGAATGTGGGTTGTATGTGGGAGGCCTCGGGGTCCATTCCCTAGGTGGCCACCTCTATATCTCGTCATTACTCGGCTAGGAAGTGTCAAGTGGGTCACTTGCTTCAATGGTGAAGGTGGCTCTCGACGTGGTTCCAAGTCGTTTTGGTGTTCAATGAGATGGAGGTTGGGGCGGGCATGAATCTTGTGTTCAATGTGATGAGGCATGTCCTGGCATTACGGCACGAGAGGTAACAAAACCACTTTTAAATCCAACAAGTGGTGGTGTAACGATTCTTGGGTATCATAGTAATTGGGAGGTCTAAGGTTCAAATATCGGCTTCGTGTTAAGGCGGCCTTTTACTAACTATTTGGATACCCTATTGATAGGGCACCATGATAATGTGGTTTAATCTGGGCTAGCCAAGAGCTTAAAACTTCCATCCTTAGATGGTTCCATGGTCGGTGTGGGTTGGTGATGCCACAATGGGCTAGGGCCCTCTCCTTAGGTAACCTAGCCAAAAATTATCATATATTAAACATCGAAATTGAGCGTTAAAAATAATTAATCATGGTACCCTCAACCAATGAACATCATCAAGCTTGAAAAAATAGTAAAACAACTCTAAAATTCACGAAACTCTAAATCTTGGCCTTAGAAAATATGGAGAACAAGATAGTAAATTCATTTTTTCCAAATTATCATCACACATACAAAATAATCACTCCCAAGTGGGTCACTCCACTCCAATAAATAGATCATTGAACTAAAGATACCAATCATGCAAGAAAATGATAATTTATTGCCTTTCAAATCAGCTTGCATACATAAAACGTCATGAAGGGTTTTTGTCCTCCACAAGTCCTCAACCAAGGGTTTCCATCTTTGGAAAAGGTCATTATCAAGGGGTTTATTCATTGAGAAAGGTATATAAGGTGCTTCAAAAGAAAACCTTAGCCAAGATATGAATACTCACCACAACATGATTTAATAATGCCCAAACTACCTCCTTATATAACCACGAGTGCTTTACAACATAAAAATGATGGTCGACCCCTTAAGGTAAGTGCTTTTAAATATTCAAATGGTATTTGGAGCCTACATGCTCATAATACATTTCTTACCTAACTACTTAAGTTCCTCCATTGGAGCGTTAGGCTTCCCAATTGGATACATGATAATAAATAAAATAACTACCTAAACAACAATTAAAATATAATTCACATCTTCCACTTGCTTTCCTCCTTAGACCCATGAGGATAAGAATGGGTTAAGGTCTTCGAAAATCAGCCTTCAAAAAGGGACATGACAAGATGATAAAAATTAATATTGATATGAAAGTGTGCAAAAGGGTAGTGAAAAGTGGCATTGAGTTTTCATGAGAATTTGGGTGGTTGTTAGAGAAGAGAAAGAATTTGTTTGTCTTTAGGTTAATTTATTTGGGTGTATTTGTATTTTTGGGAGGTTTTATCATGTGCATGGTTTTGCTAAATTTTGGATTTGACACGTTGATCTTATGTGTTATGGGTTCATAATCCTATACTTAGGTTTTCGTAATCTCGCCCCTATATTATATTATAGTTTTTCCTTTTACAAACCCTAACTATCTCCTTGAATACAAAGAAAAGGGTTATTCCAATTTTATTTGACTAATATCACCCCTCCATTGTGATGTAATGATCATTGCACTATGTGTCAATACTAAAAGGAGGGATCAATCCTCTCATAGTTCTCCTCCTTATGAATGTGAAATAATTAATAAATTGACAAGATCCTAAAATGGCCTCGACACTTAACAATTATCTTAGGTGTAGATTGTAACATGTGATAATGACATAGGGCACCCTTATAATAAGTATTCAAACTTAGTAGCTATATGTTTGCTTGAGAGAGTTATTTTTCAATTGGGTGCTTTATTTTTATCTCTTAGGCATCCCCAAAGATATGAGAGAAGAGTCCACTTTAAATGGGTGGGGAGAGTATTATTTTATTTGTGATTGTTGTACAAGGTTTTCCTACTCCATTGATAATAGACTACATGGGTTGAATTTTGCATTTGAAAATTGACCATTGAATGATTGATGGACAAAACCGTTGTCCTTAAGACAAAATCACCGATCGGCTTTGTCCTGATAGTTGATTGTGTCATGTAAAGGCTCAATTCAATTTTGATAGTTGAAGAAAGTATCCATATGTTTAAATATATGTTCTATATTCATAAAATATGTTTTTAACTTTTCAAGGATGACTAACAAGTGTGTTCTAATGGCCAATAAGTGTTAAATTAAGAAATATGCACGTAAGAATTAGTCATTTTCTTGTACATGTGCTTGGGATAACACAATATAATGAGAAAATGCAAGTAAACTCCACAAACACATTTATCAAAAATTACACATAGGGAAATAAAACACAAGAAGATAGAAGGGAAGATATAAGCCACATCAATTGTACCAATATATAGAGATGCACAGTTGTATTAAAATATGAAAGAGCCACTAGACGTATTACATTTTCCAAAGTATAGAATCTAAGGTAACATAAGGAATGATAAATGACTAGAAGTTGTCAGAGGAAGATCCCAAGAAAGGCATAAATTTCCAAAAAACGCCAAGGGTCTAAATAATACTCAAGGATTTGTTATTTATAGAAGAAAATGAAGAGAGAATAAGAAGAAAGAAACAAGGATGTTTTGAAGCAAGTCCAAATATGTCAAAGAAAAGTGATAGAATGTTCTCAATCACTAAAAATTTTGGATCCTCAATCAACATTAAATTATGAACCTTAGTTTGTTGTTGAATCCCCTAATAATAAGTACTTATATTACCATCCATTAACATATCATTGGATGAAATAATTAACTTTTACAACCACTTGAGTTATGAAAACAAGTTCCAAGGATATCACTAAGTTTGTGTCATAGGAGTGACTTGAAGTATTAATTGATGGAAAGTACAAGTAACAAATATTCATGGCCTAGAAGAGATGGAGAAACAATTTTGAGTGGATGGTGGCATGGAGGATGTTAAAAACTAAATTAAAATACCCGAAAGTGCTCGAACTTGTGTATGAATCCATGAGAAGAAATGTTTCATTAGAATTCAATGAAAATGATTGAACACAACTCGCGATATAGTTGGTGAGGAAAAGATAAGAGTGTTGCAAAAATACAAACTATTCCATGATGTGAGAGGAGCATCATGGGTGCAGATAAGGTGGTTTGGCTTGAGATAAGAAATGGGTAGAGAAAAATTTATGTAAGATCCATATGGTGGTTCGCAAGAGGTTTGTGGCCTTGAGACATTATGCATTGCTTCAAAATAAATTTGTGGTAAAATATAGTATATTATAACATGAAACATTGATATGTGGTACAATGTGAAGTGTCATGAAGCACACAATGAATAGTGTGAAGATTGAAGATTTTAAAACACAAGGAGAAGGCTACAAAGTATGCAAAGTGAAAACACTTCGCAATACAAAACAACACTTTACATGTTTGGGTTACTTCACATAACTACATATTGAAGGCATGGCATGAAAATAAGAAAGGGAAGGGAAGAAAGGAAAGAAATGATCGAGAAGGAAATGGAGAAGGAAAAGTAAAATCTTAACACTCTAAGGTAAAAAAATAGAGTCTAATGGCTAGTGTGGCTCAAGACTTAGTGTAAATAGGAATTTTGGGGAAATTTCATGATGTTTAGGCAATAGGGTACAAAAGAAAAGTAATGTGGCATAAATAGGTGGTTCATAAATTTCTTAAGGTATTGTGGGTTAAGCGCAATAATTTGTGGTTTTCTACAGAAGTTTCAACATGAAGATATGCCTTGACATGTCATGGTTGTGTAGCATGGCAAAACATAGTAGTTTGCGGTCCAGATAATAAAGAGAATAGTATTTCATAACCCATGACTAAAGCAACTACCTCTAATATTTAATAAATGTGGAAAGTGCTTAAGGTATTAGATCCTTAAGAGCATAATGTTAACAAAATGGGAAGGAGGCTCATTTTATTTAATATTTTTGGTGACTCGTGGGGACACTTTCCCGTAAGTGTAGAGAAACCAATAGCTTTCAAGCATCCATTGGGTATAGATTTTCATGAGAAACACTCGAATTTATCCTTTTGAAGCTACATCCACAAAAGGGATCCAAAAATTATATACAAAATTGAGAAACACATACATGTTCCAAGTGGAACACACATGGTGTGTATAACACTTATTTTTCAAAAAGAAAACATATCCTAACCTACCCTAACAATGTATAGAAGAGATCATACAAAGCCAAATATAGGTTGGAAAAATTAGTTTCTTTTTATTATGAGCCATAACCATGTGATCAACTTGTGGTAATTTTGGCAAGTAAGAGAAGTGAGAACCAAGATTTGTGCTACTCCTCGAAATATAAACTCTACTAATAGAGTACAACCCATTTTTGTTTGTTTTTTTGTTTTAGAAGGTATACCAAATGACTTTTGGTGCATTGAAGTCATTCCTCATGCTCTATGATGAGAATGACCGTGACAATTACTGGATTGAGATTTGAAAGGGCTTAGTGTTTAATAAGACAACCATCTCTCAAGGGAAACAAATTGCATCTTATAGACGAGTCAACCCCATGCTCACTCCATAGCATAGTTTTGTGGGTGTAGACACATAAATCCCCTCGTGTAATTTTACTCATAAATTGCACATATAACACTAATTCCCTTCATCATCAATTAATTAATGACCTTTCCTTAATTAACTAATTTGCACCTTTGGATGCCAATTAATGTCATTTCATTAGTTAAAATCTCCTTTTAATTAATTAATTACCCATTATTAATTAATTACTTTTCCCCATCTTCTATTTAATTAATGACCCTTCCATTAAATAAATCCTCCTCTTTATCATCTCTAAAATCACTAATTTTCCTCTAAAATTCTCCCCAAATAGATTCTACAAGCTAATCTAGGCATATTAATTAATCCCCAATTGATTAATTAAGCCCCCTTTCCCCATCTAATTCTTATGAAGTATTAATCCTAATTCTATTTTATCACTTCTAATCCTACATATCCTTTATTCCCCACATTCACTACGAGTTGCACATTTCCCAAAAAGGAAAAGCTATATAAGAAACCTCATACACCCTTCCCAAGACACACCTACTTCTCATGCTAAGCTATTTTCCTATTGTGAAAGAGCTCAAAGCAAGTGTGTGAAAACCCTTCTTTGGTTGAAATGGAGAGAGGGTATCCAAACATGAGTTTTTCCATTTTGAGGAGACCTCTTGATTCACCGTACTCCCTCTTTAATCAACAACTCATGCCTTGCACTTGGTTCACAAAGATATCCACAAATCAATATGAGACAAATCAAAATCTTCATGGGAGAGGTTTGAGATTTTTGTTTTGCAAATAATTGGTTTGTCCCCTTCTTTGTAGATAGTCTTATCTTGATGGTATTATGCATTTCTTTGAGTAGTTTAAATATGAATGAACTTTTAGGTGTAAGTGACATTTCTTAAACTACATATTCTTATAATAAGCTAGTACACATTCGGCACACCCAAAGGGGAGGAACCCTATGTATCACATGCATTTTTCATCAAGTTCTTTATACATTGAGTAATTTGATTTAAATTTCATGTTTTTGTTGTCCTTTTCTTGTGTTGGGAGAGTGTTGAGTGGATTTTCTAAGTATTGAAGAGGCCAGGTACTACCTAAATTAAAATTTGAGAACATTTTTTTACCTTTTTAGACATTTACCTCAATTTTCATGCTCAACTGTGTTTCAACAAACTTTCTCTAGTTTTCAACGAACTTGACTTGGTATTCTATGAAGTTGCAAAATTCCCATGGTGAACTTACTTTGGTTTTTCCTTGCAGACCGTATAGTTATATTTTGGTGACTTTGTATTTCCATACAATGAATTTGTAGTATGTGGAAAACACGCTTAAACTCGTGGAAAACTTGATATTCACAATGACTTTTATTCACCTCATAGCAGATTCGAAATGCACAAAGGTGAATTCACTTCACCTTGTGGAAAACTCGCTTTGTCAAACTAGGGTTGATGGTTTTCATTGATTTATTTGTTGTTTCCTATTTTGTATCCTTTTATTGGTTGTTTTAAGCATTATTTGACTAACTATATTGTTAATTATGTTGTAATTATGATTTTATTCCTTGATTTACCTTCATATTTTGGTTAGCATGGTGTTCATTACATGTTTATGCCTTGTAGGTACCTTTGATTATGCTTACTGAGATAACAACATTTTGGACAATATTAGCTCTTTAAGAAAGAGAAAAACAAGTAAGTACCCTTTCAAAAAGTTGCTCTTTCTTGTAGCGATGTGGCATTGTATCTTAGTGAATTTATTTCACCATGTAGCGAACTCACTTTGGCAGACTCGTTGCATTTCACGGTGAACTTGTGAACCTTCTAATGGCCTTGAGACACCATAAAACAACTTTAGTTTTAAGTAACCTTGCCCTAATAAATATTTTATCAAACAACAATATCATTTTGTGTCTCAATGACCTCATGACAAATGAACTTGGGTTTTCTCTTGTCTCACTTTTTTCACTTCATTTTTATTTTGAGTTGTTTTATGTTGTTCAAGATACGATAATTTATGTGTGGGTTGCCAAATTTGCTAGTCAAATATAAATGTTCCTAAACAAACAAATAAAACACAAACCAAAACTTGCACATCTTTGCTTGATTTATCTTTCTCTTCATTTTGATTAATCATATTCTTTGAGTGGGAATTCACATTACATTTTATTATTTGAGTAGTATATTGGATTCACCATTTGTTTGACCATATAGGTTGATTTTCACATTTTATTTCAAAATCATTCTATATTGGATTAACTTGCTTTAAATACATTTATTGGGTGCATGTTTCCCTTTTTCATCTTTTGTTGTTTGTTTGTGCCTCATCTCAATTGTGTATGCTCTTTTTCATGACATAAGATGATATAGGAAATCGAAACAAAGGTGTCTTCTTTATATAGGGTTCAATGGCCAGGATTTCATCACCTTGTAATTTGGACAAAGCCCATGTACTAATGGGCTATTTAGTATTAGTTGTTTTTGGCTATGTAGTTCACTTTTACGTGACTTCGTGAAGTGAGGGGTACAATTTCCTCCAATACCAAGGCCCTAGACTAGACACCATAATGTTTAGGTGTCATTTTTAATCAAGCTCTATTGAAATGACTAGAATTAAGGTAAGGGGAGATTTGACCGTTTGAGCCACACCCTTAGACAACACTTCTTAATTTCACATATTTGTGTCTTGCTTACTGAAAGGTATAGTGAGGATGCCCTTAACAACATTTTTTATCCTAAATAGGTGGAAAAAGCTAGACTAGGTTGTGCTTACTTGATTATCCCCCATCTTGTTTAAAAACATAAAATCATTACTCTATTTGAGTCAAAAGTTGTTTTTTTCCAAAACCCATGAGGTGAAATGACTATTCATAGCGAAATGGTTTCATCATCTTCATCATCTAAAGAAGGGGTATATTCAAAAAAACCAATGTTTCCAATAGATTCAATCTCATCAATGGCCAAAATTCCCTCATCATTTTCATATTCAATTTGAGCTTCATCATACTCTTCTTCGGGCCTTGCTTCACATGTGGCATTAACAAGAGGTGCTTTAAGAGCTAATATTATTTCTCCTCCACCTATTATATTTCTATTCTGATTTTGATTTTTATTTGGATAACCTCCCCTTAGAAAGGTGGCTTGTGCAAGTTGTTTCTTTAATGAAATCACATCATTAGCCAATTTTTGAACAAGAGAATCAGTGGCACCTTCTTTGGAGGTTTGACCCTTTTGCTTACCATTTGGATTCTTCACTTTCCCAGACAAAATCATATCATATTCTACTTTGATGGCATATTCTTGGGCATTTTCAAGAGTTCGAGGTTGATCTCTCCATAGGATAAATCCAACCTTGGGCAATTATGCATTTATGAAGAATCTCTTTTTGTTATCATCAAATGGTGAAGCTTCCACATGTATTCTTTTCAACAATCTATTAAATCAGGCCACAAAATCTCTCATGAGTTCATTTGATTCTTTCTTCATTTGGACCAATTGAACAAGAATATCTTGAGAGTCTTCAGTTGATTTAAATATCACTTTGAATTTGGTTCTGATATCATTCCAATTTGTGATGGATCAAGAGGGAAAGAGGTAGAACCATTCAGTTGTTTTCTCTTGAAGTGACTCCACGAACAACCTTACTAAACATCTTCATGTTTAACTCCAATAACTCCACATGCAGTGATGAAAGCTATAATATGTTCTTCAGAAAGTTAGGTACCATTACATTTGAATTTGGGAAAATTATTGTGGGATCCCTTCGGTAATTCATGGAGAGGTGGTGTAAGAGCAAGCAGGACCAAAGATTCCTTCCCCATGGAATAGGTGGTTGAGGTTCTTCCATTTATTCTTCAAATTCTTCTTCTACTTCTTCTTCTAGGGGAATAATAGCTAGCGGTGGTGCAACTAGAGATTCAGGAGTATCAATTAGATTTCTTATTGTATCACTTGATGTACCAGATGGAGATGATGCTTGAGAGAAGTAATATGGATTGTCTCGGATCTGATATTGTTGTCTTTGAAGAGCTTCAAACTTTGGATCAAAAATACCTCTCAATTTATCTAATCTAGTGTATCTCTTTTCAACTAGCTTGTGAGAAAACTGCAAAGTAAGAATGTGAAAGGACATAGCTGAAAAACAATAGTGGCTTTCAAGCATCAAGTTTCATGTTTTTTGAGATTTTTTTATTTTTATTTTTTATGGATTTTTGTATATCTAATTTTTAGGATTTTGTGGATCATTATAGGGTGCACGACAGCAAAAAAAATCTCCCCATTGTGGGTGTTAAAAATTTTTGAAAAATAAATTTGTCGCAAGGAAAATTAGGGTTTTTCACCAACGCTCTGGGACTAGGTCCCTCTGCTTAGGAATGGGGCAGCTCCATTTATTGAAAACATGAAATATATACACTACTCTAACCATTATGGGTGGCATTTCGACTGGGATCACACAAGAATACTCCACTAAACCCATGTGCAAAAATGAGGTGGAGGAAAGGTGTGTGTATGGAGAGAGGAGAGAAAGTGAGAAGGGGGTTTTACTCAATAAATAGTAAGTTGAGTTTAACATAAAACCATAATAATTCCAAGTTAACAATGAGAAGACACCATGTCAAGGAAAGAGGAACAAAACACAAGTAAATCCAAGTTTATTTACATAATATTGCACAAGTAACCATGCTCATGGAGTAAAGTTGAGATGGAGAGGAAAACATAAGACAAGGAGATAGAAGAATTGTAGTTTCTTTCTTGTAGTAAGAAAATGGGAGCTATCAACCAAGAAAAACTAACCCCTTGAATGGAGAATCCATTCCAATTTATATATTTATAATTCATCTCTTCATCTACCCCCCACATGACCTTTCATAGTCCCACCACTTGTGACCTTTCACATTCCTCTAGGAAAGAAAAATAAGCCCCTTTCTTATTAATGAAAAGGGGAATTTTACAATGAAAAATTACAATGGTCACTTAAGTGAATAGGACAAAAGAGCCATAAAGTATAATTTACAATGGAGAATTAGAAAGTAGAGAGAGAGAGAACGAGAGAGAGAAGAGATGCAAAATGAAGAAGGATGAAGAAGCTCTGAGTTACTTTGTAGAGATGCACTCTAGTGAACTCCTGATCCTTTGACCACTTCCTAAACTTGATGAAGCCTCCTAGTGCACTCAGTCTTTCACAAACCTCCTCTTTGGGGACTCCTCTGAATGATCAACTTCCGTAGCCCGATCAGGTACCCTGAGAGAAGGAGTGAGAATCCCATGATCAGTAGACCACTGAAACCAAGAGAAAAGCCTTCTTCCACTTGAACCAACCTTCCAATCTCTAAAACATTGTCATGTCTCTCTGATCTTTCTTGCATTTGATGCACCTGGTGTGCACAATGAGACAACTTGCTCGCACAAGGGGTGATCTTGGTGATCATGTCACCAAATGACCATGGTGACTTGCGAGACACAATGAAGTACAAGACCAAATCCTCTTATTTGAGATGGGTGAAGGAGAGAGACTGAATGAAGAATGCTTCCAACTTTTGATCAATCCATCTGATGAGATGGGAATCACTCTAAGACCAATTTTAGGGAACCGAGAGGGCTTCCTTCTTCTTGATCCATAATTCAACTATCAATCCTTTGCAATTATGAAATTTTCTATGTCCATTCTTGCAAGGCAAGCTCCTAAGAAGTGATCACCACATTGTTATATGTGGGGATTTGCAAACATTGAGAAAGACCATTTGGAATGAGGATTACCAGAATTAGACTATCATTCACCAAATATGTTTTTAAAATTGTTTCAAACTTATCCAAGTGCTCTTTCTTCAGCATGAGAGGCTCAACATCCTTGTTTCTTAACCAATATCTTAACACTTACTATTTTTAGTAATCCTTATTTTGAGAAGTCCATTTTAGTTATCAATTGCTTAATTTGGAACTTTTGAATTTCCTTGATGTTCAAAGGGCAATGGAAACTCGAGAGTGAATTTTCTTTACAACATTTACTATTTATAGGTAGTGATGCTTAAGAAGGCTTACTATTTTTAGAAGTGGGTCTTCCTGTGTCGGAATGGAATGAAAGTGGTCTCAAAAGTTTTTTTTCACAAGGATGTTTTGCTCCAATTTTTAGAGGATTTCAATCGCCAAAACTCCGTAGATATAAAAATGAGTTTTTATTTCAAGAAACTTTTCTAGCCATTAAAAATAATGTAGAACACCATTGGATGCAAGGTTGGATTCATTTGAAATGAATTTTTTAAAAAGGGCAATTAAAATCTCATGGCAAATAACATGGGGTTTGGGAGATATGAGAAAAAAGGGTTTTTGGCATGGAGGATGTCTGAAGAAATTTTGGTAGCATAAAAACACTACAACAACAATAATGGGGAAGATAAAATCACAATGAAACACAAAAAATGGCTAAGTATGAAGTTATACCTCTTTCAAATTTGTTTTCCCTCTCACTAGCTCCATTTAACTCACCTTAAACTCAAACTAGCTAACCCAGGTCTGGTGGAGGTTGAGGTGTGGTTACACCCTAAAAAATAGGGTAAAATGGACAAAGGGACATCAACCTCTCCAAAATTCACCATGGGTGAGGCTCATGAGGAGGGGGTCAGATTTTGTGAAAATGGTGAGTTGATAACACTTTTCTAACACCCCAAGTCATCATTTTGAGTGACAAAAAGTTGCCTCCATAGGGGAGTGCATTTTTTGTCCCCCATGTCCCCTTACTTTTGTACAAAGGGAAAATGGACATCAAGCCTCCAAAAGGACGCCATGGGTCTAGATGTCATGAAAAAGTGGTCAAACATCAAGTTAGGTGAGTTTATAACATCTTCTAACCACTTAAGTTGTCACTTTAAGTGATGCAACCAACTCCTCCATAGGGGGAGAACATTTTGGTGTCCCCCATGTCCCCTTTCACCAAGGGAAAAAGGTACAAGGGACATCTCAGTGCTCCAAAAACTCCACTCAAAGTTGATTGGTTGTGTTGATGTCATCAAACTCAACGTGAAAATAGACTAAGGAGTGGATTTTCAGGCCCAAGAGAAAGACATGGAGTTCATAGGGACAAACTTATATTATTTTGACTCCAAATTTCCCATTAAGTTCATTCTAAAAATTTTAAAGATTTGATTCAACTTTTAATTTTCCTTTTCAGTCCATTTTCCACTTTTTCCTACGCGTGTGCGCTAATAAGCGGATGTACCACCGAGTCCGAATGGGCATGAATAAATACAACACATATACCATGAGGAGGGTCCAATGTACTCAATTTTTACCTTTGTTTAGGCTCTTAACTCTTCCTAAGGTGTCTGAAACCTGTTGAGAAAGTTCCACCTTGTAAAAAAACTCTTGTATTATACTAATGGACAAGTTTCTACATTTTTATACTCCTAAAATTCTATCTTAATTATTGCACCATGAATTAGGATATGTTAGATTTCCAATTCCTATGACCTATCTTCCCAAGACCTCCTAAGGCTTTTGAAACTTGTTGAACAAGGTGACTAGCTCCTTTGAAACATGCATTCCCCAGTGTCATGCCCAAAAGACTCGATTTTGCTTGAAAGTTTCCCGACCTCTCATGGCTCCACAAAAACTTCCTAAAATTACTTATATCATCATATTACTCTCCAAAAAACCTCTAGATGGGTTATTCCCTTGCAATTATCTTCTAGAGGATGTCCTTTGTGACAAGAAGACCAAAAATAGCCTTTTTGAAGCCTCCGGGAGCACTATTCTTTCTTCTTAGATCTCAAGTACCTTCATGAATCAAGCTAGGTACACTTATATACATATGAAACACACTTGAAAATCATGTTAACATGTTCCTCTTGGATAGAATGAGGATGACAAATTGAAATGCTAGGCATATAAAGGTTTAAATTAACCAGAAAGGGGATTTCAAGTGTGGGTTTGGTTGTCATGACCAAAATTTTAAATTTTGCATGCTAGACATTTAGCATGACAACAACTCTATAAATACATAATTTATGTTTAATTCATTATAATTATTGTTCAATCACAAACTATAATCCTCAAAAAGTTAATATGGTGGATGTTTAATATGTGTTTATTATCTATCCCCGCATTTCCTAACAAAGAGGGGGTGTTATAAGATACAAATTACTTATTAATAGATGTTGGTTGAGATATTCCCTTGACTAACGCCTATTAATAAGTAAGATACCTCTTATAATTATAAGATTTTCTTGATAAGGGGTTAATCATTGAATATCTTAACTTGAGTATAGTACTTGTCGTATTGACACCAAAGAAAGGAGGAAAGTGGAAAATGTGCACATATTCTAGAGACATCAATAAATTTACTATCAAGTATTGATTTTCATTATCATGCATGGATGATTTGATGTATTGTTTTATTGGGGCAAAGTACTTAACAAAAATTGATCTCAAGCATGGATAACACCTTATCGTAGTCGAGAATGCAATGAATGAAAGACTACTTTTAACATGTAATATGGATTATAGGAGTGGTTAGTCATGCCATTTAGTTTATCCAACAAGCCGATCACACTCATGTAATTAATGAATGAAGTATTGAATCCTTTTCTAGGTTATTTCTTCATTATTTATCTATATGACATTTTGATTTTAGTATTTTAGACAAATGTAGGAAGATCGCTTAGGTGAGAAACTAAATGGCATGAGAATAAGATATTCAATTTATGAAAAGGATTTTTATGCCATTGTACATGCTCTAAAGAAGTGGAGGTATTATTTGTTTCGCATGGAGTTAATTTTATATACATACCACCAAACATTGTAATTCATCAATAACTAGGAAAAGTTAAATCAAACACACATTAAATGATTTTCGTTATTGGATATTTAATCATTTATATTAAAGCATAGAATTGGGAAATCAAATTGAGTTGTAGATGCACTAATCAAGAGATGTGTCTTACTAAATTTTATATTAGTATGAGTAGGAGGGTCAAATTTTATGAAGGAACTCTAAGCAAAAGATGAAAAAAATGTGGAAGCATGGAAGACATGTAAAAATTAGTGAACATAGACTACATACCATGATTAGAATATTTCCTGCCATAAGGATTTTTGTTTAGAAACACGCAATTGTGTGTATTGCAGGGATCAATGAGAGATAATTTTTTCTATGAGAAGCTTTATGGAGGAATTGTAGATCACTTTCGGGATACAAAAGACCTTGGAATAGTTGGGAGAGAGAAATTTCTAGCTGCATATGGCTACATATGTGTACATATATGTGCAAAGATGTAGATTTTGTCAATTGGAGAAAGGAAGAGTCAATTGCAAAGTTATATCAACCACTACCATTACCCGATAAATATTGGGTGCATTTACATACGGATAATGTTTTGGGATTATCCAAAATAAAATGGGGTATGATTCTATCTTTGTTGTTGTGGATATATTGTAAAAATTGCTCATTTTATTTCTTTTAAGAAGATGTGTGATGCTACACATATTAGTAATTTGTTTTTAGAGAAACTATGAGATTGCAAGGATTATTGTACATAATTGTATCTTGTAGAGATACCACATTTTTGGGTGATTTTTATGCATGATATGGAAGAAACCAAACATAAGTTTGTAGTTTAGTTCTATGTATCATCTACAAATAGATGTCCAAATGGAAGTTGTCAACAAGAGTATTGGATATTTGTTGAGATGTTTGGTAGGAGAGAAGATAAGAACATGGCATTTAGTTTTTATGCGAGAAGAGTTTTCATATAATAACTCTATCGAGATAAGAAATGGGAATTAAACTTTCCAGTTATATATGAATTAAGTCCATGAGGAATTATAAAGATAATATTTTTTCCACGAGAAGAAGGGAGAAGTGCGAAGCATTATTTTGTGTAGTATATGGAGGAGATGTATGAACAAGTGTAAATATAGTTGAAAAAAGCAACATGTAATATAAGGAATGTGTAGATTTAAGGAGGGCATATTTTTAGTTTAAGGTTGGATAATTAGTTATTGTACATCTATGTATAGAAATACTCTCACAAGGAATGTATGATTAACTCAAGTGGAAGAAGATTGGACCATGCAGAGTCCCTGGAAAGAGTTTTTAAGAGCACATATAAGTTAGAACTGCTACAAGTGGCATACATCTCACATATCTTCAACATAATAGATATATACTCATATTTTGAGGGATAAAAAAGTGAAGAATAAGACCACACATAATTATATTGGAGGCACAAATCACTAGAACATGTGCATATAAATTGAATGCATTTTAGAATAACACATAATAAGGATGACATATATAAAGGATCATAAGTAATATTTGGTAAAATTATGAGGAATAAGAGTTTATGATGTTTCTTGGTTTGCTAAAGTAAATATTTTTAGACTTGGTCATTCCATTTTAGACCTTTAGAAGTTTGCTTGAGAAGGAACTCAAGTTCCTTCTTACCTAACATGTTTGATGTAAGAGAATTCAAGTTCATGAGAATTCTTACGTCACCCAAAAATATTTTGAGATAGAAAATTAATTTGTATGCAATGTCACACCACTCTAAAGTGGCCCACTAAATCTAAGCAAAACTATGAATGTAGCACAAGATTATCCAAAGCTACACACTATAATTGTCACACAAACTTATCCAAATCCCCAAAACACTATGAATTTCATGGAAACCCAAGCCATGAAATACTATAAAATTTGCACAATATTTCCTTATGTTATGATACACTATGGAAGTTTTCGAGCACCTTTATCGAGGCCATGAAACATTAAATTAATATAGGGACACTCCCATTTGATTTAATGAAGAGATTTATAACTGATAAGATCGCTTATCAACGTTGATACAATTAGCATAGGATGGGCATGGTTCTTGGTCCGTCTATTTCAAAACTCGATTAACATAATGATCTAATTGAGTTAGATCTAGTGGAGGGAGCTTATAAATCTAATCAATGGCCTTGAGAGGCAACCTAAGGAGTATTTTGTAGGAGAACCTTTTCTTATTGAAAGTGTCTTATTCTCACATATGAGATCTATAAATAATATAAATAAAAGGAATCTATAAACATGTAATAATATCAAGAGTATTGAAATCTTGGAACCTTTGATCCATCTTAGAGTGAAGGACAAAGAAAGAGGTTGAATTCCAAGTTAAGGAATTGAGCAACTATCCTCGAGAGTGTGAGCCAAGTGTGTCTTTGAAAAATCTTTGTAGAGTTTACAAGATTAGGATAGTTCTAGGACTAGAATTCTTAGAAGAAGTCTTATAAAGCTTTTTTATATGATTTGAAATCCTCCACATTGGTATCTCCCAAAGTTATTTAGATTCTACAAGAAGGAATAAGCTCAACAATATATCTCGAGCTTTCCGCCATGCATGTTATCTTATCACACATGATTAAGACCTCATGTTGAGGACATTTCCCATGTCTTTAGTAGGGCCCGCACTGGATTGGTACAATAGTATCCCACATTATTCTTTGTTTTCCTTCACATATCTTGTACAAATCTTCTTAGAACACTTTTCCATCAACATCACCCATAAAATCTCCATTCTGACCTTTACACTATTAAAAAGTTTGATCTATTGTAGATTTCACCCGCCGGCACGAGATCATCAATCAATTATCCTTTTCCCTCCAGTAAACCGAACTAATTGATTTGTTTGCTTAATCATGCACTAAACACATGTCATATACTCTTCAAATGTGATCTTTCCATACATTTGACAAAGCCTTTATCATGGCCCGAAAATTAGATTTTTTTGACATTAAAGATGTTAAAGTCGACTCGATCAAAGAAACCAAATCTTGAGTCCTCATTCAAACCTTCTTCTAGTAATGAAAAGTCCAAAGGCTCAACGAATGCGATCATTGTAAAATCCTCCCCTAAGGCTCATTCGGATTCTCAATGTATTAAACCCCAATGTAATTATACACCCATTAGTGAATTATATAGTGCATTCTTTCAATTCTATTATAATTAGTGATTTTCTCTAATTAACTAATGTTTCTTACTACATTATCAATTAACAATGCTTTGTTGGTCACCAAAGCCTCTTTCGCATTCAGGATGTCACTTTACGATGAATCGTAAGTCAAAATCCTCTTCAAAATAGACAATTAGCATTATTAGCTAATTAAGCCTATTTTGCCCTTATTTTGGTCAATATACCCTACTATTGGCTCAAACCCCTCTTATAACCACTCAAAATCACCCCACTTCTCTCCACAACATCTCAACAAGCTTCAAAAGCTTATCCTAGCCTCCTAGTTGACCCTAAGTAGTTGATTAAGGCTCCACACCTCTTAATCACTTGGTAATTCACTAATTGTGATTAGCAAAGCTTAATCATGATTAGCAATTCTAAATCTTCTTTGTACTTTTAGTCCCACATGCACCAAGATGCAATGTTTTCCTCAAAGGAAAACTATAAATAAGACTAAGTACTACCTTCCAACTTTACACCATGCTTTTATTAGTAGCCTCATATAAGATATATGTTAAAGAGCCTAAACTCCTTTAAGGATTCACATGCTCATCTTTTCCTAAAGCCTTCATTATGGTTAGTAGGAGGGTATCTAACATGACATTGTAGTCTTGTGTTAGAGATATCTCCTCACCATTTGTGGAGTAGCAACCATTCCCAATTTGATTGCTCCTAGATCTATTTAGGTCTATGTTAGTTAATCAAACATACTAGTAGGCATGTTTAGATGTTAGATGTTAGTTTCATTTAATCTCCATTGTTATGTTATTAATCTTTTATCATTGATGTTTCATTCCTTAGCTTTGCATTTAACTTTAGATCATTATGGTGTTGATCTTGCTTTAAACTAGTTAATTTGTGTTAAAAGTTTGGGGTGTTATCATTTGGCACGCACTGCTGTGGGACAAACCCCATTGCATTCATTTTTCAAGCTTTTAAACTTAGTTTCAAAGTTTTTCATTTCAAGTTTTCTAGATTAGTTTCAAGTTTTCTAGTTTAAATTCAAGTTTTTTAGATTAATTTCAATCTTTCTAGATTACTTTCAAAGCTTTCTAGATTACTTTCAAGCTTTTATAAATTAATTTCTCAAGATTTTTAGATTAATTTCAAGTTTTTAGAGTAATTTTCAAAGTTTTTTAGATCAATTTCCATTTTGATAGTTGTTTCAACTAGATTAGTTGTAGAAGTTGTGTTTTCATGTTCCTTTTAGGATATAAGGAGGCGAAGCCTGTCAAAATTCCCTCAAAATACCAAAGATTGGACCTTTTTCAAGAAATCTTCTCAAAAACATTCATCAAAGCATTTAGATATGTTAGAAAAGGACTAGTTTTCTAAAAATGAATACCCTAAATTCTTGGTAACTCTAAAATCCAAATTTATGTTACCATTGCATAGTTCACTTCAATACCTTTCCAACACAAAAAAAAAACAGTCATTTTGAGGTCGAGAGCAAAATTTATGGCCTCCGGAAGATAGGTTGAGCACCTATAAGAGAAATGCCTCTGTGCATGTGCACTGTGCCTCTCTCTGATGCACATGTGCATAACTAAACTGTAAAATTGATAGAGGTGTGCACGTGCACTAAAAAACTTTTGCTGTGTGCATCAAAACATGCGTATGTGCACTTAGGTAAAACTCAAACTTCAAAAATTCAATTTTTGTGTTTTTAAGATTGTATCATTTTTAAAGGGTTTTTAGATGTTTTTTTTGTGAATTTATTGATTTTTAGAGCAATATTCCTAACAAAATTACCTTAGGGTTTGATAAAATATTTTTGATTAAATTGGCTTAGGTTTGATAAATGATTTTTCATGCTTTATTTGAGTTTGGAATAGGGTGTGTATGCTCTTCCCTTGCACTTAGTGTGATCTTGGGAACCAAAAGCACTTCTAAACCACTTTTTGCTAATTTGGAGTAAGTAAGAAAATCATCATTCATTTTATGCTTAAGGGAATAAATTTTCATTTTTGACATGTACTTGATCTTTTAGTTTAAGAGCTTTTTCACTTGATAAATAATCAAGGCTAAAATTTGTGTATGCTCTTCCCTTGCACCTAGTGTGATCTTGGGAACCAAAAGCAAGTTTAGTCTTTCATTAAGAAGCACTTGGATTAATTGGGAATAAACCTTGTTTTACAAATTTTATGGTAGTTATTGATTTACAAGCTTTTTTCATTGTTATTTAGTTGGGTTACTTGTTGTGTATGCTCTTCTCTTGCACCTAGTGTGATCTTGAGAAACAAAAACAACATTTAATCCTCTTTCTATGATATTGTGAATCTTTTTGAACTACTAACCATTTGTGTGAAGGACCTAAAATGCTTGTCAAAGAAAGAAGGGCTCTCTTCAAACCAAATCTAACATTCACGTGTGTTTGTAGGTTGCCAACAGTGGTCAAAACCAAATTACTTAATCCAAAAGATTAAAAAATACACCACTATACAAAACACTTGATTTGTAGGTTGGTTAAGAGCTAAAGCTCATCCACTCAACTAGAACATAACCTCTTTGGCATAAGCCTTAAGCTCACAAGAGGGGTGGTTCTAGGAACCCTAAAGTAGTTCACACAAGAGGGAACCTTGTGAACGAAATAGGAAAGTGCTCCAACTACCCACTTGATTAGTACGCCTTGGTGAGATTAGAGTCAAAGATATCTTATCGCGACCCCAAAGTGAAAATAACTAACACACTTTGTTGCTCATTATATTATAAGGGGGGGTAAAGTAAATCCAAGATACTCCTTGGGAAACCTTAGTAAATCGAGCTAAATCAAGCTCAGTAATATCTTGTGACACCTAGAGAGAGAACCACCTAGGAAGCTTTCCAACTTGGAGCCAATTTTTGTCTTAGCTATTATACTTGAGAGCTCTCACAAAGTGACAACTTTGTTGGATTCAAACTCTTGTTTTTCAAACAAGGGAAAGAATCTCTTAAAGTTGAAACCGTGACATTTCATCACGAAACCTATGACGTGTTACTTTTCTCTAGTTTTTCATTTTCCCTAAGGCAAGGCAAAACTTTGGTAAAGTATACTTAGTTTGTTTCATCACCATTTGGTCTACTCCTTTGTTTTCTTGTTTCTCATTTTGAGACAAAAGAAGAACAAATATACACGGATACCACTAGAAATAACGTGTCCACCACTTTTGTAGTCTTCTTGCATGACTAGGTTGTAATGTCGGAATGCAAGAGTTGAAAGTGTGAATGGTACGTGCTCACATTCTAACAGGCCCCTTGTGTCTCAACACCCATATTGAGACTTATTATCATTCTAGTTAGGTGGTCTTATCATTGTCTTCCCTTGAGTTGTTACATGCTGCCCACATTATAGCCCTACAATTGTGATACTTACATCTTGTTTCCATTTGTGAAACTTGGTTTAAGTCTCCATATTGTAGTGTTACGTTGCTCACATGAGTAATAATTCCTTGGTATACTTAGACTTAGTTTTTTATTCCAACATTGTCTTGAGATTTTGAGGGTGTTGACGTTGCATTGTTAGCATCGTGATAGCATCATTTTGGTACTAGAATCTTTATTTTCTTACAAGGCTTGATTGACGTGCCCAAATAGTGTCGTTACGCTTGCTCACATTGGTAACTTCCATTTTCAGGGACTTAGACATTGTTTGTGTCCAAAACTAGTTTTTGTACACCTTGTTGGAGGATCACATCAATATCTCTCTTCTAGTATTTAGGTCTTGTTTATCTTTAAACTTGACCTAGGTGGTAATATTGTATTGTCACTATTTGTTCTTAAACCTATCTTAAAACAAACATAGGGAGTAAACTATTGTTGTGATTGTGATTATAGTCATGTGCTTAATTGTTCATATCTTAAGTACTTCTTGATATATATTACCTTGTTAGGGTAGATCATCCTTTATTCATTATCCTAGGGTTCACATTGAGTAATTGGATTCATGGCTATTTTATAGTCATCATTCTTTTTTGTGACAACTTAAGCATTGTTACGCTACGTAAATCTACCTAGGGTCCAATCCCTTTGTTTTTTCCTAGGTTCATTATAGTACTTCTACACATTTGTCAAACCTTAGCAAAAACATCCCTTATCAAGAAACTCTTGCATCGAATTGAACATAGGAAAAGAGTTTTCCTTTATGTCCTTTGTGTTGCCCAATTTTGATCAAATATTTTGACATTTACAACTACAACTTGTTGTCTAAACCTTGTTGATTTGTCAAAATTGTGTCTTTGTGATACCTATTTTCCTTAGATTCTCTTTGGAAAAATCACACTATCTAGGTCTAGGAATTTTCCAACAATGACTGACTATCACATGGCTCCTTATACATATGACAATAGGGAACCCAAGTTTCTACATTCCCATCAAAGGATGCCTATCATGACTAAGCCTCATTTGGTTCTTCACACTAGAGAACCCATTTGGGTACCTTGTTCCCCACCTTCATCTCATAGTCGGTGGTATGGTTTGGACACTTCTGATCCAAATTATTATTCAAGTTCCTCCCACTCTTCTTGACTCCGATCCAAACTATTATTTTGATTCTTCATATTCACCTCGATCTTCTAAAAATTCTCATCAAGTTATTCACTTCATTCAACTCTTAAGTCATAGTCCTCCCTTTCTTCACAGACTCCCTTATCATTCACCTAAATGACATCTTCCTCCTTTGAAGATTTGTGTGGCTCCAAGATCCATCAATCAAACATCTAATTTGGTTCTTGAGTCACGGTCCTCCCTTGCTTTGCAAGACCTCCCTTATTCACCACCTCAAAACCTCCTCCTCCGTTGAAGATCTGGCACCCCAAATTCATCTAGGCCGACACCTATGTCGCAATCTCCTAAATCACTCCCACGTCACATTCATCTAAGTCGACACTCATGTCACAATCTCCTAAGTTAACTCCCACATCACATTCATCTAATTTGACACTCATGTCACAATATCCTAAGTCAATCCCATGTCACAATCATCTAAGTCGATGCATACATCACAAACACCTCGACAAACTCCTATGTCACAATCATATGTTGATTTTCTACATGATCCTCATTGTTTCCCAATAATATGTCATCTTTTAGGAAAACCTATACCAATCAGCTATCTCAAAGCCATGTCTTCTTCTACTCATGAGACATCTAGATCCAAATCTACTTCATCTCTTGAGTCATCATCTTCTCAATCTTCCACACCAGTTGGACCCATTTCTTCTAATCAACCTCCTATGGTCAAAGAACAAATACCCCTACCGATCGATTCATCTCAAGATGAGGAGACGATCATGGAATTCCTAGGGTCACATGATGGCATTCCCTAGAGGATTACAATCAAGGATTTAATCTTGACTTTGATACGCTTGTGTATTGGGAAGAAGAAATTGATTCCTTTTGTCAAAATACTAAGGAAGATCCTAAGACCATTGAGGAAGATCCTATCTTTTCTTCACATCATTCTTTATCATCATGATTCCTCAATCACAATCTCACCTTGGGTCACCACCTAGTAGCCCATCATTTGCTTCTATATGTGGGCACCTCCAAGTAGCCCTTCATCATCTATGTGTGGCTCACCTCCCAGTAGCCCATTTTCTTCTATATGTGGCTCACCTCCTTCTATAGCCCTCTTCTCTTCTATATTGGGGACACGTCCTAGTAGTCCTCA
Source organism: Taxus wallichiana var. yunnanensis (assembly GCA_018340775.1). Taxonomy (NCBI): domain Eukaryota; kingdom Viridiplantae; phylum Streptophyta; class Pinopsida; order Cupressales; family Taxaceae; genus Taxus; species Taxus wallichiana. The sequence continues at coordinate 251,234,311 of CM031238.1, read as the reverse complement.
TCTTCGATTCTTGGGCCACATCCTAGTAGTCCCCATCATCTTCTATATATGGGACACCTCCAAGAAGTCCTTCATCTTCAATCCTAGGGCCACATCTAAGTATCCCTTCATCTTCTATCTATGGGACACCTCTAGTAGTCCTTCATCTTCAATCTTAGGGCCACATCCTAGTATCCTTTATCTTCATCTATGGGACACCTCCTGGTAGCCCATCCTCTTCAATTCTTGGACCATATCCTTCATGTCCATCACATTTTCCTTCTATCAATGATTTTGGAAAACCCACCATCATTCTCACATCAATTCTATTCATCCACTTTCTTCTCCCTTCTTGAGATCAAACAAGTCACATATTAGCTTATTAGAAACCCAAACGGTTCCTTCATCAACTAAGATTAAAAATTCCAAGAGCTCCAAAGCTCCCAAAAATTCAAACAATCTTAAAGTTCAAAATCAAACACGATTCAAAAATGTACATCAACGTACACTCATCAAGTATGGCACAAAGTGCATAAACCTTTGGATAGGGACTCAATCTCCCACAAAAATCCATGTTTCATGATAAATCACAGTCATTTGTTGAGTATGAGCTCACCACGATCATCGAGATCGGGGATAATATGAATCTTGATAAGAAAACATGCCTAATCTTCCTTATCAAGGAAATCACTAACATTGTTGTTGGATCTTATCACACCAAATGACCTTGTCCCACTTTTCAAAAAAAAAAAAAAATACAAAAAAAAAATGAAAAACATTTCATTAAAAAATCAAAGGTAAACGAACACACATTGCAATCAGGTATTGCATACACATGGATGTTCTTTCTTCCCTTTCTTTTTTCTTCTACAAGTCTTCCTACCATTTTCATCCCTTCGATGATATTTTGGTTAGCCTATTCACACACATTTTGTGACATTTATCTCTATGGTATCCATTTGGCCTTGGTCTTTCATCACCTTGGTAAATTAAAGAATGACTGACCTCATAGAGATCCTATCACAATCAACATCTAAAAACTTGTTGTGAAGAACTTTTGGACATATTTGTTGACACTAGCCAATGTCATCATCACAATCACTTCCACCTCCTTCCATCAAGCCATCAATGGTTCTTAACCCCTTGTCAAACAAGAGAGCTGAAATAAGTTTTCAGAAAGCAAAAAAAATCAATCAAATCAAAAATCCAAAGCTAAAAGCAAAAGAAAATTGATATATAACTCTCTCTTGGGGTATTTCCAATAATCTCTACTCGGGGCTATGGATGCCTTGAACTAGCAGTAGAGAAATGTTGTGATTAGAATCAAATGCATCTCCATCGAGGCTATGGACACTGGCTGGCAATGAGCAATGTATGACTCTCCTTCCACAAATCCATTCACAAAAAAAAAATCAACTTTGAAAAATAAATCATTCCTACACATTAGCTAGGTGTCTTCACTTGTTGTCTATCAAATCTTCCCTCCAAGAGGTAATAAATTTCCACGTGCACACACTAGATCTCTATGAGAAACATGATTAGTATGTTACCAAGTGTCTTTTTTTTTTTACCTTGTTCAAACTCTTACTCTAGTTTGTATCTTGTCTCATGATTCATGCCTTTGCTAATCACTTCTTCATCATGAGGCTTCTAAGCTACATTCACAACATTCATTGTTGTTCTTCTTCTTCATTTAGAACATCCATGTGTATAATATTTCATTTTTTCCATGTTTTTGGGCACCTTTGTCCCCTTTCTCAAAAAAATCTTCCACTTCTTTCTATCATGTGCTTCTTGGCTAGCTTACGTTGGGGGCATCCTTGCTCCTTCCTAACACGTCATTGGGTTACATTCATCATCATGTTGAACCTATCCATATTGGCCTTGATCCAACTTCTGTGCATGAAGAGTTTTCCTTTGAATATTCCCATCTAACATGTTGGGGAAATTTTCACATCTTCACTTTCTTATGTGCATGTGGCATTCTACCCTTGTACATCCCATCTATCATTGGGGCATCCACGCCTTTCTTTCTTTTTTCCATATATATAGCTTTAGAAAAAACTATAAAAATCAAAAAATTCAAATATGTTTCAAAAATAAAAAACATTCAAATATGTTTTAAAAAAACCCAAACAAATCAGTAAAACAATAAAAAACCAAAAAAATGGTAAAATCATTAAAAATCCAAAAAAATAAAAATTTTTTTCGAAATTTTAAAAAATGGTAAACATGTTGCATATAATATGCATAAAGCCCTGTCAATTGCATTATCCTCGAACATCAAAATTTGTCCTACAAAAATATTTCTAAGGTTCTTTCTTGTTCTGGTCTCAAACGACTTCATGGATCATCATGATCTACCTCCATTAACAAAAGCTTATTTTTGTTGCATTATGCTATGTCGGTACTCCCATGCAAATAATGAGTTTCCAGACTATGTCATAGTGCATGAAAGCTTTTCCATGGGACTACTTGTGTCCTCCATTATTCCCCTCGCATGTATCCTTGCTTGGGGCACCATTTTTAACCCTTGTCATTACAACACAAACATTCAGGAATTGCAGCTTGATAACAAAAACATTGGTGCAACTATCTTAAACATTGTTTGTTTGAGTATGTGATGATTGTTTCTCTCTTAGGTTAGTTAGCTTTTACTTTCTCGTTGCATTGCATTACATTATATGTTTTATTGAGTTAAATATCATTTTTACTTTCTCGTATTGCATTGCATTATGTATGTTGCATGGAGTTACGTATTTTTAGCAATGAAAAAATGTTAGTAATTTAGTTTTTCATGTTATCTTATACTTTTGTTCATTTCAATAAAGGCCGATGATGTAGACCTAGGGGCAAAATGATATAAACATGTTGTTTATTGAAAGGTTGATACAAAGATGAGCTTGTCCTATATTCTCCATTAATCATTTCTTCTCCATTATCATTTATTATCATTACTAATTTTTCTTCCAAATCACTTGGGAAATAAACAACCATGTTTATCCCTATCCTTTTTTCTTCTAAAATAACCAAGGGTTTCGACACCCATTCTATCCTATTTCTTCTATCCATTTCAATCATATTTTCGATCATTGATTGACTTCTTCTATCACCCCATCGACACTCGAGGGGGCATCCTTCATTCCACTAATTTTTCTTCAAAATTTTACTTGTTTATGTTTGTCTACTATATTTGAAGTGAATTCACTAACTTCACCTCAAACAGGGGAAATGTAGACACCTAAATTCCTTTTGCAATCTTATTGCCAAACACACAAATCACTCTCATTCTTACCAATTCCATTATAATTAGTGATTTTCACTAATTAACTAATGTTTCTTACCACTTTGGTCAATTAACAAGAACTTCTTTGTTGATCACCAAACCTCTTTCGCATTCAGATGCCACTTTACGAAATCATAAGTCAAAATCCTCTTCAAAATAGACAATTAGCATTTATTAGCTAATTAAGCCTATTTTGCCCCTTGTTTTGGTCAATATACCCTACTATTGGCTCAAACCCTCTTCCAACCACTCAAAATCACCCCACTTCTCTCCACAATGTCTCAACAAGCTTCAAAATCTTATCCTAGCCTCCTAGTTGACCCTAAGCGGTTGATTAAGGCTCCACACCTCTTAATCACTTGGTAATTCACTAATTATGATTAGCAAAGCTTAATCATGATTAGAAATTCTAAATCTTCTTTGTACTTTTAGTCCCACATGCACCAAAATGCAAGTTTTCCTCAAAGGAAAAACTATAAAAAATTACCTATTACCTTCCACTTTACACCATGCTTTTATTAGTAGCCTCATATAATACATATGTTAAAGAGCCTAAACTCCTTTAAGGATTCACATGCTCATCTTTTCCTAAAGCCTTCATTATGGTTAGTAGGAGGGTATCTAACATGACATTGTAGTCTTGTGTTAGAGAGATCTCCTCACCATTTTGGAGTAGCAACCATTCCCAATTTGATTGCTCCTAGATCTATTTAGGTCTATGTTAGTTAATCAAACATACTAGTAGGCATGCTTAGATGTTAGATGTTAGTTTCATTTAATCTCCATTGTTATGCTATTAATATTTTATCATTGATGTTTCATTCCTTAGCTTTGCATTTAAATTTAGATCATTATGGTGTTGATCTTGCTTTAAACTAGTTAATTTGTGTTAAAAACTATCCATCATAACATTACCTCCTCTCAAGTCATCTATCTCTTGAGGGTGGAAACCCTATTATTACAACTTCAAAGCATTTTGTAAATATCATCATACTTTAGGACACTCTATTGAGGACTGCAAAGCCCTCCACGCTACTATTTCACGTCTTGCTTGTGAAAGGGATTCTCCCCACGAGAATTAGAACATCCAAATCAAGTCAAACAAACTCATCCAACCCATAAAGCCACACTTTCTAAACCATCATCTGACATTCAATCCACATCCGACAAAAGTGAGACCTCTTCCAGTAAGACCCCGCTCCACCAAAGCGATGTGGTTTGTATAACCACCAGAGCCCGCACACAAGACCCTAAGGCTTCAAATCAAAAAAATCCCAAGGTCTCCATCTCTCTGGCTCCTGAATCATCTAATCCTCCATCCTCTTCTAGGGAAAAGGTATCCATCATTGTTGCTCCATAAACCCAATCAACCTCTTATGTACAAAATGTCATCATCAAACAACTTCATCAAGCTTCCATGAAGATGTCCCTTTACGAGCTTGTCCAAACCTCACTACAACATTGACAAGTAATGATTGAGGTGCTTGATCTATATTTATACCATTAGACAATCCCCACCATTTCCAAACCTATTCTGCACCCTCAAAATGTTTGTTGTCATTGCTTTCAAAGATTCGAGATCCCATCTTTACAACCCGAAGATCATAATCTCCCACTCTTTTTCACCACCCAAATCGATGATACTCTTGTTAAGATATTTATGATCAACAACAATGCTATCAATAACATCATATCATCCCATGCTTTCAATCATCTTCAGCTACCCAATACTATCGTCGCTCAATCACCTACAATACTTTGCATGCCTTTAATAACACCATTGCCCCTACACTAGGCATGGTTATCCTACCTATTAAAGTAGGTGTTAAGTGTCTTCATGAACTCTTCTATATTGTGGAAGGATATTTTCAATACATTATGTTGTTAAGATGACCTTACATACATGTTATGCATTGTATCCCATCCACCTTACATTGTTGTCTAAAATACGAACATGAAGGAAAAAAATTTACCATTCCCACCGATATGAACCCCTTTAAAGCATGTCACATGACCTATAGATCGAAGGACATGCTTGTCCCTAAAACAAACTTGGGCTCCTCTAATGAAGCTTCTACTAGTTCCTCCATATCTTCATCTAAGTTACTGGACAACACCTCCTTCGAGGATGTTATGCAATGACTTTCACTAGGGGAGTATCATTTCCTAGCTCTTAATTCATTTCCTACACCAAAAACGTATGGAAGGCCTGATAAATAACTAATGTATGAACCCAACGTTGGAGATATCATCTCCTTCAACATTCCTCCTCTTAAAAATAATATCATCTATGGAGGGATTGATCGTCCTTCACTATATCGTGATAATTAACGCCATGTCAAGCCATTTGTATTTTATTTCTCATTTCTATATAACCAATCATTCACTCAAATGTACCTTCATCAATGTTCCTGTAAATTTTTGGCTTAGGATGTTATGAACAAGGAATACATGACTTAGTCTTTGACCAATCTGAAGCCTCATGAGAAATATGGATTAGGTTTTGACAAACCATCCTCGGACACCTTCGCAATCACCGCATCTAGATCCATGGCGGAGCCGAGTTATTATTTCCACCTTCACCGACCACTCTATCAACATATATGATGTTATTTATATCCCCTCTAAATTTTTTTAGTCAATATGATCACCTTAAGACCTCTCACTTATCAAACTAATGACCGCACTAAGCCATCTCACATATATTACCTGAAATGGTAGAAGAAGACTCCCCTACCATCGATATTATTCAATGTCATGATGACCAATCCATCTTATCTTATATGGGGGTAGAGGATCATTACCTTCAGAAAAATCTACCACCAAACACATCGATATTTCTTAACAAGTCCACTATTAACATCAATATAGGGACTTCACGAGCTCCTCACATAGTGAAAGTTGGATAATCCTTAGATTCAGAAGAATTAAAAGATTTCATTTCTTTCCTTTCTAAACACACTCAATCCTTTGCATGGTCATACAAAGACATGTCAGGTATTGACCCTAACATCATCATTCACAATATCATCACTATCCCTAACACTAATCTTGTCAAACAAAACTACGTAGGATGTACCCTCGCATAACCTCCTCATTAAAGAAGAATTACAATGTCTTCTTTTGCTAAATTTATATTACCCATTGATTATCCACAATGGATTTCTAATATTGTACCCATAACCAAAGCCTCTAGAAAATTACGCATCTGCATGGACTTCTAAGATCTCAATCTTTCCCATCCTGAGATGACTTCCCACTCCCTAACATCAATCAACTTTTCTTTCTTACATCCATCTATGAAATGATATCTCTTATGGATGGCTTCTCTGGCTATAATCAAATCCTTATCGTGACATGTGACCAACAGAAAATGTCCTTCATTACCCCTTGGGGGCCTTTTTTTACCGCGACATGCCTTTTAGACTCAAAATGCGGGGGACACCTATCGGCACGTAATGACATACATCTTCCATGACCTCATTCATAAAACCATAGAAGACTACGTTGACAACCACTTAGGAAAATCTAAACAACACAAATCATCTCGTCATCCTTAACGTCATCTTTTCCTGACTTATTCAATACTTCCTCCACTTTAACCCTACTAAGTGTGTATTCATTGTTCTCACCGAAAACTCGTAGAGTTCATCATGTCTATCCGGGTGGTATGAAGTAGACCCTACCAAAATTAAATCCATCATCAAAATACCTCCTCCTTATAACATTAAACAACTTGTAGTCTCTAATGTAGACTCCAATCAGTTCGTCACTTCACCTCTCAACTTTTAGATTGTTGTCAACCTTTCCACCATCTCCTTCGTAAGGATGTCAACATTAAATGAGATCACAACTTTCAAAAGCCTTTGAGGACTTGAAACAATATATCATATCGCCACCAGTGTTCACACCTCCATGTGAGGGGGAGCCATTTTATCTATACATATCCCTCTACCGACCATGCCACAGGTACTTATGTTTGCTCATTGAGATGAGCAGGGTAAAGAACAAGTTGTCTACTACATAAGCTGCATACTTCATGACTAGAAACCCATTATACCAAAGCTGAAAATTTGTGTTGTGCCTTGTACTTCCAAACTTCACCACTACCTAATTAATCATAAAACATATGTTGTCACCAATTTCAATCCTCTTAAAGCTATGCATTCTAAACCATACCATAGTGATTGTATCACTCAATGGCTCATGCTCATGACTGAGTTTGATATGGAATTCATATCAACAAAATCTATCAGGACAAGCCATAGTCGACCAACTCGTCAAAGCTCCCCAATCTAACAATTAATTACCTCACGAACAATTTCTCAATGAATCCATCAACACCACCGATCAAGAATACAATCCTATCGGGATGAAACTTTTATTTGATGGGTCTAAATGTCGATGGGGGAGGTGTTAGTATTATTATCATACCTCCTTGGGAACTCATATGGATCTATCCTTTAAATTAAACTTCGAATGCACTAATAACATGGCCGAATACAAAGTGTTGGTGAGAGGAAGAGTATATTTTTTCCTGCTCTGTAACTTTTTGAATGTTTGTTGTGATTGATCCTGCATCGATGACGGATCCATTTAGTTTGGCGAGTGTACCCCTCCCGACCCCGCTTATGTCTTTGTCGGCTCTGGAAGGACGTTGCTATTAGCTCTTCGAAACACGAGGACCTTGGAAAACTCCAACCTCAGAGCATTGATGGGACTTTGTCTCTACAAATCCTGCCTTGATCATTGAAGCAACTCAAGCCTCTAGGGAACTGTCGTTGATAGGAAAACTTATGGGTCTCAGACTACCTTTGGAAGAGATTCACAAATGGGTACGTATTAAATCAGCCCCCTATGGTAGATATTGTTACTCTTTCCAATGGGTTCATGTTGTTCACTTTCTCTCATAAAGAAGATTTTTCTCGGGCTCTTCTGGGTGGACCTTGGTTTTTTAGAAGGAGAGGCTTTTATATCTATCATTGGACACCTAGGTTCAACACTAAAACTGAAACAATCTCTTAGGCTCCGAGTCTGGGCTCGTCTTACCAACATCCCCTTAGAGTTTTAGCACTTTGTTGTCTTTGAAGGCATCGCCCGCTCTATTGGTACTCTAATAGTTGTAGATCAAGCTACCAAGGTGAGCTCCAGATTCATTCACGCTAGATTTTGTGTCAATCTGACATTAGCTCGCCTCTACCATCCTCCATTGATCTTCACTCTGAGCTGGGGACTTGGGTTCAGCCCATTGAATATGAATATATCCCTCAAGCTTGCTCCAACTGCAAAAGCATTAGACATCGGGCTATGGCTTGCCTAGCCAAGCCAACCCAATCTACCAAAGAAAGAGCTCGGTCACCGTTGAACAAAGGAAATTACATTCCCAAAAATTCAAATGTTGTAAGTACTTCTAATCCTTTTGATGTTCTTTTGGAGGAGAGTGTTCTCCCTTCTACTTCTGCCTCACTTCCCCTTTCTTCCTCATCCCCTTTGGTAGCTCCGTCTATCTTTGCTCCACCCCCTCCTGCTTCCTCCTCCCCATTGGTGGTTACCTCCTTACCGCCTGTTGTCTCTGTTTCGCTTCCCTCAAACTCCTCCCCTTCTCAGATCCACTCCTTCCCTTCCTTCTTCTTCTTTGCCTTCTCCCTCTACTTCATCTTTATTCTTCAATTTTCCTCTCACTTTTCCTCTTTTTGGCTCCTCCCCTTTTGCCTCCTCTCCTCCTTCCTCCCCTTCTCTTTGTGATTTTTTGGAGCCTGTCCTTCGTCGTGTTCCTTTTGTTCCGTCTGTTGCCACTATCGTTGTTCGTTCCCCTCTTTGTGAGAACGTCATCATCTCTCCTTCTGCTTCGTTATCCGCTGATAGCAGTCCCACAAAGAATACCAGAAATAACACTAAGGCAAAGATTGAGAACATGCTTAATAAGTTATGGCCCAATGCCTCTGTGGTTTCCCAAGAGTCTGTTGGTAATGCTGGAGGTTTGTGCACTTTTTGGAATCCAAAGATTCTCTTTGGGGAATGTATCATTAAATCCCCCCATTTTTAGGAATGTTCTTCCAAGAGATTGGGTCTAATTTGGGTTGGATTGTTGTTAATATATATGCACCTAACATTGAGTCTTAGAGAGAAAAACTTTAGATTGAATTGTTCGATTTTTTTATACCTGCAAACATCTTCCTTGGCTTATAGCCGGGAGATTTCTATTGGGGTGTGAAGCCTTTTTTGGTCTTCTTGAATCAATGTTGAAGTGTTAGAGCTTGAACAGTTAAGTTTGGAGACTTCAGGAGCATTCTGCAATCGTTTGTTGTGATGTTGTTGTGCGCAATGTCGCTTTAGATGTTGCTATTAACATGTTGTTAATTGGTTGTTAACGCCGGACTATTTTTCCATTTTGAAAGATCATGACTTTCAAACTTCTAGGGTCGGATTTAGGACTTCTTAAGAGGATTTTAATCCTATAAATAGAGGTGTTAGGGTATCTTGAAGATATCTTGAGTGTTCAAGAGGTCTTGAGTCTTAATGATCAAGAGGTGATCAAGAGTGATCAAGGTTATGCAATTGGGTGTCAATTGTGGTTTAGATGTGGTTTAGCATCTTTGGAATTATGTTGTGAGTTCATAACTGAGAGAAGACTATGAGAGTTGTTTTACTCTTGTTGATAATAAAATCTGAGCAAGTTCTTGGTGGACGTAGCCCACATTGGGTGAACCACGTTAAATCTTGTCTTGTCTTCTTTTGTGCATTATTTATTTATGTTGTTATATTTCTACAAGTATAATTCTACTATATAGTTTCCTACTACAGGGTTTGAGGAATTGTTTCACATATTTGTTCTCTAATTCCTAACAATTGGTATCAGAGCTTTGGTGGTTTTTTTCTTGAAGTTGTAAATCACAGGGAAAGTTTAGCTTGAGTGGGAGCTATGGCAAATGAGGGTAGATCGAGGGTTGAGAAGTTCAATGGGCAGAACTTTGGTTTGTGGAAGATGCAAATGGAGGATTACTTATATCAAAAGGACCTCCATGTTCCTTTGGCTGAAAAGCAAAGAAACCTACAAGCCATGTCGATGAGGATTGGGAGTTCTTTGGATAGAAAGGAACTTGAGGCAATTCGCTTATGCCTTGCATCTTCGATTAATTTCAACATATCACAAGAGAAGACCACAAAAGGTCTCATGAGTGCATTGGGGAAGTTATATGAAAAACCCTCTGCCTCTAATAAAATATTTTTGATGAAAAAGTTATTTAATATGAAGATGTCTGAGAATGGTTCTTGTTGCTTGATCATTTGAATGAATTTAATACGGTTGTGAGTATGTTAAACTCAAAAAATTGACTTTGATGATGAGGTCAGGGCTTTGTTGATTTTGTGCTCCTTGCCAAATAGTTGGGACAACTTGGTTATGGTCTGTAAGTAATTCAGTCTCTAATAACTCAAAGATGAAGTTTGAGGATGTAATAGGTGTGATCCTAAGTGAGGAAATGCAAAGGAAGAGCACCGGAGATTCTTCTACTTCTGGAAATGCTTTGACGGTGGAGAGCAGAGGGAGACAAAAGAATAGAGGGAAAGGTAACCGTGGGAAGTCGAATGATCACGGAAGGTCAAAGTCCAAGAGTAAGTTAGAATGTTGGCACTATGGGAAGGTTGGTCATGCTAAGAAATATTGTTGGGCTCTTTGGGATAAGAAGAACAAGGAGGAGGAAACTAAAGAGGTAAATTTGGCAAAGATGTGATGTTTGTCAAGATGCCTTAATTCTTTCTTTAGATAATATTGTTGAATCTTGGGTGTTAGATTCAGGGGCTTCTTTCCATGCCACCCCACATAGACATTACTTTACTGATTTTGTTCAAGGTGATTTTGGACATGTATATCTTGGTGATGATGAACCATGCAACATAGTAGGGAAAGGTTATGTTCAGGTGAAAATGCAGAATGGGAACACATGGCTACTTAAGGACGTCAGCATGTGCCTAAGTTGAGGTGGAACTTGATATCAATGGGACAACTAGGTAGTGATGGTCAGATGGTTCGTTTTACAAAGGGATTCTTGGAAGGTTACTAAGGGAGCTCTTGTGGTTGCAAGAGGTAAGAAAACTGGTACTTTGTATTTAACCAGTGGTGTTGATTATTGCAATTTAGTTTCTACAGATGGAGATGTAACTTTGTGGCACCAGAGACTCAGTCATATGAGTCATAAGGGCATGTAAATTATAAAGGACAGGTTTCCTAGATTAAAGGAGTTAGATTTGGACTTCTGTGAGGACTGTGTTTATGGGAAATGTAAAGCGGTGAGATTCCTCAAGGTCGGACCTACCAGAAGGAGGGTAAGTTGGAGTTAGTGCATACAGATGTATGGGGGCCAACTAAGGTAAACTCTATTAGTGGTTCATGTTATTACGTCACTTTCATTGATGATGCAACTAGAAAAGTTTGGGTATATTGCATTAGAAAGAAATCTGATGTGTTTGAAACTTTCAAAAGATGGAAAGCCTTGGTTGAGAATGAAACAGTCTCAAGTTGAAATGTCTCAGGTCAGATAATGGAGGGGAATATTACAGCAATGAATTTCTTGATTACTATTTGCGTAAATGGGATCCGTAGGCAAAGAACGGTTCCAAATACTCCACAGGAAAATGGAGTGTCAGAGAGAATGAACAGACAATCATGGAGCATGCTAGGTGCATGAGGTTACATGCGGGGCTGCCACTCATGTTTTGGGTGGAAGCGGTAAGCACAATTGTTTATCTAATTAACAGAGGACCCTCTATGGCTTTGGATGGAGGTATACCTGAGGAGGCTTGGTCTGGTAAGAAAATTGATTACTCATTTCTTAGAGTATTTGGATGTGAGGTATTTGTTCACATTGATAAAGATGATAGGACCAAGTTAGAGGCTAAGTCTGAGAAATGCACCTTTGTTGGATATGGTGAGGATGATTTTGGTTTCCGTGTTTGGAGTCTTAAAGACAAGAAAATATTTCGGTCTAGAGATATTGTCTTTAATGAAAAATCATGTATAAAGATCAGTTGTAGGAATAAAGAGGAATCAAAGAAAGAATACACAGTGTTAGAGGACATTGTGACAACAAGGTGTCCAAGGGGCCGGTTCAGGTACAACATGTTCCAACACAACCAGTTCAAGTACCTACTCATCAGGAACCCCAAACTCCTGAGGTGAGAAGGTCTTCTAGGGTAAGAAGGGAACCTGAATGATTTACTCCATCTTTGAATTATTTATTGCTCACTGATAGTGGAGAGCCAGAGTGCTTTGAGGAAGCAGTGTAGGTGGATGCCAGAAGAAGTGGGAGCAGGCCATGGATGAAGAGCATAGATCTCTTATGGAAAACCAGACTTGGGATCTGGTGGAGCTACCCGAGGGCAAGAGAGCATTGCAGAACAAGTGGGTGTATAGAATCAAAGAGGAAGATGGAGGCAGGAAATGATACAAGGCCCTAGTTGGTGGTCAAAGGATTTGCATAGAAGAAAGGTATAGACTTTGATGAAATTTTTTCTCTTGGTTGTTAAAATGACTTCTATTAGGACTGTTCTTGGTTTAGTTACAATAGAAGACCTGCACTTAGAATAGTTAGATGTGAAGACTGCATTCCTTCATGGTGAGTTGGAGGAGGAATTGTACATGCAATAGCCATAGGGTTATGAGGTCAAAGGGAAGGAGAGGTTAGTGTGCAAATTGAAGAAGAGCTTGTATGGCCTGAAACAAGCTCCACGGTAGTGGTACATGAAGTTTGACAGTTTTATGCAGAGCAGGGTTACTCCAGGTGTCACTCAAACCATTGCGTGTACATCAAGAAGTTTCTTGATGGTAGTTATATTATTTTGTGCTTGTATGTAGATGATATGCTTGTTGCAGGGAAGAACATGCAGGAAATAAAGGTACTCAAGAAGCAACTAGGTGACTCCTTTGCTATGAAGGATTTGGGGGTAGCAAAACAAATCCTTGGTATGAGAATAACTCGGAACAGGAAGGAGAGGAAGCTGGTATTATCTCAAGAAGAGTACATAAAGAAGGTCTTGAAGAGGTTTAGTATGCAGATGCTTAAACCGGTTGGTACTCCTTTGGCAGGTCACTTTAAATTATCAAAGGAGCAGAGTCCCAAGACTAAGGAGGATAGAATCCAGATGTCCAGGGTACCGTACTCATCAGCAGTTGGTAGCTTGATGTATGCTATGGTATGCACTAGGCCTGACATTTCCCATGCAAAGGGAGGAGCAAGAAGCAGGTTTTATGAGTGATCCAGTAGAGAGCACTCACAGCAAGAAAGTGGATCCTTCGGTATTTGAGAGGGACCATGGGAGCAACATTGTGTTTTGGTGGATCGGACACTACATTACGTGGCTATGTAGATTCAGACATGGCAAGAGATTTGGACAGCAGGAGGAGCACGACAAGTTATGTATTTACGGTTGGTGATACAACGGTGAGTTGGATTTCATGGTTACAAAAGGTTATGGCTTTGTCAACCACAGAGGCTGAGTATGTTGTTGCCACAGAGGCAAGCAAGGAGATGATTTGGCTACAACAATTGCTTGATGAGTTGGGTCATAAGCAGGAAGTTGGGAGACTACATAGTGATAGTCAGAGCGCTATTCATTTGGCGAAGAACTCCGCTTTCCACTCTAGGACGAAGCACATTCAACTGAGATATCATTTCATCAGGGCAACTTTGGAAGAAGATAAGTTGAAGCTGGAAAATATTCATACCAGTCAGAATCCTGCAGATATGATGACCAAGGTGGTCACAAGGGAGAAGTTGAAGTTGTGTTTAACTTTGATTGGCCTTCATGGTTGATAATGAAGGGTTAAGAACTTTTCTCAATGGAAACAGTTTCTCCAAGTGGGAGATTGTTGGGGTGTGGAGCCTATTTTTGGTCTTCTTGAATCAATGTTGAAGTGTTAGAGCTCAAACGGTTAAGTTTGGAGACTTCAGGAGCATTCTGCAGTCGTTTGATATGACGTTGTTGTGCGATTGCTTTATGTCGTGTCTTGCGCGCGTTGTTACATTAACATGTTGTTAATTGGTTATTAATGTCGGACTATTTTTTTCAGCCGTGGGAAGTTGAAAGATCACGACTTTCAAACTTCTAGGGTCAGCTTTAGGACTTCTTAAGAGGATTTTAATCCTATAAATAGAGGTGTTAGGGTATCTTGAAGATATCTTGAGTGTTCAAGAGGTCTTGAGTCTTAATGATCAAGAGGTGATCAAGAGTGATCAAGGTTATGCAATTGGGTGTCAATTGTGGTTTAGATGTGGTTTAACATCTTTGGAATTCTGTTGTGAGTTCATAACTGAGAGAAGACTGTGAGATTTGTTTTACTCTTGTTGATAATAAAATCTGAGCAAGTTCTTAGTGGACGTAGCCCACATTGGGTGAACCACGTTAAATCTTGTCTTGTCTTCTTTTGTGCATTATTTATTTATGTTGTTATATTTCTACAAGTATAATTCTCATGAAGCCTTTGCTCTATATTGGGGCTTCATGGCCATGTGATTTCTATAGATTTGCTCAACTTCATCATCATGAAACTTTCCATGGCTTGGTTGCAAAATCATCATTTAGAAGTTCTTGTCGACTTCACATGGCTATGTACGGAGTTAAGCTAAGAAGCTTAGCTTTGTAAATAAGGAAGAACTCGGATTTTTGGGGATATCCACATAAGAAAGGATCTTAACTCTAAAACTATTTGTTATCTCGGAGGAGATTGACTTAAAAGGAATATCCACTTCATCATCATGAGCTTTCATGCTCGGTGACTATCACAACACCTTGGCTAAGGAAGAAATATATTAGCGTCAAATATCTCTAGCCACAAGCGGGGAGATCTAAACATATGAAATTCTTCCATATGACTACTACAAAACACAAGAGTAGGGATAAAATAAAAGAGTTAGTCACGATGGATGATGCCTACATTAAAAATATGATGAAGCTACTGCTAAACTTATCAATTACTATGCTAACCTTTTACATGAGGGCCCTCCCCAGAATGAAGAGGATTGTCAGGAAATGCTCCGACATATTCCTAATTTAATTAATGATGATATGAACATCAGACTCACCCATCCCTTCTCTATTGATGAAATAAGGAAAGTTGTCTTTGATATGAAGGGTGATAAATCACCTGGCCTTGATGGATTCCTTGCATATTTTTTTCAATCTTTCTGGCACATCATAGAATCTAACCTACATGTTGTTATTCTTGAGTTTCAAAAAAAAGACCTTCTGTTAAAGGAATGGAATAATACCTTTATTGCCCTTGCGCCTAAGTCTATGGGATCCAAATTGATCACTAATTATAGGCTCATTATCCTGTGCAACACCTCTTACAATATTATTACAAAAATGCTTGCCTCTCAGGCTCAAACCAGTTATGGGAGTTAAATTTCAACAAAAAATGGGTTCATTGGAGGAAGGTTGATCCAAGGAGGCATCATTATTGTTCATGAGGCGATGCACTTGGCTTCACTCAAAAAATCAGCTAGTATGATCCTTAAACTCGATATGCAAAAGGCGTTTGATAGAGTTAGTTGGCCCTTTTTACTTCGTGTCCTTAAGAAATTTGGTTTTGGGGAAAATGGAGATCCTAGATTTATAATTGTATTTCAACACCTAAATTCTCCATACTCATTAATGGTATCCCTCAAGGCTATTTTCACTCAAGTCGGGGAATCAGGCAAGGGGATCCTTTATCTCCCTTCTTGTTTTTACTCATGGTTGATACTCTCAGCAGAGCTTTGGAAGTAGCTAAAAGTGAAGGCAACATCAAAGGTATCACTACTACCTCTAGGACTCCAGCATCTACACACAACCAATTCATTGATGACACCCTTCTGCTGGGTTTAGCTTCATTCGAGAGGCAAAAGTTTTGAAATGTATATTGGATTGTTATCAATCGACTTCGGTCAAAAGATAAACTTTGGGAAGAGTAGCATTGCTTTCATTAATACCCCAACTAGTAGACAGAGAAAGATTGCTGACATCTTTGGCTACAGGATTATGGATCTCCCCTCTTCATACCTTGGTCTTCCACTCTTTTTGGGAAGACAAACTAAGAGCCTCTGAATTCAATTATCGATAGATTCAAAAAGAAACTCGTTGGCTGGAAAGGCTCCCTCCTCAGTCAGGTAGGTAAGCTATAACTAGTTAAGGCCACATTGTAAAATTTACTGATCTACTTTATGTCCTTACTTGAAAATGCTCCTCTATGGCTTCCGCTATTGAAAAAATCCAGAAAAATATCCTTTGGTCAAGATCTGAAGAAAGAAAGATAATTCACTTAGTTTCTTGGAAAGTGGTTTGTAAACCTACTACTTTAGGAGGATTGGGCTTCCACATAATTGTTGATATGAATGTTGCTATGCTCACTAAATTAGGTTGGGAAATTGCTAACAATGGAAGAGCCTCTTGGACTCAAGATGATGATCTCTAAATATCTTTCTTCGGTTGAGGACTTCTATGATGAAAACACCCCAAATGGCTCGGCTATTTGGAATTCCATTAAGAGCACCAGAAACTTGATTCAGGCAGGCACTAGATGGAAAATTGGCAATGATCACACGGTCACCTTCTTGGACCAACAAATGGATGGGAGACAAGGTGTTATCTGATGACCCCTTATGGGATCCTATAAGATCTAGAATAATTAGAACCTATGGTCCTTATGTCACAAATTATGTTGATCGATCATCATTGTACCCAAGTTGGTCCATACCTATTTGGGAAGGCGTAAGCTATCTTCGATGTAATTGATAGAAAAGTTTAAGCTCTTCACGGCACAGCAGCTTCTTACCCACTTCTTCTATGGAGGATGTTAGAATCGGCCTCTTTCTGTTTTGAGCTCCTTTTCGTCAAGGCTTCCTACCTCTCCCTTTCACACAGCCCAGAGGGCCTTGTTTTCATCAAGTCTAGTTACCTCGGGTGATTCCTAAATTGGGCTTTTTCACTTGTCTCACTTCTAGAGATGCATTCCTATCGGAGAAAACCTAAAGCGGAGGGGATACTCATTACCTACTAGGTGTGTGCTATGTCTTAACTGCTCTTGAATCTTCGGCCCATTTATTCTTTCATTGTAATTACTTATTCACTGTTTGGAGTCTTATGTTTAATATTTTTGGAGTATCTTAGGTTTTTCCTAAGATTCCCCTCTTTCATCATCAAATCATCAATCTTTCCTAGAAATTTCTTCTCCCACACATCTTTATGGAACATTTGGAAAAAATGAAACAGGAGAATCTTTAAGGATCAACACAGTACCCCCAACAGGTCTTCACTTTGGTCATAGGTGGTCTTCAAGAAAATCTAAATTGCTGCATTTGGAAGAAGCACAAGTGCAAAATTTTCTCATAGCATGGAAAGATAGTGGTTGCAGCAACTCATGGTTTCCCTCCAACCTCATAATTTTGTTACTTTAAGGGCTACTACTACTTGGACCCCTCCCCCTTACTTTGGATGGCTTAAAGTCAATATAGATGGGGTGGAAAAAGGTAATTTGAGCCTCCCTGGTGGGGGTGTTGCTATTAGGGATGAATTAGGAGAACCGATGGCAGACTTATGCCTCCTTTTTTGACTTGGGCACTAACCATAGAGTTGAAGCTTTGGCTATTTTAAAGGGTCTTGAACTGGCCACTAATTTTGGCAAGATCAACATAATTGTGGAAAGCGACTCCTAAACTTGATTAATCTTCTTAATAATAAGGGTGTCGCCAGATGGACTATCAACAACATCATATCGGACATAAGACTCCTCCAATCTCAATTTAGCAACGTTTAATATCAACATGTTTTCAGGAAGGAAACAAAGTGGCCGATCTGCTTGCTAATCTTGGAGTCTCATAACAAATCAACAACAATGGATAGGGAATCTTCCTAAATTAATTCTAAAAGTCATTAAGGATGACTTTCATAAAAATTGTGAAGTTTTGCATGTATGTGTATGGTATGCATCTCTTCTCATGATTACTTGAGAGTTATATTTTTTGTCGGTATGCTTTCCCATCACTTAACGATGATCACATTTATGATGATTGCAAAGTTTATTTTATTGATTATCTTCATCGCACGTGGGAAGCCGAGCAAGCAAAATTTGAATCATTAATGCAAATTTTCAAAATAATAAGTAAGCGTCTTGATTCTCATGCGGGCACTTATCAATAGGGGTTCAAGTTTATTTATTTATACCCATGTTAAAGCTTCATTTCATGTTACTTGTTCTAATTGTTGTCTCTATTTATCAATTATGGTAAATATGGAGGGTGCCTTGGTTTAACTTGAGCCTGCGAACTGCGATGAACTCAAAAAGGATGAAGCGGTCTGGAAAATCCTGGTGGAGAAAGAGGTGGCGAATTTCATTGAAAGAATCTCAGGACACTCTATAGTGGTTTCTAGCACAGTGTTATGTCCTCCTGAAGTAGAGTTATATTCGTGTGGGCAAAACGAGGTTTGAAATTTTGGAGGAGAGCATTGCCGAAGCGATAGGGCTTCCCAACGTTTATTTTAAGAGGTATCTTAAGGTAGAAATGGTGGATTTTTTGGCTAAAAGGAAAGAGAAATATTTCATTTACAAGTCGGGATGTGAAAGAATCTCTCTTAAGGAGCTCTGGGATCGAGTAGTTGAACATATTATGAGGTACATTACTTTGGAGGGTAGATACAAACTAGTTTACGAGTCCCAACTCTTTATCTTGGCTCACTTCCATAATGGGGGTAAGGTTAATCTTTCCAACTTTCTTTATCAGTCTCTGGTATTATCCATCCAAAAGGAAAGAGCAGGTGAAGGTAATTTACTTCACCAAGGTCTTATTTATCTTCTCTTTAAGCATGTTGCGGATGCTTGTGCCATGATTCACTTTCCCACCATCATTGGCTAGGCTCGGTCACCACCGCCCCCCCTCCTCCTCCTCCTCCTCGCCTTCCACTCACCACCTCCATTGCCACCTGAATCCCCCACCTTCCTTTGACTGAAGTGGAAATTACTAGTCATCGCGTTGTTTCTGCCTCTTCTCCCCTCCGCTTGCTCTTCACCCCCACTCTTGGATTCTACCACCCCGATTGTTGCTCCCCATCTCCCCCTCTCATGTTTCTGTGAGTGTTGTTCCTCCTAGGATGGATGCTTCGGATACTGTAAAAGATGACCCAATTCCCAAGATTTTTCTTAGACTAACTAATGCCTACCCGGAATCCCCGACTCACTCTAGTTCTAGGGGAAAATTGGAAGTTTATGAGGAGATGGAAGAGGAATCTGGTTTTGAAGCGAGGAAGATGCTACGGAAGAAGAAGACTATGCTGAGGAGGATGTCGCTGAGGATGTCACTGAGGAAATTGTCGAAGATGTTGCTTTAAGGAAGAAGTTGTTGAGGACTGTGCAGAGGATGTTGCTGAGGACGTGCCCACCCAGGATGTTGATTTGGAACCCAATGTTGCTACTAACAAGCGTGCGGAAGCTACCGTGGAACTAATTCATGGCATTCTTGGTAACATTACCACTGTTTTTAATGTCATTAAGAATGGAAAATCACTATGGATGCCACCTGGCTCCATCTTCAAAATAGTTGTAAGGATTTGTTAAATGTTGTTGAAACCTTTGTTAGCAAAATCGAGGACTCTGTTGTGAAGGATGGTATTAACAAACTTAAAAATAATATACCTATATAGCCCGGGGTGTGGGCTTTTTGTGAACTTTTTAGATTATGGTTTACTTTTTGTCGTTAGGCTAGCTACTCTTATGTCATATCAAGTTTATCTGGTTGGTAAGGGTCATATGTAACAAGGATGTGGGTCCTATCAAAACCCTCACTTTTTACCATAATCCAAAAACATGGCTGAATACGAAGCTCTCATCATCAATCTTCAAACTACTATCATGTTTGGCATTCAAATTATGGACATCTATGGAGACTCTCAACTCGTCATCAACCAAATCAAAGGAATTTATCAATGCAAGAATGAAACTTTATAAAAATATAAAAAACATTGTTGAATTCCTCTTAGAATCCTTTGATCAATACACCATCCAAATAGTTCCACGATCTTCCAATAAATTCGCGAGACATTGTGGCTTCTCTTGTGGCACTTATTGCATTATCAACTAACGATTCCAAATTGTTCGTTGTTGTGCATAGACTTGATCAACCATCTCACACCAACAAACTCCCCTCTATTAACCTTATTGAAGACAATCAAACAGACCTCTAGTACACTCAAATCTATGACTACCTTTCTCAATCAAAAATTCCCTCCGATCTATCTAAAATTCCAAGCAATCTTTTCTTCAATGCGTTACTCGATATGTCATTGTAGGTGGTGTCCTCTACAAACGTGAGTTTCATGGCCTCTTACTATGATGACTCAAATCTCATAAATCCACTAAAGTTATCTAAGAAGTCCATGACAGGTATGTGTGGTGGACACTTCAATGGTATGGTTGTTAAATGTGTCCTATGGATGGGCTATTACTGGTCCACCCTTAATTAAGATTATTGCGCATACATCAAGAAATGTGTTAAATGTCAACAACATTCTAATCTCACTCACATTCCAAGTTAGGCCCTACAACCCACTCAAGATTTATGGACTTTCTTGCAATGGGAACTTGACCTCATTGGCCTCATCAACCCACGTTATGATGCCGCTCTATCATCATCGCTACTAAATATTTCACTAAATGGGTAGAGGTTATTCCTTTGGTCTCTACTAAAGAAAATAAAATTGTCGATTTCATCTATCAACATATCATATGTCGCTTCGACATCCCTCATAAGCTCATCACTAATAATGGAAAGTCTTTCAAAAACAAGGAAGTGAAGAAATTATGTGACACTTTCAACATCAAGCTAAGATTTTCATCACCTTATTATCCAAAAGCAAATGGACAAGCAAAATCTTCTAACAAAACACTCAATAAAATCCTCATGAAAATCATTGACCAAGCGGCAGAATTGGCATCTCCAAATCCCATTTGCTTTATGGGCTTATTAAATTAGCATCCATACTCCTACGGTGCACTACGCCCTTCTCTTTAGTCTACGGCTCCAAGGTGGTTCTACCCCTTGAAGTTCAAATTCCATCACTTTGTATGTCCCTCAGAGATTTTATCTTTGATGAGGATTATCATTAATAACGTCTAGCACAACTCAAATTGTTAGATGAACGCCACCTAACATCCCTCGAACATCATCATGTCTATCAAAAACACATCAAACAAGCATACAAAAAACATGTCAAAGAGTGTGACTTCAACATTGGTGATCTTGTCCTCAAATAAAATCAAAATGTCACTACTTATGGAAAGAGTAAACGTGGAAAGTTTTCCCCTAACTAGATCGGTCCATATGTCATCACTCACAAGTATGGGTCGGGAGCCTATCGTTTAGCCTCCCTTGATGGTAAACCTAAAAGGAACCTCTAAATGCCTTGCACGTGTTGCCTTTCTACTATTAACACATCTACCTTCATGACATTAGTCACATCAAAGATCTCTTCCACCACTAGCCTATCATTCATTGTCGTAATGATTTGGAAGCATGTGGTCTACCGTCAGTATCTTATAATCATGACCTTAAAGATGAACACCATGGCTTTGTTCATCACATCTTCCACATGGACAAGTTCCTCCTTAGCAGAACCCCACAATCATTACTCTCATCTTTCCCTTGTCTACCATCTGAAAACATGTTAAGGGGTGCACATGTGTGGTTTTTACACACATCTTTTCCCCTCCTCAAGATGGTTTATTAGGCCTACCCTTAGCTTGAAAATAAAAAGTCAAAAATATACATTTAGATACATACTTATTAAAAATATACATTGATCCCTTAAAGGAAAACTATTAATATCAAAATATAGATTGATCCCTCGAAGGACAATTGTCAATCAAAATATAGATTGATCCCATTAAGGATGATTACTTATCAAAATCAAACCAAAAATTGTAGACCACTCCCTCAAAGGATTACTATCTATATCATTAAAAAAGGCTTCTTGCATTGATCAACCTTCATATCGAAGTTAAATATCAAAAGCATCCTAGGAAATCTTCTCGCATTGATCAAATTTCTTGTCAATAACAAAATTTCCGCATCGATCAATTTGCACAATAAATCTAGTTGTGGCATAAGTCTATAAGCTATTAAAAGATAACCTACTCCTCCCTATACAAACTGCATATGACAACCCTTCCCATGTTCCAGAAGGTATACAAGTTCATTCTCATCTATATCCAAGATCCTACATGTGACTAATTATTGTTAGTTATATGTTAACATTTGTTACAAGGCCTCAAGTGCATTGTTACATTTAATTTACCATCACATTACATATGAATCAAATCCAGTTTAAAAAAAAAACATTTCACATTTATTCTTAACCATGATTAAAAGTACATTTTGAAACACATATATCAAGATCAATAATTTAGAGTCACGTCATATTAACTTTGAAACATTACATCAAATATCTACACATCTAACATCATATCAAACACATCTAAGCTAATCAAATATCTCAAAACATCCCATCACAAATTCATATACAACATCAAGATCAAGATAAATCAACAACATATAACATCAAAATCACATATATATATATGTTTATATAAAATGCCTCCAAAGCTTATATACAAAATCATTTATATCTTATTCATGTACAAAACCCACATACTATGTGGTAAAATAAAAATCGACACTCGATCACCACCTTGGCCTCTTGTAGCTCCTCCATCGGCTTTGGATCTCTTTGTGGTTATGTGACACTTCATGTGCTCGTTAATGTAGCTGTCGAGTCAATCTATGCTCATTCACTCTTTGCTCAACATACATGCGTGGCACACCATGAAGGCACTTTGTCACAAGATGCTTGTAATATCTCATCTCCTCACCCAATGATCTATACTTCTCAACCGTCATAAAACTAGGAGGCCCCATCTTCCCTCCTTCCATCGACACTCCACCCACAGGTACCACTTCCTACCCTACACTAGGTACCGCACCCTACCCACACTCCCATTTACCTCTAAAGTTATACCCACCTCTCCATACTTCACCTATAGCGCCTCCCGCCACCAGCTGATATAGCAATCTCGCTATTGTAAAATAAGTATCACACTCTTGGCATGTCTCGATTTATCTCTTATTATAGCTTGTTGCACTCTAGTGAGTAGTGTCACACTTGACCACTAACCTATCTCTCTCCTACTATAAAGTATCATAAGCTTCCTATAACCTAACTATCTTATCTCCACCATCACCTTCCTCCTCCTCTACACCCATTTGTCACCTCCCACTTTATCTTTATGAGCCAGACCCACATATTGTGTCCACCACTCACTAAATCCCCCACCACCCCAGCATCATCCACATCCACTACCTCCTCGCTCCTTGCCTCTTTAATAAACCACCCTGCCTCATCTACGACCGGTGTGGGAAAGTCCCTCTAAATAATAATGTCAATATACTGATTAGCTCACTAGGTATCTATTGTGGAAACCCAAACTATCTCTGCACTCGAGGAACTAAAATACCTCTATCATCTCTTCCCTTCACCCTTGCACCCACCGCACCCTCCTCAACCCCACCAACCCAAAGATCTATCCCTTTCCATGTACAACGTATTTCACATAAGGTCTATATACTACATCATATATGGATATAATCCATATTTGATCAACATGATAGTTTCGATCTCTCTCAA
Organism: Taxus wallichiana var. yunnanensis; assembly: GCA_018340775.1. NCBI lineage: Eukaryota > Viridiplantae > Streptophyta > Pinopsida > Cupressales > Taxaceae > Taxus > Taxus wallichiana. The sequence continues at coordinate 251,210,340 of CM031238.1, read as the reverse complement.
CCCCATAATCTCTCATCCAATCAAAATTCCATCTCATGAATCCCACTACATACTTTGTTGGATCACTTGCCCTCCAAGGTAGTCCTGGTGGCCTCACAATGGCTATATGCTTGTAGACCTAAAAATGCAATAGAAACCCCACATCCAATCCAAATCTCCTCCCTATAACAAACATCCAAAGCTCATGGTAAACTTGAGCCAATAATGCACAACCCCATGCATATACTGATCGATGCTCCATGAAATCTACAACAACACCCACAAGTGTCAAGGAAATCTACCACCCCACGATCGGGCGGTGCATAACATGATGTAGCCAACATCATTATTGACATTAGTTAGTAACTCGGTGAATTTGCATCATAATAAGTCTCAATGTGAAAAACTTCAGCTATATATCTAATTTCTGGGCATCATCACCATATAGCCGCCTCATAGTATCAAGATGGGCCTCTCGGGTAATCGATACTACCTTCTCACCCTGGATTGGTAATCTCGGGATCTTGTATATGTTCCCCAAGGTGATCGATCATCTCATCGGTGTAGAACCATAATGTCCCAATGCTCGGATCCCATTTATAAATTGAAGATATCATCACCTTGCATCTGAGGAATCCATTGGTAATGGTAGAATCTTCCTAATCCAATGGTCATCAAATGGGCCCACTATACATCGGTTACATCACCTTGGATCCTCTCAAACATCTTTGGGACTCTATCACAAAGGTAAATAGTCTCCCTCACCTACAAAACACATATCAATGAACAATGTCATCAAAATTTAAAACAATAGCCACTTATCACAAATCAACAATGTTTACACTAAACTAATTGACATCAATCCAATCGATCATTGTCAATCGTCATAATCGGCGTCGATCAAGTGTTCATGCCCCAAAATTTCAAAAAAGCACAATTTTTTTACAAAAATCTCAAAACGAAATACAAATTCAAGCTTACATACCCCTCTCATAGTCCTCTACATCTTCCTGTCATTGCTTCTCACCTCCATCTCTCAAAAGCACTAAAAACAATCACTTAAAGCTCTCAAATCACACTTAGACGCGTTGCAATGAACTATTTTTGTGACATGCGGGGCTTATATATTTGCCTTTTTGGGAATCATCGGTGATCGAAACCACCGCTGATTGTTGTCCAAATGCCGACGATCCATAATCGCCACCAATTTCAGCCATTTGTATACAACTTATCAATTTTGGTCACCTCAATCTCTCTTATCACATCACAACTTAAAAAAAAAAGATTCATACATCACGACTTGAACATGCTCATAACCCCTTCAAAACTTTGTTTTGACCGTGCATCACAACTTGAAACACCTTACGGATGTTGCCCTTAATCCTTTGGTCCCACGACTTCACACATCCCCACGAGAACACTCCCTTTGGACCCTCTCCATGTAGTAGTCTTCCCAAAGCACGTGACTGTAGGTGGTCCACATTAACGTCGTCCACCAAAGGCCATATAATGTACCTGCCAAGTGTCTCCAAGATTACTACCATCTATACAAACCTCTCTAGCATGGTCATTTCGGACTACAAGCAAATATTAGAACATCTTAAAGAAAACCTATCCAAATAATTCATCTCTCTTCAATCCAATGACCAACAACATTTAGTCATTGACTTGAGGGGGCAAACAATATCACAATATCCTTATCGTGAAATTATGGCAATCTTGTGTTATTTTTTGTCTCACAGTCTGTGCCTACAGACAACTCAACAAAAAGGGGCAAATGTAGACATTGCCTTTTTCACCCCTAGGTGACCTAACACATATTAAGCACATTATCATAAACATCATTATTATCACTATCCTAAGTACACTTCAAAATCATTGTCGTAAAATCTAAATCACCTGCGTAAAACATATTTACCCTTCCCTAACCACCCAAAACCAACCTAACCTATTTATCCTACCCATCCTAACCCCTAACCTCTCATAACTTGAATCCCTAACCTCCCACCATCTATCCAACAACCTAACATCTCAGATGGCAAGTGGTTTCAACCATTTTCCATCTTTTCCTGTTGGTTTGTAACTTCTTGGGACAAATCGATGGCGATCCACGATCATCAACAATTGTTGCGAACGTCATCAATCCTATTTAGCCAACCTATGGCTCCCTTGCCCGATTAGTTAAAATCTGCGTTTGAGGACAAATGTTGCACTTGTGACAACATCACTACACTCAATATTATCAACACTATGTTGCATAAACAATTATCAAGGTTAGTACCTCCTTTTTTGTCATTTTATCATCTTGTTTTACATTAGTTATAGTCCACAATTTGTCGTTAATATCATCTTGCATAGTATTCTTAAGCCTTGCTTCTTATTCAATCATTAGCCAACCTTTTGAATAATTTGCAATACCCACGAGAGATTGTCGCCGATGCCCGATTGCCATCGATTGGTCCTCCTTGACCTCTTTTCCCTTCATTACCCTTCTAAACACTTCCAAATCTCCATTTTCAAAGTCTTACAAGTTCCTAAACACCTCCTAGTTTACCTCTATGCTATCAAACCCCTTTTTATCAATCAAGTACATGTTTTAATATTATTTTATCAAAATAAGCAATTTTCTCCCCAATCGTCATTGACTCCTGATCATCATTGATCGGTTTCCATAACCTTTTGCTTTCTCATTATCCTAAAACACATCTAAATTTATATTTTTCGGTCTCATATGTTCTTAGACTCCTCATAATTCGCCTTAGCATTATTACTCTCTTTACTAGCACTTATTATTATTTATTTTATTCATCCTTCATTGAAACAAGAATTTTATCTTTGATCATCGTCAATCCTTGCCATTTCTAGCATTATCATATTTATATCAATCTAATTTTGTTCCAACAAGTTATTTGTAAGACGTATCTTGCGTAAATGATTGTTTCAGTTTGTCACACCCTATCTCTAGTATATACGCCCTTCCAATTGTCTAATGGTTGTTTGTGTGGGAACAATTTGACATTGTTCACAAACTCAACTTGTGCACCATCACACTCTCTCCCATCATCAAGGATTAGATAGAAATCATTCAAGAAGAGTGAGAATCTGTTTGAAGAATTTTGGTACTACTTCAGGACTTTGAGCTTGCTAATGCCTTATCCTAGGCCACTTACGAAGTTGAACATGGCCTCACTATCCCTCTCAATTTTTAAACCATTGATTATCATTTTATCTTATCATTATCAAAGAAAATTAATTATATCAAACAAGATGACACCCTTTGAGGAAGCCCTTTGGATTCTTAGGATCGACATTTGTTGAGAAAATCATTATCATCTTTTTCTAATATATTTTTCTTAGTTGTCTTTGCATACAAGTCTTCTCACTTGGCGAAAGGAGGAACCTCTCCCATTTGTCACATATTCTACCATCCCGACATTACGATTGTCGGTGCAGGTATCGGTAAACCCTACTTATTTGAGTTTTTGGTATTTTCAGCATTCATATCACCTAACTGAAAACACCTTAAACAAAATGATATGTGATCATTTTGAGCTCATTTCATCCATTTACTATTTTTAGCATGTTCATCATGATTGTCTAGTTTTTGCCAGTTTCACCAATCTGCCTCTTTTTTAGTGTCTTGAACATGGGGGATGAAATGAGGTATCCAAATTCACATTTTTCTTGAACTTACTATTATTAGTAAGTGATCCAATGGAGACTTACTAAAAATAGAAAGCAGTCTTCCCCAGTGTCGGATTCAAATAAAAGCAATTGCAGAAGTTTATATTTACATTCGGGCCTTTACTTTGCAATTTTTGTAGGATTCTAATCACCAGGTTTGTGTAGATCTAAAAATGGATATTTTTAGCTGAAAATTTCATATGGATGTAGAAAATGGAAGGGATCATTAATGGAGGCATGTAGATACTCCCCTTAAAGGCGTTTTTGTAAGGATTTTATAGTCTGGATTTCATGGCAATTGGAGCAGGGGTTTGGGAGAAATGAGCAAATTTGTGTTTTGGAGCATGAGGGTTTTTGGAAATTTTGGTAGCATAATAGAAAGGGAGCACGTGAAGAGGGGGTTAAAAACATGAAAATGGGATTTAAAATGATGAATTATGGGTTTCATACTTACTCCTCTTCATAAACCTAGCTAACCCATGTTTTAACTCACCCTGCTTAACCCGGGTTAGATGAGACTCAAGGATGGGGTTAAAACTTTCTAAATGGGTATTAGACCCCCTCATATCCCTTACCACATTTAGTAAGGGAAAAAGGGACATCAGGGGTGTAAAAATGTGCATAGGGTAGGAGCATCATGAAGAAGGGGCCAAAATTTGTTATGAAGGTGAGTTGAAAACACTTCCCTAACACCCCAGTTTGTAACTTAAGTGACAAAATTCTCCCTCCTCCTTGGTGGCACATTATTGTGCCCCCATTTCCCTTTATAAAGGGACATTACCCTCTTACAAGTGTGCATAGGGTCAGTTCATCATGAGAAAGGGGTAGGTGGGGTTAGGTAAGAGGAAGACTTTTCCTAACCACCCAAGTTGTCACTTAAGTGACACAACTTTTAATTCTCCTTGGTGGCACACACCTGAGTGTCCCTAATTTCCATTTTGAATTTGGTCAAAGGTAAAAAGGGACATCAAGGGTCTCCAATTGTGTATTTTCCAAAAATAGATGTTTGCCTTCACCGAACACTACCTGAAATAGCTATCCGAGCCCATTTTCTCGCCACCGAGCCAAGAGTAAACTTCCAAGGAAAACCTTATATGATTTTGACTCCAAAAGGGATTATGAGAAAATTAATACCATTTTTAGGATCCAATTATGCCTAAGATTTTCCATTTTTTCCCTTTTTCAATTCTGCCCGAGCTTATGCGTTGGTGAAAGAAATTGCCACCAAAGTTCATGATGATCAAAAGAAGAACCAAAACCTTGGATGTGAAGGGGGCTTATATATGTCACATTTAAATCTTAATTAGGTCTCAACTCTCCTTAGAACTCCCATAATCCTTAGTTGAATCTTCACCAGGATTGAAGGTCTTTATTACACTATCGAGACAATATCTCTTCAATCCCACCTTCTCTCTAGGGTTTTCTTCTTATGCTTTGTCACTCGTAGTGGTTGTTTTGGTTCCTTTGAGTACATTGAGCTTCCTCCATCTATTTGTAACTCTTCTAGGTCAATGGTTGAATCTGATAACCCCTTTGCTAACTCATAGAATGTTCCTCTAAAAGACATTGAAACCTCTGATAGCGAGCAATCATACGATGAGGACACTAATGTTGATCAAGAACAATTAGACAAGCTCACTAATTTTCGCCAAGCTTTGTGTGCCAATCCCTCGCATATTCCACATATTCTCAATGTTTTACTTGTTGTCAAACACTCTCAAGATGTTGTTTATGTACCTCTTGTAGGTTCTTCTTTGGCTATCATGGCCTCCACCCAACCTCTCAACATTCCTACTTCCATTCCTATATCTACCGCTCCCCTCCTCCATACCAATGCTTCTAATGCACAACTTGGTTCCTCTTCTAACACTCATGACTTAGCTTCCTTATATCAGGATCTCCAAGTTCAAATCCGTCAACTTCGCTTAACTACTTCATGTGCCACTCCATCTCTTGTTTCATCTTTACTTATTCACACTACTTTTACACCCACCATTTCTTATCCACTTCCTCTAAACTCTTTCACTCCTAAGTTTGCCCATCTTCAATGGCCATGGTGACCCTCAAGAGCATCTCTAAGCTTTTCACTTGGCATGTATAGATTATGTGGATAATCATACATTACTTCATAAGCTATGTCCTAGGAATCTTCAAGATTATGCCATGCGTTTGTTTTACAATCTACCTGTTCATTCACTAACTTCTTTGACGCATCTTGGCGATGCTTTTCTTGCTCACTTTTCAATCAATATCGGCACCAAGATCTCTTATGCGCAACTCACATAAATTAAACAAAGATCTAATGAACATCTAGCTAACTATGTATTATGTTATAAGAACAATCTAGCTAAGATGACTAATGTGCTTGTTGATTCAGAACTACAAGATCTATTTGTTCAAAGTCTCTTACCACCACTTCAGGAGAGTGTCATCTTTGAAACTTCTCCTTCATTTGATCAATTATGTCATATGCTCAAAATTCATTAATGCAAACTTCTATCCATGGGAAAGCTCAAATATCAAGATACTTCTTCATCGATTCTAATAGGTTTCAATCTAAGTCAACATTCAAACCAACTCCTAAGCCCACTGAAGCAAAGGCAATCACAATGTTTCCTCTCCTTCTAAAAATCTTCAATGAAACCTCCAAAGCATACTTTCACTAAATTACCATATGTGCCTCGATTTATATTACCTTAACTCCTTGAAAGCAATTTAATTACTCTTTTACCACCTCTCAATCTTGATCCATCCCGCCCTTATGGCCGCAATTATGAAAAAATTGCTAAATGTGATTATCATCAATGTATTGGACATTCTAATGATAATTTTTTCAAACTTAGGCATCTTATACAAGATCTCATCGAGAATAATTCACTGGAGCTCCCTCCTCCATCTTATTTTCTTCTAAACCGGTCAATGATAACAAAAAGCTCAAAATATTCAATGACCCTTTGCCTAAGCATGACACACAAGCTTTTGACTCTTTTGCTAATCATACATATCATGTTATGCCCCCTCCTTCATCGGGGCCCCTTGACTTTCTTATAGCTTCTACCGATACATCACCACCAACTATTTCATTTCCTTATTACAATTATCATGCAACATTCTCTTCTGATTCACTACACATCAATGCTTTTATTGGTTCATACATTGTTAATAATACTATGATCTATCTAGAGGATCATATTAGTGTGTCCTCTATTGCACTTCTCATGGCTATCAAATGTTCAATTTCTACTATTGCATATCCAGCTCCTAATTCTTTTAGCTACATTGGGTTGCCTATTATAATTGGGCCTCTCACTATGCTTGTGACATTCACTGTGGCATCTTTAATAAAAGGTTGTGACATGTTCTTAGGTCTCCATTGGCTCTATGTCACTCAAGATATTCCCTCCATGCATCCTTTGTGTCTTAAATTCCTTTACAATAGACAAGTTATCACTATTAAAGGTGCTCCATAATGCACACCATTACCTCTACCTCCTCTTGATGAAATTCTTCCACTAACTTCAGCTTCTAGGTCTCCTAGACCTCTCAAATTTAAGGCATATTCTACACCTCATTCTCCTATCTCAGTACATCCTATATGTACATGTCCTACTTCACGATGCTCTCATCCTCATAGGTCCACTAGTCCATCTTGTCAAGCATAAATCCCCTACTCGGAAGTCTCTTCACATAGGTGTTCACCACCTACTTCACCTCACAAGTCTTCTTCACATAGGTTCTCATCACATCCTTCACCTCATAGGTCTACTTCATATAGGTGTTCACCACCTTTTCATCACATCGCTTCCTTCGAATATACATTGTCCTTCTCATACACCATGGATCTTAGAGCATTGTCACACGCCTTTATCTCCTTAGACATTGGGTGGAGGATCCTTGCCCTTCACTTTCATTGGATAGCTTATTTTCATCACACACTTGGGGGCATCACACTTTATTCCCCCTTTAATCATTACCAATTCTTTCTAGTCTCTACACATACACATTATGCTCTGTGTTTTGCATCTAGTCTCTCTTTCACATCTTGATACACACTTTGCATCATCATTACCCTATGATGCACTCTAGTTCCACAGTTCATACTCGATTGCTGAGGGTCTAAGTTTGAAATGAACCTCACCACATTCACTTTTCACGCTCTACGCTTCATATTCCATTCTATCTAGCACACATTTTCAAACCATTTCTCGATGACACACTCTTATTCTATGGTTCATTTTTTATTGTTGAGGGGTTTTTTTATAAATGAACCTCATCTCAAATCATCCATATTTATTAGGGGGTGCGTTTCTCCTATCACATTCACATTGCATACTATTTCATCTCACTCATACATTGCATACTACATATCTTGGTCGTATTTATTCTCGTTTACTTATACTTATATGTACACTTTGTTTCCCATGCTAGATGATACTTAGCATGTCAATATCTTTTCTATATACACATGCACATTTACTTGTTCTCTAGTTGTGAATGCAGATCTCTTACAAGTCCTTATGCGCTATAATGATGCTTGGCACTGTACCTCTTACCGGTCCCATCAAGGCTCCTAGGGGCATTTACTTTCTAGCACATCACTTATTCCATTGATACATACATGCTTTGACATACTCTTATCTTCCTAACATGCTAATCGGTGCTTCATGTGTAGCATTTGCTTTGCAAGACTATATGCCACCATGGTTGTCTGATACATCTTTGCTTGTCATTGCTTTATACTTATATGCCATTGTTTGTGGGCTATACCTTATGTCTTTGTTTGATCACTGTTTGTATGCTTTTGACTACTTTGACCCTGATTGTCTTGTGACATTGTGAGTGATGTCCCATGTTTGAAACCTACTTTTCACATTCTATCTTATATACACATTTGCTTGTTATATTGTTTTTCTATGATATGCTTGCTACTTTTGCTACTAACACATGTATCTAGCCACTTTTTTTTCATGTGCCTTGGTTTCTACAATGCACATCCCCCCCCTAAGGATATTGTTCAGATCAACATCAAGGCCTCTCTTTTGGGTCACACACTCCTACCGACATCGTATGCACCCCAAAAAGGGGGGCATAAATTGGGTGAACAAATCACCCCATAAAAAACTCGACTTAGCTATAACATAATACAATACAACACAAAATCGGAATGGGAAGGTAGTTAAAAAACAACCCAAAATCTGACTTGGGTCCTCAGCACAACATAGACACCAATGCCTAGGCTTAGACAAGAGTTCTTAGGCACCTATGTCCTCCCTGGCACTAATGTCCTGGGGGAGATACAATCGGTTTCTCGGATCAACACACATTCACAACAACTTAAAGAGCAGTTTGGCACAATGATGTCGAGGCACAATCCTCCAACAAACATAATACATTTTATCTCCTACATTCAATTCAATCGGTATATTCTAACAAATCGGGACAACAAGAACAAAACAGGGACACACCATCTATAGTGGTGTTTATCGAGCAAATTCATGGAAGGAGAGTAACACTAGACCTCTCTCCCCAACACTTGCTCTTTGGCATGAGATCACCCAAAAACTCATTCTACACAACATTTTTAGGACACTTTTCTATCCTTTTACACTCTTTTACATCAGTGCACACTTTCCTTTTTACATGCTTTTTCATACTTATGCATATTTTTCACATACACAAATTTGACTACATTTTTACTTTTCTTTTTGCAGGTCCATCCTTATAAGAAACAAAAACAACAAGCACAACATAGTACAACGCATACACTTTACCCCTAGGGTCACGTTCTCTTCCTAGTTTCCATGATTAATTTTTGCATCATTCCACATTTCACTTGTCCACTTGGCACGTTCTTTGTCGCATGTTCTACATGGTTATTAGGTATGAATCTTCTATCTACTTTATGCTATCAAGTATTCACTCAACAACATAAAGTGGGGAAAATGTAGACAAAATCACACACTTTTGTATATTTCTAGGTCCTAAATACATACTAGCATTCATATGATTCCTAAGAAAGAAATTAGTAATTGATGACAGTCTTTGGCCTCTTTTCTTTGTTTCTTGCTTTGTATTTGGTCTTTTATACCCCACATCCCAATCGATATTTTTCTTATTTATCTTTTATGGCTCCAGACACCAACGCCTAGCTAGGATAGGAGCGCTCAGGCACCCCTGCCCCCTCTGGGTGCCCCTGACCCTTTTCCACCTGCTCACTTCTTTTGGGTCTCTTTTATCTCTTAAGCACCTTTTTCACTTATGGTCCAACCTTCCAGGATGTCAATTATGAAATTCAAACAAGGGAATCATATAAATACATAGTTATGTGTTCAAAATCGGGACCAAGCACTAAACATATACTATCATCACCTAAGATTGCATCCAAAGGCACCTAAAGCACTTCAAGACATCCATCTAGCATCCATTCAAGGGACAAGGGATTGTATTTTCTCATACACAACATAGGAAGGGGAAGTTCTTTATTCCATCCACACATTCTATCACATTGCTACATCTAGCTATAACCCGCTATCAAATGCACTTGCACAAGGGCATCCTAGGGCATGGTTATTTCACACACTAACCATAAGTAGATGGAGTATGAGATGTAGTGCAACGTTCGGTGTTAATTTCATTCTCGGGGTCACCGGCTGGGTCGGTTTGACTCCATATTTTACATCTTTCTTTTTTGGATTTGATGTGGTTTGTGGGATTTTACAGGTGATATTTGTTTTGTAGGTTATAGTACCCTTGGCGATGAAAGAGTGACACACGGTGCAATCAACATGGAACATTTACGATATTTGTGCAACACTATAAAAATTAGATTCCGACCATTTGCACAATCACAAGCACCCAATGAGGTCTCCAACGCCCTGTCGTCCAACCGTGGGTGCTGTGTTTGACCATATTCCCGCACCCAAAATTTATCCACGAGCATTGACGACCCTATTCACTTCCTATTTAACAATCTTCCCGGTCTAAAATATTCCCGGATCAATTGTTAATCAGCTAAGTCATTCTTTCTATACCTCGTGCTTAAGGTTTTGTACTTTATTTGTGCATTGCTTATGTCATATTGTATTAGCAATTGTATATCATAGTTTACATTCAATTACTCTACAATTAGGGTTTTACTAAAAGCTTGTTTTTGTCAAATCACCATTAGGGACTCCATTAAATATTATCTTGAGCTTTTATTGAAGCTTCCACCTTGTCTAAGAAATGCTAGGAATTCTTCTTTTTGTAAGCGGAGGGTGTGTGAGCTAAACATTGATGTAGTTGGGATCTTTGGACCCTTTTTAAGTCATTTAGCTATTATGGAAAGTTTACTAAAGCTTGAAGCTCGGGAGAAGAGATTAATGAGAAGCTCAAAGCTTTATAAATTTGGTGAAGAGGTCATGGAGCATGGAAAATATACATTGACAAAATCTTGCTTAAAGTTCAAATTTCACTCAACATATACCTTTACCAAAAATATGAGTATTTGTGGTTTGATAAGAAAAGAAAAATGTTCCCATGGAAGGTATGTACACCTTGAAGAGAATGCAAAAATTCTATCCATTTATGTGTAGTCACTAAATCACACACTTAATATGAGCATCTAGCCTCTAAATATATCATATATATGCATGATTCCCATGCAAGAGAATTACTCATTAACACCCCTTTACTTTGCTTTGACATTGTTTTTATCCTTTTCATCTTTATTGCTTGCAATTTTTGATTGACAACTTATAGTTTTGGCTACCAACCAACATCCTACTTAGCTTTTAATTTCACTATTTGACCTTTTGAGCACCATGTACATGATTTCCCATTAGGGATAGGAGCACATGAGCACTATTGTCCCCTATGGGAACCTTTGTCCTCTTTATCTTTTTTTTTATCTTTCAAATGTTACTTCTCTCTTGTCTTCTTTTATCGCCCTTGGTAGGCATTTCACTTGATAATGATGAAATTTAAGCAAAGTAATCATATATATATGTGTGTGTCGTATTTAACCTCATTATGGGGCAAGCATTCAAGAGGCACATAAATCTACAATGAGCTAATATTTTCTATCTACTACATCAAGGACTATGTTTTGACTTGCATACTTCATTACATAGAGGGAGCTATTCTAAATTCTATACCACACATTTTGCATTGGGAAAAAGTAGTTGTAGCCCACTATTCTTTGTGCGACTAACACCAGGTAATCCTAACTCAAGGGACACTATTCCAATCAATCACACACACACACACACACACACACACACACACACTATAACTACATTATGTTAGAAATGTAGTGTAGTGCTCCGTGACAATCACAATGGGGTGATTGGTGAGGTTAGTCGACTCAAGAATATGCATTATTTATTAATCTAATGTGTGCTTGAGTATTGTGTAGGTAGCTAGGGTTTCTTTTGCATGTATAGGTGTGACAGAGCGAGATTGTAGTGAGCCTAACATGACCTACAACAAACTAAAGGAAATAAGAAGTAACACATAAAGAACTTGAGTTGAAGCTATTCTATAGACACCAACGCCTAAAACAAACACAAACACCTGTGTGGCCCCCTGTCCCATTCCGTGTGCTCTGTCCCTAAGATCGTCACTTTCCGTGAATCGGACACAAAGCTTACATATTCTAGGATTAGCGCCTGACCATTTACCACCCAAAATCAATTCAAACCTACATTAGAAGTTGAGTCATTCTATAAAACCTATCTAGCACTCTTGTTTGTATTCCATCTACTTGATCTTGCATGTTTACTATTTTATCTATCTCGATCAACAATGCCCTTACATTAGATTTTGATTTTATTAAATCATTTGGTGAACCCGATCCCTTTCACTCTTATCTTGTCATATCCCTTTCCATAATGGCTAGTACTTCTTGGGACTTTTCTAGTGAGGATCTTAATGAACTCAATTCTTATCTTGTTGAACACCCTTAAAACCTACATTTGTTACTTTTTGCTACTCGCGATGAAACCCAAAGGATTGTCACCTTTTATCCTCTTGTACCACTATTTATACTACTACCACATCATTTATTCCTCTTTCCTCCACTCCTACGAATGCAGGAAATTCTACCTATCATATTCCTACTTCCACACCCAATCCTAATATTTCTTCCCCTCTTATTTCACACATTCAACCTAGTTATTCTTCGGGCATTAAAGCTTTGGAGTCCCTTTAACATGATTTGCAAGCACAAATTCATCAACTATGACAATCTACTAATTCTTCATCTCCATCCCTTGATTTTTCACTTCTTCTTCATAGTCCTCTTGCACATGAAGTGTCTTCTTATCCACTCCCTGCCAATTTTTCTTCACCAAAGTTTCCTTTATTCGATGGCCATGGTGATCCCAACAAGATCTTAGATCTTTTCATGTTGCTTTCCTAGACTATGCATGTGATGACACCCTCTTGACCAAGTTGTTTCCTAGGAGCTTACATGATTATGCTTTGTGATGGTTCTATGACTTGCCCTTGCATTCTATTAAATCATTTACTACTCTTGCTGATTTGTTTTTAGCTCATTTTTCTATGAATATTGGAACAAAAATATCTTATGCAAAAATGACTAAAATTAAACAAGGGTCCAATGAACATCATAGTGATTATATATTGTGTTACAAGAACAATCTCTCTAAAATGAACAATGTATTAGTTGAATATGAACTGTGAGATCTTTCTATTCAAAGTATGTTGCCTCCTCTGCAAGAATGTGCACTTTTTGATTCCTATCATTCCTTTCACCATCTATGCCACACCTTTAAGACTCATGAGACTAAGCTATTTTCTTTAGGCAAACTCAAATATGGTTTTAATACTTCTAGTCATTTTTCTTCTAAATTTCCAGAAAGGTTCCTTTTAAGCCCAAGTCTAATGATGTTAAGCCTACTATTAATGTTGTTTTTCAACCTCCTAAGCTTCATATCCAAGCCCCTCGGCATATATTTACTCAATTGCCTTATCCTCCTCTCAAGTGTGATCCTAATAGGCCCGATGGCAAGAATTTTAATGAGCATGCACGTTATGATTACCATAGATGTAATGGCCATTCTATTGACAAGTGTTTCAATATTTTCCATTTGATTCAATATCTCATTAACAATAATGATATCTAGTTATCTTAATCCACTACTTCTAATTCTAAATCTATCAATGATAATGGTAAGTTAAAAATCTTCAATGACCCATTACCTAAGCATGACAAGTCGGACCCAAGTAATCTTCCAATAATACTTACCACACAAAGGCCTCCCGATTCTTTAGATCATACTCTTGGATTCCTTGTTGGTGTATTCTTGATCTCCCATCACTTGTTATTCACTGATCCTAATTTTCATGCCTCGTTATCCTCCCATATATTACATATCAATGCTTCTTTTGGGCTCCATGTCATCAATAATGTTATGGTCCTTCCCACATTCAAGCATAATGCAAGTTCATTATATTTCTTGCACTCAATTGGCTTCCCTTTATCTTAGATGACACACGTGTCTCCCACTTTTCACGCCCATGTTATTCTATCCATTACTATCGGGCCTCATACTATTTCTATGCCATTTACTGTTGGTTCTACTATTACACATTGTGACATGGTCCTAGGACTCCCTTAGCTTCGAGATACTAAAGACATGCCTTTTATTGTTCATTTGGGCCTTAAGTTCATCCATGAGCGACATCTTATCACTATTTGAGGCATTCCACCACAAACACCTTTGTCCTTGGCTCCTCCGGCCATCCCATATTTAGTTACTCCTACTCCTAGTGCATCTTCTCCTATTTATGATGGCTCTTTATCCTTAACACCTCATATGGTATCTGGAGCCCTTGCTCCTCTTACGACACCTTTTACACATCCATCTCAATTTCCTTCACACATGGCTACTACTCATAGGCCTCGTCACATCTATAGATCCAATAGCCCACCTCATAAGAGTAGCTTATATGCTTCGCATGCTCCATCTAGACATATTCACGTTCTGTTTCTCAATGACTCGGTCTAGACCTCTCTCATATACTTAGCCTCATGTGCTCTCACATGACCATCGAGATCCTAGATCATGTTCACATTCATAATTCTTTTACATCAAATGATCGTGATACCTTGCCTAGTTTTCTTATTTCATATATCCTTTTAGCATTTATATTTGGGGGAATCCTAATTCCCCCACACCACCCGATGATGCACTCTTATTCCTGGTTCGTACTTTCATTTGTTGAAGGCATCCTTACATAGACCTCAAATTGCACACACACATCGGGGGACATCCTTGTTCCTCCCTTCTAGTTGTTTTCTTAACACAGTTACACTTAAAAATCCAAAAACATGTTTTCTTAGATCTTGATTGGATGTACTCTTGCTTCCTTATACTACTATATGTTGCACCTTTGTTTATCATGTTATTATGGTTCATAATATGCTTTATCATTTTTCATACACACATGTGCATTCACAAAATATCTTGAGGTGAATGCAGGTCACTTATAGGTTGTTACATGATGTATGATGCTTGGTCTTATCCATTACTAGTCCAACTAAGGATCACGGAGGCATATACCTTCTATCACTTCTATTAGGTTATATCATTAACAATATTACACATTTTCATTCATTTATTATATTTCCACATACTATTTATATTTCTTAACATGTTAACGGGTGCTTCATGTGTAGCATTTACCTTGTAGGACTCCTTCCAATCATGGTTGTTTGATTTGCTTGTACCTTGCTTCCATTGTTTACTGGGTATGCCTTATGTTTTCTTATTACCTTATTTGCACAAGCCTTGACGACTTTGATTGTTTTGTGATATCCTGATGATGTCCCATATATGTAGCTAGCTACTCGTTGTTTCTATGTTTGCTTGCATTTTCCTATATGTTTTTTCTTGGTTGTTATTTTTATGTGCATTTCATGTTTATCACTAACACTCTTATGCTTTAGCATTTTCCCATTGTTTTTCTTGCGCCATTATAAATACCATGCGTAATCCCTATTCCCCTACAAGATTCCTATATCAGATGTGCACATTAGTTTCAACGTCCCTCGTTTATGCTTCGTTCACTTTTGTTCATCACATGTATCCTGAATGAGTGGGGAAAACATTGGGTGAACCTTTTCACCCTCCCAATAGTTACATGCATCAATTACATAATCACAATCAACATGAACAAAACAAAAATCAGTTATAAACTGGACTAGAAACAAACTTGGCCAAAAACTCACGGCTTGAACAAAAGGACATAGAGCGGACACGAAGGGTGGGCGCTAGTGTCCCACATGGGCACTCCTATCCTGGGGGTAAAAATAGTTACAGAGTAGTTTCAACATTTGCAGTTACGATATTCTCCGCTTTTAGGAGTTACACAACCAATTTCATATTATAATAAGTTACTAACGAGAACTAACGTCTTACGCAAGGACCAAAGCAAGAATTGAAGTAGGAACTAAATAAGGGAATGACACGTAAGGCATATGTAGGACAACAATATGCATGGAATAACGTCTCACCCAAGGCAAGTTACAAATCGAGTTTGTTATCATCTGTAGTGACACTTATCCATGGGGAAGTGTTAACAGTTAGAGGGAAAAATAGATCGCTCTCTCAATACACTTTCCCTTAACGACGACATGATGCCTAAATATGAAGTTTAACGCCAGTATGCTCAAATCCCTAGTTTGGAGATAGGATGCCCAAATCCTTTATGTTAATCCAACCAACTCTTAAGCATCAAGTCTAAATGCATGAACAAATTTATATCCCTTTCTCTTTCAACACTCCAAGTGTCTAACCCCTTGGTTTAGCTTTTCCCAATATGCATTTCCGTTTTTACATATTTTTCAAGTTAAAGTTCAATTGCATTTACCTAGAAGTATTGACTACACTTGTTTTCTTTTACTGTCTCATCCCATCCAAACGAAGGAAAATACACAAGCAACCATGAAGGAAATCTCAAAGCACACTCTAACAAAGATGACATTCTAAGGAACCACACGCACATCATTATCACTCCACGCACACAAAGGTCACCCCTAGGATCCTTATTCTTCCCTCTCCTTAGAATTCCACAATACACATTTTTACACTTTTCCATTCGACATGCTCTCGGGCACAATCTTATATCGACTTCCCAATGTATGCTTTTATTTTATACTTTATGTTACCGAATCCTTATTCACCAACATAAAGTGGGGGCAAATGTAGTCACTAAATCACACACTTACTATGTACATCTAGCCTCTAAATATGTCATTTATATGCATGATTCCTAAGCAAGATAATTACTCATTAACACCCCTTTACTTTGTTTTGACATTACTTTTATCCTTTTCATCTTTATTGCTTATTGTTTCTAATTGACAACTTATAGTTTTGCTACTAGCCGATATCCTACTTAACTTTGATTTCATTGTTTGACCTTTTGAGAACCCTGTATAGAGCGCGATTAGGGACATGAGCACCCAGATACTCTTTCTCCCTCTGGGTGCCTCTATCCTCTTTATCTTTTTTTTTTATCTTTCGAATGTTACTTCTCTTTTATTTTCTTTTATCACCCTTGGCAGGCATTTCACTTGGTAATGATGAAAATTAAGTAAAGGAATCATACACATGTGTGTCTTATTTAACCCCATTATGGGGCAAGCATTCAAGAGGCACATACATCTACAAAGAGCTAATATTTTCTATCTACCACATCAAGGACTGGATTTTGGATTGCATACTTCACTGCATAGATGGAGCTATTCTGAATTCCATACCACACATTTTGCATTGGGACAAAGTAGTTGTAGCCTGTTATCTCTTTGTGTGATTGACACTCGGGCAACCTAACTCAATGGACACTATTCCATTGCACACACACTAAAACTACATTGAGTCTGAAATGTAGTGTAGACTTTCGTGACAATCACATTGGGGTGATTGTTGAGGTTAGTTTGACTCAAGAATATGCATCATTTATTCATCTAACATGTGCTTGAGTATTGTGTAGGTAGCTAGGGTTTTTTTTTTAGGTATATGTGCGGCGAGCGAGATTATAGTGAACCTAACATGACCTACAACGAACTAAAGACGATAAGAAGCGACACAAAAAGAACACGAGTTGAAGCCATTCCATAAACACTAGCACCCAAAAGGACACAAGAGCCCGAGAACCTTGTCCCATTTTAGGCACTCTGTCCCCGAGATCGCCACTTTCCGAGATCGACAATGCTTACACAATCCATGATTAGTTGTTCCGGACCATTCTGAACCCAAAATCACCAAACCTATAATTCTGGCCGAGTCATTCTACAAACCCTATATATCACTCTTGTTTGTATTTCCTTTGATTAATCTTGCATGTTTATTGTTTTATCTATTTGATTAAAAATGCCCTTACATTAAATTTCATTTTTATTAAATCATTATGAAAATGTTACATAAAAGGTGCACACCTTAAGCAACCCTAATGATGAAGGCATGCACAAGACATATATTCAAATTTAGAAGGAGACATGGTATGCATGCGTTATTGACTAATATTTAAGGGAAATGTAAAACAACCTCCTTACGAGTTTTCACCAAATTGATGTCTTGTTTGGGAATGACCTATAAACTACATTTATAAGCTCGAAACCAAGGAAATTATTATGGGGCTCGCACATATAAAGTGGACTAGATTCAATGGACCAACTCATAAAAGTAGACTAGATTCGATTTACCAAGTCCAACCAGAGATTAGTCAAACAACAAAGATTGATCGAACAATGATATCACCCAATAAACTCAAAACTTAACCCTATTTTTCTAACACGCATTCAAAATATATTTTACTTAAAACCTTATTCTAATATAAATACTTAAAAACTTTAAATGTTATACTTTATACAAAACTATGTCCTAAACTAAACTTCCTTTACCATCAAATCAAACTTTTAAATTTTTAATATTTTCTTTATTAAAACAATCCAAAAGTTTGAAATTTAAACACATTATTCACATATTAAATATACTTTATTGAAAAGAGGTTGGACAATCCTACGGATGAGAATTCCAAATTTTAAAAAGTTAAAGTCCATACCCATCTAATCTAAAAGATCCCTAAAAGAATCCCCCATTTTGAATGGTCACTACCTATACCCCTAATAAAATATTTCAAAGATTCTTCCAAATATGCAAAGCAAAGAAAAAAAAATGCCCTACTTTTAATCCCTTCCCTACATTTCCCCTCCACCTATTTTATAACCCAACCCAACCCAACCCATTCAAAACTTAACCCAACTTTAATCCAACCCAAAGCCAAGGGTCAAAAACCATGAATCCCAACCCTTGGTAAAAATTAAAAAAACACAATAGAACCATTGAAAACCCTTGAATAATTTTAAAAACATTTGAAACCTTAATCCAACCTGGGGTCAAAACCAATAACCTAACCCAAGGTTAATCCCACCCAAGGGTCAAAACAATAATATATTAATTAGTGCAAGCCAAGTCCTATAAACAAACACAAAGTCTTCACAAGTTCATCCAATCAAGGGTTTCATATTTTTTTTTCCAACACTCCGAGCTGATCTGCTCTCCTCTTGCTTTCCCATTTTTCATGGCTTCCAAAAGGATTCTGAAGGAGCTCAAGGACCTCCAGAAGGATCCTCCCACATCATGCAGTGCAGGTATTTTCTTAAATCTTTGTACTTTTTTTCCCGAAAAACATAGTGCCCTTTTCGAAAATTTCGAGCTGAAATTCTCGAAATTTCTTGTGTTTTGAGGCATTTTTTCCCCTTCCGATTTTGGTTTAAATAAATCTCATCGGAGGGTATAAGATGTTTGATTTGGAGTCGAATTGTGATTTTTAGGGGTAAATTGGCGCTGTGGGGTGGCGTTGGATTTTATCGATGTAAGCCACAGAACCTCGTTAAATACAACCATGTGGGTTTTCTTTAGGGGAATCTTTGTCTGCACCCTGATTTGTATACCCTTTTGGGGATTATATTTTGGATAACCATCTGGGGATTGATCTTATACATCGACACGGGGCTTTGTGGTGTTATTGGTATTATATTTTACAGTAATTTCTGCTTGAGAGGTAACCTTTGACCTAGATGTTATGACAGAGGGTATTATTGGGTCAAAATCAGCTTGGGCCAAGAGCTGGATGTGGTATTTTTATGTGCAAAATTTCGTTACAAGGTAACCTTTACATTTTATTGTCGGAAAATTTTTCCTTGTGGGTTAACCTTTAGCTATTGCTATGGGTAAAATTCTCGCATAGAGTAACCTTTAGCTAAATTTATCGGTGAATTTCTCATGCGGGGTGAGGGGCATCCAATATTCCACAACAGTAGGATATCTCCTGTCAAGTTTGCGTTGGACTTTTCTCTCAGAGAGCACCCCGCTCAGTGTTTGCATGTATAATTTTTGCCTGATTTTGACATTTCACATGTCCTCGAAGGACTGCAGTGAAAGAACTTGATGTTCATTTTTGCGACTTGCACCTGGCCTCGCTTGTTTGGTCGCACTGTTCATGGCTCAGTGATATGCACAACTCCCGAGGATTCAAACTCGTGTTTTTGACAACTTTGACTTGACTCTATTATTGACATTATTATTACTGCTTGTTGGAGACGTATCATTCCATTTGGTTTAATTGTGGATTCCACTCGGCTTTGGATATGTGTATTCATGAGGGTGGGATTTGAACTTGTGGCCGGCCGCTGGTGAATGTGATGTCATTTTTTGTGTGCATGGTCAACCTTGGGTGAGAGCTGAGTTTGCATCTCTTGTCTCGGTATAGTTACATCTGAAACTGGTCCAAGTGGGGAGGTGTGTTTGAAGCTCTTTTGTTGATAAGGGTGGTCAGCCTTCTGACAAACTGTTCAAGTTTGTTGGTAATACCTCATGGTGCGGTGATACCCCATGTGTATATGGGATATACAAGGGAAATAGTTGTAAAGTGCCCGTGATGATTGTTATTGGATTGAAGCTTCTCACCAACATATCTGTGTTATGTGGCTAGGTTGCTTATCGCTTTCCTTGCACCTTCTTATTCATTGGACAGATACACCATCTTCTACCACCTGATGACATTTATTCTCCATTATGTCACGGAGGTTGCAAGAATAAGAGGAAGTGGTATTAGGAATATGTCATTGGTTATCGTTGCAAAAATGGGGAATATGGTGGAGTAGGTGGTCACATAATGATCTTAATTTTGTCAGCGTGAAAGCTGGTTGCCTTGATGAAAGGATGTGAAAGGGTGCTGCAAGAGTAAGTGGAGATGATAAATTGTGCAAGTAGGCGGGAATATTTACAAGAATACAAACAACTGTGCTTTGAATTAAGTGATTATGTTTAACCAAGTGGCCCTTGCTGGTGTTGAATCTGGAGTGTCATATGAACAGTGTGAAAGGGGAGTTGCAAGAAATAGACAAGCGAGTTGCATTAAAGGTTAGGAGCACTCTAGGTAATATGTGAGGTGGACTGTAATGTCCCCTTTTCCCAATCGAAGACCTTTGGCCCATTTTGTCAACCCGACGGCCAAAGGAAAAATATAAGGGTGACTTAAGTTACAATGAGTTATTACAAAGTGCAAAAATATTAATAAAGCACTTGTATTAATTTATTTGACTTAATAATAAATTGGTAATCTCTAAATAGGTGCATTGGGTCTAATATTATGTTGTATCCTTTCTAGGGAGAGTAGAAAGAGACCCATGCTATGTTTGTCATCCCTAGGCAAGAAAATGCGACTTGGACAAAGGAAGGAAAGTAAGTTTAGAAAGGATAAAAGTTATCACTCTTCCCAAGAAAAGTGCGACTGGGCATGGGAGGCCAAATAGACCTTAGGGAAAATAATAAAACATTATTTAATGTTTATTTATTCAAGGAGGAAGTGCGCCTAGGTTTGGGTATACTTTTAGGGTATTTTGGCACTCTTTTCTCATTGGATGATGAAAAGGTCATTTTGTAATATTTTTCCTATAAAAAGGAGAGGGGCGGCTTGGGTAGAGAAGCATTGTAATCACTTATCATTTCTGAATCTGATCTTAAGCCAAGTGCTTTTGTATTAAAGTATTCTAAGGATGAAAACCCTTAGTATATTGCCTCTGGAGGACGAAAACCCTCTTAGAGAATGTGAGGGATTTCCACACAGGAAATTCTATTGTGCTAGCATGAGTATTTTCAGTATTTTCAGTCAGTAGTTGATAGATCTTGTACTGGGTGTGAAGAATAAAGATTGTAATTGGGCTGTGCCATTTTGATCCAATGAAGCGACCCATCTTTTAGCCATTTGGAGGTGTTTTGAAGACATTTCAGGTCTGAAACTTATTGCTGTATGTTGCATTAATTTTTATGGATCAAATGAAGTGTTTTCTATAATTTTTGGGAAGGTTTATACTGCTGTTCCAGTCATTTAACATATGCAGATTTCTGTATTAAATTCCAGCCTGTTTTATATTCATAAACATCAGATTTTTATCAGACTTCAGATCTGATTTTCTGGGTTGTATCAGCTGTAATAAAGTCAATTTCCTGTATAATTCAGTCTCTAAATACTTGGACGATCATTAGAAATGAGAAATATTACCATTGGGTGTTATTTTGATTAATTTCTCTATTAGACCCTAGTCGCATTTTTCAGATCTGCATTAGGAAAATCGCCATATCATACGAAAATCTGTATTTGCTGTTTTGTTTGATTTAAAACTCATTGGGATGTAAAAAGATCCATTTGGGGATCTTTCATGGACGCCCTTATTACAATTTTATTTAATAATTTTTCTCATAAAATAAATAAATAAAAGCTACATATATTATCGTATTTTAAAATTTGTATAACGATCATAATAAATCACTAATTTAGAGAAGTTGGTCTTCTAAATGAATAATAAAATCTTGTAATATTTTCAAATAAAGTCAAGTAATAATCCATGGATTGAGAGAATTAATTACATGAGGTGCTCAGAATGTAACAAATATAATTTTTATACAAAGTTGGTTACTCATCTTATTTACCAATATCAAGTAGGTGATGGGACTCAAAACTGAACAAAGCACCATTTTTGCAAATCAATAAAAATTCTTAGGTAGCTCCCATGGTTTTGTGAAGAGTAGTATCTGGACCAAGCCTACTAATTACTCCACAAAAAGAGACATTTCCTCGAAATATTAGGAATAGAGAATTATAAATAATTCTTTCCTTTAATTATACTTGTCTTTACTAGCTACATCAGTGACATTATAAAAATACACGAACCTTTTCTAAAGAAAAATTACACACCTGAATTATCTAGAGCTACATTAGAGAATGGGTAAAAATACCAACAAAATCATATGAGCTTAAAAATATGCATATTTATTTTTACTGTGTATGCATGAAATTTATGTTATTTTTATAATAATATTAATAAAATAGTAAATTAATATTGACTTCAGATAAAAAATAGTAATGTTAAGTTTTAATAATAGTAAAAATAATGAAAATCTTTAGATTTAAGTGCCCTTTGACTGCCAACGCCCTAGGCAATTGCTTAGTTTGCCTAGGGCTTAATACCCCTTGAAGATGGAGTGCTGAATTCCAGAAAAAAGTATAATTGTGAGTAGTGTTATAGGGTTTGCAAGGGTAAAAGGATTAGATGGTAATTTCCTTAAATAGGTGGGTGAATAAAGAATTGTGTTAAACAAGTTGCAAGAATAAGACGGAATAGCGTGAAAGGGTTCTCCAATAAAACGGATAAGTTGTTAATTTCCAATAATGTGTGGTGTTAATTTCCAAAAATGGGTGGAAAGAGTTGCTAGATTACAAACAATTCTGCTTTGAGCATATTTTAATTTTGTTAATACGATTTACTGCTCAACCCTTGGTAGTTTTGGATTTGGAGTGAGGTTGTGTTTGGATGGTGGTGGATTGAATTTCTAATTAGTAACTACATCATTTTAAATTCAACTTTAGGGCATTTAAATGTGTAATAGTTGATGATCTTGTTAGTGGATTGAATTTCTAATTAGTGACCACATCATTTTAAATTCAACTTTAGGGCATGTAAAAGTTAATTATACTAAAAGGCTATGATATGCCGCCCATTTAAGGTTCTTACCAATCAGGGTCAAAGGCTGTAATGTGTGTACAATGGTATTACCAACTACCAAGAGGCGATTGTCACTTATTGCTCATGGGTTTTTCTATTTCTCTTTGGCTATTAGTGCAGTTTCATTCTTGGCAGCAGAGTTAAACTGTCATCATTTTATAGCTACTTTGTTCTCTTCCTCGTCTGGTAGCTCCTTAGTCCTTTTCATTTCCACGCCATGTTGGATGTTACAATTGATGCAATATAAGCAGTTTCAGGTTTACAATTCACTTGGGACAGTAATTTTTACGACTTAATGACTACTGGTTTTGAAAATTTTGCAGTCGTAACGAGGTTACATGGCTATCTAATAAACCTTTAATTTATAGATGTGAAAGCTTCTAGGCACTCACTTTTAGGCCCGAGGTTTCTCTAACGTGCACAATATAAGTTTCTACATCAAATTCTGGATATTAAAGAGGTTCTCACTTTTTGCTGCATTAAAATATCTAACTTATTCACATGCAATATTTGTCATTTATTACTCAGTAAAGGGTATGAGGGGAATTTTATAGTTTAGTGTATCTTTAAAAGCGAGTTTGCTGGGTATGGCTGTGCTGGATATGTGTATGGGTATGTGCCTGGGTACTCTAGGGAAACACACAGGTACTTGTTTCAGTACATGGGTATGTCTGTTGATGTACCCAAGTATTGAAATGTGTACCTTTTGCGTTTTCCCAGTGTCCCTTCAGGTTTTAGTCTTTAGACATAATATTTTTCCCCTCTTGGTCAAAATAAAGTCAAAAATGACTTTTCCATCATTAAAAATTAATCCCAACCCTAGTATACATCCCAAAATTCTTATTGAACAACTCATTTACCTCGCATTGTATATATTTATGATTTGTTTCAGTTTGACAAATAAATATCATGACATTTGGTATTATTGAATTATCATTGTGTTTTGTGGTTATCATATTTTGTTTACTCTCATATGTATTATATGTGTGATTTGCTTATTTTAATAATATTTTTTTATATTTTTGATTGACTTTTGTATGGCCATACCCAAAGCTGTACAATTGCATACTGACTTAACAGGTTCTTGTTCCCGTATCCATACCCGTACCGGCACTGGCTACCTATTTAAATATTTTAAAAGAACTAGTATAGATGTCAATGAATAGTCAAATTACTCGGGGATTAGGCCATTTTGGTTTATTTAGGTCTAAGCTTTCAAATTTATTAGGTGGCCTGTTATTTGCTATATGTTGTAGTTTATAATATAGGTAGGTTTTAGCTTTATGGCACATGCCTGGTATTTGTTTGACTGTAGATTAAAGTTTGTGCTTTGTCTGGATTTGTCTTTTTTTATCGTCAAATTTGGGCCAGCTACTTCCAATGCAGAAATTTTAACTAATTTTCTGTTGGTCTCGTTTAACTTAATTTTCTGAAATCACTTATTATAATATATACTCTAGAGTCTATATAACCATGTATTTGTACCTGGGGACTTGTACGGCACATACTGGGTACTGGTACTAGTACTTGTCTGGATAGCCTGGTTGCTGCCCACCAGGATTGGATATGGCTGTGTTTGTCCAAGGACGAACTTGGGTGTGCCCAACCCTGTTGGGTGATAATCTGACCGTATCCAGTAGGGACTTGCAGAAAAAATCATATTTTTTGGTTTTTTGTTTAAAAACCAAACGTGGTCCTAAAATAATAATTAAAACATAAAAATGATGGTGGAACATTAAAAGCCACTCTTACACTCATTTTATCAAAGATTAAAAAACAGACAAGAATTCATTTACCTGTCATTGGCAATTGCAAACTTGCTCGCTTACTCTTATTTTTTCAATTGCTGTAGAAAAAAACTCCATATGCTGAGCAATATGATTATGAATATAATGAATATGCTTATTTATTTTGTTTTTGTGCTTTTGTGTATGCTCATGGCATTTGGCATTGAATTATCTGTATAGTTTGAGGCTATCTAACTCATTTTGTTTACTCTGCATATTATGTAGTCAATTTTGCTTATTTGATTATATTTTTGTAATGTTTTAAACTTTAATTTTTGGTATGGCTGTATCCAAGCTGCACTTGGGTTAATAAAATCATCCTAACAAAACCCTGTGCCCATACCAGTACCAGGATCAACTACATTCACCAATGGATGACTACCTATTTTAATCTATCTGAAAACTCCAGAAATAAATCGATGAAAATGAAGTAAATCTGACTTTTATGCTATTTCCCTGATGTCAATTCAAGTTTTACTTGATGGTGTTGTGTTGCATTTAAGTATTTTATCAGTCAGTTTTTTGCCCAGAAATAAACAAAAATCAAATGCTGACATAATTTGGTTGAGCATAGAATTAAGAACATGACATGTTATAGCAATACATACCTTCAAATCACTACCATGGCAAATAGCTTCCCTCTTTGATATCTGGCAGAATTCAAACCTGATCTGAATTAGGTTGGAGCATTGCAGAGAAAAAATGGCGATGAAATTGGCCTTACTATTCTGACAGCTTCTGTAATGTGGCTATTAGTTTGATTATACCGATTAAATGCATGAGTTGCAGGTTAAAGACTTCTCCTTCAAAGTCTTGTGCTTTGGAGGGCAAACTCTGGATCTCCTTCTGTACTATTCATCTCCTCTGTCAACCACAGCTCCTTCAGCAGATTAGCTCCACTTTTTCCTATACAGATTTCATTCCAGCCAGATATTGGCCTATTCATTGTGTTAAAGAGAACTCTGATGAATCCCGTTGGCAATGCCTTATGGTTGGCTTTTCATAGTTGCAGTTCAAAAATAAATACAGATAGTCTCTGGTGGCACTGTCATTTTCTAGATTTTCAGCAACAACCTTCAGTTTTTTCCGCATAACTGTTCTGAAGGAAATAAAATTCAAAAAATGGTGGTGGTGTCTGGTAGCGACAAGATTATGCAGGAAATCTTCAGACTTCACTGATATCTTCCCAAGAATCGTCTTTTCTCTGTCTAGTTTTACTTTCTTTTGTGAAAAATTTCACCTTTAGCTCTTTAATTTGCTTTCTGAGCTCCGAAGTTTAAAATTAGTCAATCTTTTACTGTACTGTAAATTTGAGATGTAAGGGTGAGGCTTTGGTATATAAACAAATCTAATCTGATTCAGAAAGTCTTCTATTATTATAATTTAGGCTCTCATACATGGAGTCAGGCTAATTTCTTAGCCTTACGAAGGAGGCGTTGAAATGTCCTTATATAGTATTATTATAAATATATAATCTCTTTTGAGCCTGTATCCACTATATATGTTGGAAAACAATTTAGGCTCTCATACGTGGAGTAAGACTAATTTCTTAGCCTTATGTTGAAATGTTCTTTTATAGTATAATTATAAATGTTCTTTTATAGTATAATTATAAATGTGTTATATAAAGTTTAAATGTGTTTTCCACTACATATGTAGGAAAACTAGTAAACTGGACCCGAGGAGTCCTTGATTGTTTTGCTACACATATTGCAGGATTGTCCTTTGCACCACGATCAAATTCTAACTTAATTTTTAAGCTATCACTGATCTAGAGTTTTAAGACTCTTTTGTTGATTGTATCTCAGCCATTGTTGGTTTTCTCAAAATATCATTTTATGTATATGAAACGGATGTTAGATGATACATGGATTTGACTCTTTTTAAAAATCCTTGTGGCTTTTGATTTCTGACCTTATTCACACAACATAGGTGATAATAAGTCATGACTTTGCCTGTTGTGTGTGGCACAGTGTGCCAATAGTAATATTACCATGGATATTGCAAATTCCAGGGTCTAGAAATAGCAATACGTCACAGTGTCTTACACTCATTTGACTTATTTTTAAATTCCATGGATACTGCAGATTCCATGGTCTAGGAATAGCATTACGTCAGTGTCACAGTGTATATGATACGGATGTTAGATGATACATGGATTTGACATATTTTAAAAAAATTGTGGCTTTTGATTTCTGACCTTATTCACACAACATAGGTGGTAATAACTAATAAGTCATGACTTTACCTGTTGTGTGTGGCACGGTGTGCCATTAGTAATATAACTATGGATTTTGCAAATTCCATGGTCTAGGAATAGCAATACGTCACAGTGTCTTAAACTGATTTGACTTATTTTTAAATTCCATGGATACTGCAAATTCCATGGTCTAGGAATAGCATTACGTCAGTGTCACAGTGTATATGATACGGATGTTAGATGATACATGGATTTGACATATTTTAAAAAAATTTGTGGCTTTTGATTTCTGACCTTATTCACACAACATAGGTGGTAATAAGTCATGACTTTACCTGTTGTGTGTGGCACGGTGTGCCATTAGTAATATAACTGTGGATTTTGCAAATTCCATGGTCTAGGAATAGCAATAGGTCACAGTGTCTTAAATTTTAAGTTATTTTTAACTTTTATATTATCTTCAATAAAATCCTATAATTTTTATATTATCTTGCAAGTTGTTTGCATAGAAAAACTATTTTGCCTAACCTTTTCTAAATATTCGAACTAATCCTATTTTGCTTCATTTTGTTATGTGTAACTTCTTGTATTTTATGTTTAGAATCAGTGGGTCATAGACTGTAGTTCTTAGTTTGACTGCAAATAATAGCTTTTGTGTTAGGAAATTTCAAACTGCATAAAATAACTGTGTAAGAAATTTCACATAGAATGCAGTTTTTAGTTTGACTGCAAATAATAAATGTGTAAGAAATTTCAAACTGCAAATATCATTTGAGAAATTTCAAACTACAAATACTATTTTGAATAGCATCAGTAAAATACATGAAGTTTACCGTCTCTGTTTGCCCCTAAGGCTATCTATCAGGTTATCCATATGCCTTTATAATTTTTTGTTTTGTCGCCTCTGTTTGTCACTCAGGCTATCTATGATGTCAATGTGCTGTTATAAAATTGTTTTTTTGCAGCACCATTTTGCAAGATATTATATGTTGCCTTTTGACTAAAGTTATGTGCCATTTTTATATTTGTCATCATGTTGTATCTATTGTTCAATCATTCAACTGATCAACCAGAGATGAAATATTGTTGGGTCACACATCATTGGAATGGGTTGCAATAATCGAATTTTTCAATTTTGTTTTTATGGTTGTCTTATTTTTAAGGTGGCTTCCTTAGCCCCAGT
The DNA here is from genome assembly GCA_018340775.1 of Taxus wallichiana var. yunnanensis. Taxonomy (NCBI): domain Eukaryota; kingdom Viridiplantae; phylum Streptophyta; class Pinopsida; order Cupressales; family Taxaceae; genus Taxus; species Taxus wallichiana. Next base: position 251,181,430 of record CM031238.1, on the reverse strand, counting down.
GGCTATTTCTGTCTGTTAATCAAAAGGTTGAAAATTGAAATACTACCTCTACCTTTTCATGTGAATGCATATAGATGGTTTTGTGAAGGTGGACCCTTCAACAAGGACTTGGGCATATGTTAAATTGATTAGTGATGAGATGCGTAACATTGTGTGAGGTGCAAACTGCTACATGTCATTTCCTTTTATAGGGATCTCTCATAGTTAGACTGCTCATGACTCATGATGTTCTTCAATAAGTGCTTCCATGATAACGTTACTGCTGTCAAATAAACGCTCATATTTTTATGGACAATTTGATTTAAAAATGAGGGATTTTCTCATCTTCCTCTTCTTTTCCCCTTCTTCCTCTTTTCTTCATCTTCCTCCCTTTCTCATCTTCCACTTTTTTCTGTGGATCCTTAAAATCTGTGGTTCCCTCCTTTTAAGCGAATCCTTAAAATTTGTGAGTTCCCCTTTTTCCACGGATCTTTAAAATCTGCGGGTCCTCTTTTCCGTGGATCTTTAAAATCCTTGGAGTCCTCTTTTTCGCGGATCTTTAAAATCAGGGGTTCCTTATTTTCCGCGGGTTGTAGTTTCTTGCATGATTCTTTTTTTTTCTACGGGTCCTAGTTTCTTTTGGATTTCTTATTTTCCGTGGGTCCTAGTTTCATGTGGATTCCTTCATTTTTGGGGACTCTAATTCATAGCGGCTTCCTTTTTTTTTTTTGCGAATCCTAAAATCTGCGGAGCCTTCAAATTGCACAGCACAAAAAGGATGGACCCATGATCCGATTGGGAGTCAACATGTCGAAGAGTGTGACCTGGAGGTTAAATTTGATGGCCCCTGTGGGCCGTCAAGTGTGCGGATGACAAGGGAAACTTTAAATGCTCGTAACTTTTGATTTGGGACACCAAATAAGACAAACCTTATACCGCTGGAAAGGTATTGAAGAGTACTACATGATAGGAGTAGATTTGGGTCGCGAAAATGTACTTCCTTGTGGTCGTCAAGTGTAAAAAATGACATGGGAAACTTTAAATGCTCATAACTTTTGATCTGTGAAACCAAAGAAGACAAACCTTATACTGTTGGAAAGGTATTGAAGAGTGCTACATGATAGAGTAGATTTGGGTTGCAAAAATGTACTTTACTTAGCTGTAATTGTAAAAAATGATCCCGTGGTCGTTTTTGTGTATGAGCTCTGCAAAATTGATGGTGCCCATGTTGGGTTTGCAAATTTGAATGTTGATTGGTAATATATCCTTACAAGTTTCTGCAAAGGCACCATGCCAAAATGGTGTCCCAAACAAATTTGAGTTGCAGACCTGCGTTTTGGAGCTTGCAATGCTCTCAATGCCTCCCAAATGGATGTAATAAATTGTGTATACTCTGGAGCAATTAAATATAGACATTGTGGCTCTTATCTACCCTTTGCTTGCATTTGGTTGTGTCTCTTACCTCTTTGCTCTTTCATTTTATGTTGTGTATGAGTTATACTTGTAGGTTTTCCTTTTCTTTGTGTTTGTAATGTGTGGAATGAGATAGATTTGCTTGTTTTGGGCCTGTGGCACACTTGTCTACCCTCTCCTTCCTTCATTTCCTTCTCATTTCTCCCTCATGGAGATTGATCCCCTTTTCTTGGTGTTATCACCTCTTTCATAGCTTAGGATTTCATTTCCATGCATCTCTCTCTCCTTGTCCTTGTGAATGCTTAGATTAGGCTTAGATAGTTTTGATTTCAGTTTTAACATTAGAATATGTAGAGGAACCAACCTTCTTTGAGGTTTGTCTCGATTTGCAAAGTCCCACACTTGGAGACAGTCTCATGTTGGCCCAAAATTTTGATCTTCCACGATCATATTAGGGTGTAATTTTGAGTGACAACTGCTCGCTCTTCGGTGGGACAAAGTTTGAAACACTTTATAACTTCATACTAGCAAGGTTGATGTGTTCTTGATGGTATTCAACCTTTGAGGCATCTTTTAATACATTTGGTGACTCCACTGATTCAAACAAACCTTTTTCTCAAGTTTTAGACCTTTTCCTCCATCCTCTCATTCATTTCCATGCCCCCATTTTCTCATGGCTCTCCAAAGAGCTCTTCCATTCTCTCATTTCAGTTTGAGTCCCCTTCATTTACAACAGTGGGACAATATTTCCAAATCAATGTTGAAAAACTTACCTCTTTTCCATGGAAATGGAGATCAATCTCCTATTGATCACATTCAAGATATAACAAACCATTTTGTCATTCACAATATCACAGAAGAGAACATTTGCCTCAAACTTCTTGTTTCATCATTTAGAGGTAAAGCAAGAGATCAATAGGTTTGGCTTCACAATCCATTTTCACATGGGATCAACTGGAGAGAACAACTACACAACCGTTTAAGGAGAATACAAATGTCATTTCTCTCATGGAACATCTCAACAAAATACAACAAGCTCCAATGGAGTTTATCTCTGATTATATATCAAATTTACAAGGACTTGGCATAGAATTCTTCAAGAATTTAGTCCCTCACAAGGTATGTCATTCTTGTATTATTTGAGGACCTTGATGTTGATTTAGTTGTATTGATTCAAACTTTAGGAGGAAGTACTCATCCTTAGGATTTTTCCATTGCATTGCAAGTTGAGAAGATGCTCATTCAGTTTGGCCAAAGAAAACACACACCCCACTTGCTTCCATTCCTCCTCACCATCTCAAGTTAGCCCTTCCCCTTGTGCCAAGAATGAAAAATCCATTTGTTCCTTTCCAAAGAAAGGAAAGTCCTTTGCTTCCTTTTCATTCTATTGATGCTTTGAAAGCTTATCATGCCCAAAGCACTCCTTATGCTTTACAAAAATTTCTTCCCATCTCCACCTAATGCATTACCCAAATTCCTTAAACCTTGCACTAATGTTTTTAGAAGTTGTGGTATTCCACATGTTGTCCCTATCTTCTACCCAACACTCACTAAACCAAGTTATCCTACAATGTTGGTAGAACGAGATGTTTGTTATGCTTATGGAGGAAGGATCAACCCATACAACACTCCCAACAAGTTTTTATACAAAATCATGTTGTTTTGGAAAAGGTAGACCAATAGAGTACAAAACATGTTTTGAGGATCATTTGGCTTCCCAATTGATCAAATCAGATCTCTTGAGCACCAAACATCTTTGCCCAAGCATGCAACAAATTAGTAGCCCCTTTTTATGCTTCTTCTTTAACCGATTCTACTAAGGATGACAATTGTATATCAGTTGATGATTGGTATGATTTAGATTGGGAGGATGAGAACGTGAAAACCGTGCAAAAATGGGAGCTGAAAATCAAAACAGAGAGGTAGTTGTGAAGGGCAATCAAATTAGAATGGGAGGGGAAGAGAAAGTGTTTTTGAACACTATTGGCACCCAAGGCCTTGAGGAAGAATGTATGCAAAGTGAGCAAGATGTTTCAATTGAATGCAATGATCCTCATTGTTCTACATGTTTAGAACTTGCTACACTTTTAATGGTGGAAAATTAGATTGGGACAGAGAATGAGAGAGAAAATGAAGCCATCAAGTTGGAAACAAGGGTGTTTGCACATGGAGAAGCATACAAAGCATGAGAAAAAGTCTCTACCAGCTTCCATAAGCGGAAGAAGATGGGCAAACCAAAAGGATCAACCCATGCTCAATTAGATACCTGGCAAGTTTAGAGGCAATATTAGAGTTACCACCGGTCATGCTCATTTTAGAGCATGAGGAAGAGCTTCAATGTCAAAGGTTAGTCGCAACACCTCTAACCAAATGCAAATCAACTTGAGGAGGTTTACATTCTTTTTTCAGTTGATATTTTTAAGAACGGGAAAGGAAAATGGTTGCAAGATAGTTCTCTAATCTCATTAAAGACCATGTTCATTGTCAAATTAATCACATGGTCCAATTTTGTAAGGAAGGAAGCTATTTCTCCCAACCAATTGCAGTTTTGTTTAGCTTCCCTTGCCTTGGGTTAGAGTAGGTTAGGTAGGTTTGCTTATTGCAAAAGAAGTGTTTGTGCACACTCTGCATGTTTCCTCTTGGAACATGTATGATTTTTCATGTTTGTACATAGTTTTTGTGGGCCTTTTTTGTTGCACAATCCAGGTTCGATCAATTTCTATGGTTTCAAGGCAGTTTTCAAGATTCTTTCATTCAAATCGCTTTAGGAGGTCATCTTCAAATTGGTGATGAGTTATGCAAGTTTAGGGACATAATCAAATGTTTGAGATTAGTTTTTTCAAATTCATGTTTGACTTCATGCCCAATGAATGCTTCAAGGCTACTTGGTCTACATCATGTAACAAACAGATGTTCCCTAAGAGGTCGCCAAAATGTTGTCAAATAAACACTCATGTTTATTTGGACAACTTGATTTAAAATGAGGGATTTTCTCATCTTCCTCTTCTTTTCCCTTCTTCCTCTTTTCTTCATCTTCCTTTTTTTTCATCTTCCACTTTTTTCGTGGATCCTTAAAATCCATGGCTTCCTTTTTTTTCACAGATCCTTAAAATCTACAGACTTCCTTTTTTTTGAGATCCTTAAAACCCTCGGGTTCCCCTTTTTTTGCAGATCCTTAAAATCCACAGCTTCCTCTTTTTTGTGGATCCTTAAAATTTGTGGATTCCTTTTTTCATGAATTCTTAAAGTTCAAGTGGGTTCCTTTTTTTTGTGGGTCCTAGTTTTCCATGGATTTTTTCTTTTTGTGGTTATTAGTTTCTTGTGTATTCCTTCTTTTCGCGGGTCCTAGTTTGTTATAGATTCCTTATTCTCGGCGGGTCCTAGTTTCCCATGGATTCCTTCTTTTCATGGGTCCTACTTTCTTGTGGCTTCCTCTATTTTTGCGAATCCTAAAAATCTGCATGGATCCCACAAATTGCTCGATCATAGAGGATGGACCTATGATCCAATTGGGAGCGACATGTTAGTAGGTGTGACCCGAGGTTAAATTTGATGGCCCCGTGGCTGTCAACTGTGTGGATGACATGAGAAACTTTAAATGCTCATAACTTTTGATCCAGGACACCAAATAAGACAAACTTTATATTGTTGGAAAGGTATTAAAGAGTACTACATGATGGGAGTAGATTTGGGTCTCAAAATGTACTTTACTAAGTTGTAATTGTAAAAACAATCCCGTGGTCGTTTTTGGGTATGGGCTCTACAAAAATTGATGGTGCCCATGTTGGGTTTGCAAACTTGAATGTTGATTGGTCCTGGGTGGTTGAAGAAGTGGTTGGGCTCCTTAATTTCAAATTTCCTCTCTCCCCTCTTCTTCTTCTTCTATATATGCAACTCATATTTATTGTAATGTATCCTTCTAATGCACCATGTTAAAATGGTGTCCCAAACAAATCTGAGTTGTAGACCTGCGTTTTGGAGCTTGCAATGCTCTCAATGCCTCCCAAATGGATGTAACAGACTGTGTATACTCTGGAACAATTAAATCTAGACATTGTGGCTCTTCTCTGCCCTTTGCTTGCATTTGGTTGTCTCTTACCTCTCTGCTCTTTCATTTTATGTTGTGTATGAGTTATATTTGCAGGTTTTCCTTTTCTTTGTGTTTGCAATGCGTGGAATGAGATAGATTTTCTTGTTTTGGGCCTGTGGCACACTTGTCTGCTCTCTCTTCCCATTATTTCCTTCTCATTTCTCCCTCATGGAGATTGATCCCCCTTTTTTTTGGTGCTATCACCTCTTTCATAGCTTAGGATTTCATTTCCATGCATCTCTCTCCTTGGTCCCTGTGAATTCTTAGATTAGGTTTATTAGATAGTTTTGCTTTCAGTTGTAGGAGTAGTTTTAGCATTAGGATAGGTAGAGGAACCAACCTTCTCTGGAGGTCTGTCTCAATTTGCAAGGTCCCACACTTCTGATCTTCCACGATCATATCAGGGTGCAATTTTGAGCGAGAATAGTTACTTAAGGAAAGAGTATATTTTCATGGCATTGGATAAAATTATCACATCATTTTCTGTAAATTTTTCCTGGAATGGCCTTGCAAATATCTCATGGAATATATTAGTCTATCTTGCATCTACTAGTAGTAATTTCATGATGGAAATTCAGGGTAAATGGTTACAGGCTGTCTGCCACTCTATATGGCTTATTGTTGGAAGTGCTACCTTCAGGTTACATAAGAAAGAGTGCATCTTCACAAAGTTAGATGAAACAATCGCATCTCATGGGTTTTTATTAAGTTTGTAAATTCTCTCATGGAATATGTTAAGTGTATCTTACATCTATTAGTGGTAATTTCATGATGGAAATTCAGGGTAAACAGTATTATGTTCTCTTCCACTCTTTATGACTTATTGTTGGAAGTGCTACTGCCGGGTTTCATAAGAAAGAGTGCATCTTCACAAAGTCAATTGAAATAATCACAGTAAATTCTGTTGCCATCAGTGTACCTTCTATTACTAGCAGTTGTGCAATGACTTGTTCTAAAAATATTCCTATGTAGTGTTAAGTCCCCACTGTATTTGAATAATAAAAATGGTAGGGAGCCTTAATTACTTACTGCGAGTCAATGACGGGTTTAGAAAGCATTACATGGTCCAAAAACTTTCCTCAAAGTGGTGGATTTTCTAAAAGTTTCTGCGAGTCAATGACAGGTTTATAAAGCATAACATGGTCCAAAAGCATTCCTCAAAGTGGTGGATTTTCTAATAAAAATCTCGAGTTAAAATACAATAGAGAAATAACAATTATGCCCATGTAATCATAACTTAAATTTAAAAATATCCAAATCAATAATTCTCTCGAGGAAGTTCCCGTATTATGCAACAATAAGATGTGTTGGGAATGGATAACCATTGAGAGACAAAAATTGTGAGTTAAGTGTTGGGTATGGAATATCATGCATTGGCAATAATTGTGAGTCAAGGGAAGGCTTTTAAGGCATTATATGCACCGGAAGTTAAGGGTAGGCTTATAAGGCATTACACCCATCTTATGTTTTGCCAATGGGTAAATAGGCTCAAGTGTTGTGTATGGAATATCATACATTGGTAATAATTGTGGGTCAAGGGCAGTCCTTTAAGGCATTATATGCACCAGGAGATGAAATATCACACATTGACAATAACCGAGTCAAGGGTAGGCTTATATGGTATTACACTCACCCTATGTTTCGCGAATGGGGAAAGAGGCGCGAGGGTGTAAAACCCAAAGTAGTGGGTTTTCTAATATGTCTCTGGCCTTCCCCAATACTAACAAATGCTTGAAGGGGCTTATGTGATTTGTGGGTTCCTTGTGTTGTGATTACCCATTGCTGTACACGAGTTAGGTTATAGAAAGATGACTACTAGAAAATGTTCATTTTGGTGATGGCTCTAGTATTATAAGCATGAAAAGTCACGCAAAATCATTTTGATTAATCGTAAGTTGATCTGCCAAAGTGTATTGCATACACGTGCTCCAACTGTTTAGGTATCTCTTCTTCTCTTATTCCATATTGAAAAGATGGTAAGAAATAGAAAGAGCAATGAAAAGGAAAGAATAATTCATTATTCTTTTACATTTATTAGATCCCTCAACACAGCAAGGGTAGTTATTTTATGAAATCAACTTGTAACATGCCTGTAATGTGAACACCATAGATATAGAATTACCAAATGAGTCAAATATGTGCGTACTTGTTTTAACATAAATGATATATGTAAAAGATTTGGTTATTAGTCTCCTGCTTTGCTTCTAAGACTCGTCATTGTTACTCAAGAATATCTGAAGCTTTATTTTGACTTTTGAACTTTAGTTTTAATGCTTGGTGACAACTTTTTTATGTTGGTTATTGTAGACTAGTTGAGTTTTGTGCTTGCAGCTGATACAAAACCACATGTTGAAGATTTATATGAAGTTGTCCTATTGTTTTTCAGGTCCAGTGGCAGAGGATATGTTCCATTGGCAAGCTACAATCATGGGGCCTCCTGATAGTCCGTATTCAGGGGGTGTGTTTTTGGTGACCATTCATTTTCCTCCTGATTATCCATTCAAGCCCCCAAAGGTAATTCAATCATATTGAGCACTATTTGCTTGCATGGCACTTGTATGATTGACCTGTTAATAGTATTTTTTGTGTCTGCAAACATTTAATTGATGTATTTTGTGAAACAAGCCTTAAAATGTGTTTGATGCCATTTTGTATAAAAAAGGCTAAGTAGCTGATTCGTTTTGGATACGAAAGTGGGTACGGAGTATCTGATACGTGGATATGGCAAATTTTTTTTTGGCCCCGGATACAGCGTTGGATATGGCAGTACAAAAAATATATAAATTTCAGCCTTCTAAATAAAAATTAAGTTATTAACCACATATTAAAAATATATATAAAAGTTAAAGCTTATAATATATATAGCATATTTAATATTTGTATATATGTACATTATAATATACTTATAAATTCTTAGCTATACTTTAAATTTAATATACTTTAAACTAGCAATCGCATGTGTTTCATGCAATGTGAACACCGAACGGTATATGTTATTTGTTTTAGAGGTATAATTATTACTTTTGTAGTAGATGGTGATTAGGGGTGTGATTGATTTCGTAAGTGTAGAAATATAGATGGGCCACTTAATGTGAAGGTTGTTTTTACTTTTCAAACTTGTTAACCATTTTCAATAGTTAATTTATCTTAAAGTTGATGTTGTATGTATTTTATTCGGGTTTATTGTGTTAATTGTGCATCGGTTGTTCGGTTGGTGTTTTGTTGGAAAATTATTTATTGTACAGTTGATAATGTGTGTGATTGATAGTTGTAGTGTAGGAATTGAGTTGAAACATTAGATTGAAATTTTGTATGTGTACATTTATTTCTGTTACAGCTTTGTACATTTAAAGTTTCATATCATATTTCACAACATCTAATAAATGTAGATCTGCGTGCACACAATGGGACATGTATACATTTGCATTTTTTATATCATTAATAGTAGCCTTTAGTGGGCTTTTTTAACTTGAATAAACATGATTACATTTGATACCCCTTGAGCAGCAATGTCACTTTGGATAGAATAAGTGTTTAGTATAGTAGTAGCGGAGGTGCTATCAAAGCAGAGGGTAGCTTTTACGATAGGCTGAGTGATAGTAGTCTTGCTTCCTCCTTTCTTCTTGCTCGAAGTGTTGTTACGTACACCATTTTTGAGTATCTCTTGAATGAAAAAGCAGGTGAAATATGCAGATTTGCAAGCGAGGGAAGTCTGGAGAAATCTGTGAATGTCAGACCCTGCCTTTCAGTGGTTCCAATGTCGACGGTTTCTCTGTGTAAAGTAAGTCCCTGCGACTTGTGGATAGTTAATCCCCAGGCCATTTTAATTGGCAATTATCTTCGATTCCCTCTCGAAATAGGGGGTGTGGGAATATGTAATGGGTTGGTGGGATCCCAACATGGGCCATTGTATCTATCAAATTTGACAACAACAAATAAAGGTAATGCTGGTGGTTGCATTGATGCGTCGTAGACAATGTCGGTGATTGTTCCTGTGGCACCATTCACGAGGCCTGCGTCAACCCATAGATTTGCAATAAGCATGATTTTTGTTGTTTGCATAACAAAACTTTGTGTTCCAACTGATCATCATCAGGATTTCCTGGTCTAGTTCACTTGTTACTTTCAACAATGGATTGGACGATCGGAACGTTCAATGCCTTCAACATTTGTAGGTTGTGGGAGTCGACTTGATCGTTTTTTGCAAACAAATGCGGTGCATCCTTAAAAATTTTGAGCTCTTGCTTGAGTTAGGTATGTGTCTGTGCGAGACATTAAGATTTCCCAATCCTCAATTAGAGGGGTTGAATCTCGCATGTGGAGCAGTAAATTCGAATGAAACTTGTGCATTGGTTGTTCCTTGTTGCCGAAATATTGTTTGCAATGTAATGGAAGTCTCAAATCCCTTCCAAAGGGTTGCTCCGTAGGAATTACTTGCATAAAGAGGACTAAATCGACGGTAATTGGCCGAGGTCGCCGAGGAGGATGACTGATCTGTTTCCAAATTCAGATGTTCTTGAGTGTGGGAAAGTTTTGCGGAGCCTACTGTCAATTTTGCTTAGTAACTTTGGGCTGATGAAACTCATTTCATCAATAAGAACATATTCTATATGTTTCAGCTGACTCTTGAAAAGACGATAATGCAGTACCTTCAAGGGGTTTGAGTTCTTCGATTGGAATTCATAGGGCTGCGTGGATTGTGGATGCAGAGATGTTGAATGCTGAAACACCGGTAGGGGCGAGCACAAGTAGAGGTGAGGGATATGTGGTTGGTGATGTGAATAAATTGTGGATTTTATTTATTAGAAATGATTTTCCTGTGCCAGCCGTTCCTTGAATTATGAATCTTAGTGGAGGTAGAAGGGTTTTGTTTGCTGAATGGTGTAGTATGGTATCAAGAGCTGTTTGTTGTTCTAGAGACAAAGGAAGTGTGGAAGATGGTGGTGTGGCCTGTATGTTGTTGTTAATTATGTTTGCCTTCTCTCTTTCAATGAATGATGAACTAGTTATCTGTAATTCATGTGGAACGTCATGTATGTTCCAATTATGCTGTACGTCAAAATCTCGTTTCCCCAACATGTCAAGACTGTCTAGACCCGTGTTGTTTCCTGGGTGAAGTTGTGCGAAGACCTGCCATTTCTTGCAATGGTTCGTGTTGAATACTGCATTCGGGCTCAGAGTCAGAACTAACATCCGTAACAGGTCTTGTGTCTGCGGTTGTGCGTAAAACATGCCACGGTTTGTAGTTGTGCTTAAACATGTCCCAAGTGCCGTTGATGTCATGTGGGGTTGCTCCAAATTCTGACGCAATATTTCTGAAAGGCTTGTATAAAAGGAGTTCTGACCAACAGAAAAGGTCATATGACATTGAATCCTGAGCTGGGACATCCACAAATCTCGGGTGGACCCGAACAATTGCGTGTATCGTTCGCTTTTTCCATTTATCACCTTTACGATTCTTGTTGTAGCTCCAACCTCGAGCAACTTGAATAAGTGGTAGGTGTTCCATGATTGTTGGACGAACTTTATATGCATCCAAGAAAGTGGATGTTTGTTCTGCATCAGCGTCACTTTCAACGACACGTCTCAGATTTTTTTTTCCAACATTTAATGATACAAATGGACGACTGCACATAACAAGTGGCATTTTTTGCAACATGTGGCATGTTTCTTGTGTGCTTATTTCATGTTCGACAATGCTTTCTGTTAGCATTTTACGGATCGCGATATGTGCTGGAGAATCTGCATCTGCGTCTCTTGAAAATATGGATAACATTTGGTGATATGTTTCTGAGCGTTGCTTGGCTTTCGAAGCATATTTTGCAATATACTCAAGAACAACATGGTGGAAAAGTACCGGTTGGCAATCGACATTTGCTCTCCATATGTATATCATAGTTCGATTGTGGATGTTCAATCTGTCATCATTTCTGGAAGGGAGGTACTTAATTTTCCCATCACTTTCAATGTGTAAGGAAGAAGTAGGTTGCGCGGCCCAGGGGGCATTGTACCTGCACTGGAGCTGTGATTGCTTTCTACGCAGGCATGTCTGTTTTGAACATTTAGTGTGGCACTGAACTTGATTAATCAGTTCTTTAAGGTCTGAATTTGGGGAGGAGGATAGAATTTTGGTTGTATCTAGCAAGCAAGGGTCATCTAGGAGTGACCTGGGAACAAAATCCAAGCGGTTGCATGCTGGTCGAGGGTTCCAGGCAGACACGAACTTATCAAAGTATTGTTTTGAGGCCTTAGTAACTGTTGTATCCTCCCAATCCATTTTGTCAACTTTGGGCACATTCTCGAGCCACAATAAACCGTGGACATGTGCGGAGCCTCTATGTTGCCATTCATACTTGCGAGACAAGGGAACATAAATATTAGCTATGTAGTTTGGAAATAACTTTGAAATAAGTAGATTTGATTACCTGTACCAAAAGTCTACTGCTCCAAGTTCCTTCTGCAATATTTCTTCGTGAAATATTGTGAATCTGTGATGTAGGTATGCTGATACTCTATGAGGGTTAGAGACAATGTTAAGTGTTCTCCAACGTTGTGCAGCTCGAGGATCTGTTGGGCATTCACCCGACATAATATTGTGGAGATTTGGCCATTTAGTGTCTGCAGCACTTAGAGTGAAGATGGTCCTGATCTGGATATTACTGTACATATGAGAATGCGTGGTAGTAGGTACTATGGTTTTCTTTTAGCTCTGTTGTCATATTAATTTTTTTCAAAGAAGTATGGTTGCGAAGGTGAAGATATTCAATTTTGCATTATGCAGGAAAAGAAAACAATTTAAGTATTTTAGGGATGATTAAAATGCCAAGGGAAGACAAGAGATCAATATAGAAAACAGACAGACACCCATTTGCCTGTTTTTTATACTGGTTCTCAGATTCCAAAAACCTGACTACGAAACTCCTAAGCTTTCAGCTTTAGCTTATTACATATAGAACTCGTGCAGTCCACATGAGAAAGGTGCAGGTCAAGATAAGACCAAGCACAGTGAGGGAATAAATAATCAATAAGCTCGCTACCAGACTCAAAGATTGCAACTTGTCATTGTTCTGGATGTTGTGACCAAGGCAGATAAGTAGTTTCAAAGTAAATTGATGAGAACAGAGTAATAAATACCTGTGAAATTGCAAACCCGAAATCCTCAGCACCGTAGAGCCAAGATCTATTCATAACATATCAAATTGTAAGTAGGGAGGTATTCTACATACGGTCGTCTGCAAAATTATCACCCACCAAAACATTACATTTAAAGCCCAATCCCACGAATTTAAAGAATAGCAGGAAAAAAGTGATCTTACTACTACCAGTACCACTACCTGCTGGGATAAACTTAATCCGTCTTCCAAAGCCACGGTAATGGCGGAATGATTTTGAGGTTCGACCATGTTGGTGGATGCCTCACAAGTTGAATCCATTGAATTATTGTTTAGGATATCCCCCCTCCAAGTTCTGCAACAAAAGCGGGCAACCGTATTGTATGTATTTAAAAATAGCCGCTTGCAAGAAAAAAACACTCTTAAAAATAGCCCCGCAAAAAACAAAAACGACTGTTAAAAATAGCCGCTGCAAAAACAAAAACGACTGTTAAAAATAACCGCTGCATTCAACATGCACCCAAAAAAAACACTATTAAAAATAGGCGAAAAAGAATAAAATAACTATTAAAAATAGGCGAAAAAGAACAAACTTCCAGACAGCCGTCAAACCGTCAAAATTAAGACAGTCGTAGAAATGTCCGCAGGGGCCTTTCCCATAGGGGGAACGCCTTCGGCGTAATTAGTCTTTAGATCCCAAGCTTTTAATTAAGATCTAATAAATAAGCCAGCTCTTTAAATTATAACCCTACCTATAAAAGTAATAGGGGCCGCTTTTCTTAAATTCCACCCACTTTACTTTATAACACACACCGCATATATTAATAAAACCCACACTTTATAAGATGATTTAATTCCAGCTCTGTTAGATATGCTACGATTGAAAGAATCCCACGCAGAATTATTGCAGCCACGATTTTGCTCGATAGCCATTGTCTAGACATCTAATCACAGCGTCTTTGTTTTATTGGATAGGGCCTTGCATATTTCAATGAAATCTGGTCTATCGACCCTTCCCATAGTTCTCCCGTAACCCTTCTATTTCATTCCTTGGAGTAAAAAGATTTCGGTTGAAAAGATACATGTATAGCTTCAAAAATATCCCATCTGCTGTATGTTTCTCCTTGTATTGACAGCAAAATAGACCCAGCGGTATCCTGCCCGCTCCCACCCCTGTATACGGGACGTACCCATATCCAGTATGTTTTGTACCGGTTTCAGATACCCCCCCTGCCGAATCAGTATCTAGAAAAAGGAATCAATTTACTGCCCTGCCCTTTTTGCATTACACCATGAATACCAAACTGCAAATAAAACCTAGACTGCACAGAAACGCCCTTGGGGTCCTCGTACCAGCCTGGAAATGTACCAGGTACTGGTATGAGTACTGGTACTTTGTGGGTATGGCTGGGTACGTACCCACAGTGACAGGGTATGCTACGGGTACGGTTTTGCCGTACCCGTAGCGTACCCTGCCACTGTGGGTACGTACCCAGCTATACCCATGGCCTCAATACGTCTTTTTAAAAGACAACTCAATAAAACATAAAAAATATGCAATTTTTTTTTAATTTTAAAGTATTAAAACTTAAAAACTTGAATGTATTATGTTATTTACTATCATAACTTGAATGAAATGCTCAGAACTCAAAATTATATTCAGTACATGTTTTATAATCTCTGCTCCTGATTTTCATGTACATCTTGATAAATTAGAAATGTTGTATTAGTAGAAAGATTATAGGATGAAGCCATTATTGTAATCTTCTGAGCTACATCCTTCATCACTTTCAAGCTTCAAACCTTTACTCTGTAGTTTTAAGCGGTTAAATTGAAATCACCAGAGGCCTTCAAATTATGTGGATGGGGGTTTACTTGTGTAAAATCTTCTATATCTTATAAATGTCAAAAAGATTTTTCAGAAGAGAGACTTTTGTATTATTCACTGGTGTTTAATTTTGTTATCAGTTATGGTTTTGTTAAGACCATATAAGAATAGAATTTTTACTCCAAATTGGTATAGAATTTTTTTTATTTTTTTAAATTTTAAAGTATTAAAACTTAAAAACTTGAATGTATTATGTTATTTACTATCATGTTTTGAACATTATGAATCAATACAAACTCAAGTCTCAATTCTCAAAGTATTGGAAATTTCAATTTTGTTTTCATGTTCTATGAATGATTTTAAGTTGTATGACTCTATGAGTATTAAATTTCAATAAGTATGTAATGTATGAGAATTAAATTTCAATAAGTATGCAAATGCTTCATAAATATATATATATATATATATATATATATATCCTACCCAAAAATGTACTGTACCTGAGATTTTTAAAATTTGCCATTTCAGCACACCAAAACCGTACCTGTACCCGTACCTGTATCCATGCAGTCTAGAATAAAACTTGAAGGGTTCTAAAATTTCATTTAAGAACACAGTACAACACCCGCCCTGGTGGGCTAAAAGAATTCTTGATGTATTTTGTATGGAGATAACCAAATCTGGCATTTTACCTTTGTTAGGTAATTTTTTCTTGTTATGCCTATATCCGGACAAACTGCAAATATGACATGGAGGGTGTTAAAAATCTATTAACATAGAACAATACTCCTTTTCTAAAAGAATTTATAATGGATTTTGTATGGAGGTATGTAAATCTAACATTGTTGCTGTTATACTTAGAGATACTTAGTAATAGCGTAAGATTTCTAGACTCCATGATTTGCTTTGATGGGTAACCTTATGGGTTCCATTTTCTTTCTTTTTCTTGTGGAATGTGTTTATTGGGGTAGCTTTATGGAGTCCAATTTATTGCCTTTTTCTTGTGGGATGTGCATTTTTATTGAGTAGTTCTATGAAAGCGTGACATCATCTTTTTGGATGGGCGGCTCCAGACTTACGTAGACTTGTAATTTTGAGATTGTAGGTTTATTGGATAGCTTTATGGAGTCCAATTTATTTCCCTTTTCTTGTGGAATGTGCAATTTTTCTTCTTGTGGAATGTGCAAGTTTTCCTGAAATTCAAGGATGTGTGACATTCATCCTATTGGATGGGCAGTTCCAGGCTTTCTTATATAGGCTTTTGGAATTTTGGGATTGTAGGTTTAAAGAGCAGTTTTTAATGAGATTTTTAAATTTTGAAAGTTATATAAATATGGTTTATTTTGGGCGAAATGTTGTGATTGTAGGTTGTAAGAGTAATTTTTTTAACAGGGATACTTAAATTTTGAAAGTTTTATGAATATGGAAATTAATTTAGTTCTGTTAATATTTGCCACCCAAAGTTTGTGTTTACTATTATTATATTGGTAGATTGTAATTGGTGATTTTTAAAAATCAAAAGCATTGTAAGTATGGAATGTGACTTTGATTAGTTAATGGTTGAAAACTTGAAACGATCTCATTCATACTTGCTATTTTTTCCTGGAGAAAAAAAGGTTTCATCGTTGCAGGTTTAACCCATTATTGTATGTCCGTTGGCAGATTGCTCGAGTTCCATCAACAATTTAATGAATTTCATGTTTCCTCGAGTCTTTATGGTTTGAAAGCATTATTTTCCTTACGAAAACTTAATTTTGTTATGTGGATTGTGCACGTTAGGTTATGCCATCCTCTTTAAAAGCAGGATGTGCACTTTCCTAATTAAATTAAGCTCTATGTCACTGCAATTCTCATATCGGTTTATTACTGATTACCATTATGTGCCCAATCTTTAAATTCTGAGGCACCTTCTTGCTAGGGGTAGCAGGTAATGTTCACGAGTGTGCTTGTAAAAATGACCGACCTTTAATTATGCCTATAGGTGTGTTCTACAATGATAGAGAGGGGGCGAGAGGTGAGAGTGTAATAGTTAGATGTCATTAAAAATGGTCAACCTTAAATTTGATGTCCATTTGATCTTCATAGTGCAGTTTTTCTATGATATCTTGAGCATACAGTGGAGTTTTGGAGCCCAAGGTGCAGCCAGATGGGGGCCATCTGTCACTGGCTAGCAGGAAATTTGTGTAGGTGGAGTCAATAATCATTCTGGAAGCCCAGAACACTCTTCGATGGGCAAAATTATATGAGAAATCAAAGATGGGTGCCTTGAGATTTATATTCTTGGTGCTTTCCGGATAGATATCCAAAAGTTCTGAGCTAGTTATGCTGTTGGCAATCTACAATCGCAGCAGGGGATGTTGGGGGATTTTAATGTTCTTGGATAAACAATTAATTGATGACCTTAAATAAATTTGACATCCATTTGATCATTATAAGGTAGTTTTTCTTTTTGCTCAGAGAAAACAATTGAAAATTTGTGATGCCTTGAGCATACGGTGGATTTTGGAATCTGTTTTTATTTTCTGAAAAGATTCTTGTAAGTCCAATGTGGTGGTGTAACATTGACGCTACTTATCACCATGCATAAGAAACTTGCAAAGAAAGTGATGGATTCAGATTGATATTTATCAGTGTTTACAGATAGATTTATTTAAGATATTTGTACTTAGCTAGATGCTTGCGATAGATGTATACCATCAACTTGTGCCTCTTACATGATAAGATAGAGGTAGCTGATTTTCTGCATCAGTGGATTAATATCCCCATGGTAATTACACCAATAGTAGGCATCTTACAATGGCAGTGGGAGAGGTGGAGTGTAATGTAGCGAGTTGTTCACTATTGTCATATTATGCCTGGCCTTAAATTTAACCATCACAAGGCAATGCCAATCTTAACTGTGACATTCATTTGCCTGTCACTTGAAGATTTTTTTTTGCTTGAGAAAGTTGATAAAAAAAATGTAATTTCTTGGCCATACAATGTAGTTTGGAATTTTTTTCCCTGGAAAGTTTTTCCGATCCTGACACTGGTGTAGGCTCTAGCTAGATTGATGCTTTTTGTCACTAGTCGGTGGGAATTAGTGGAGGGGTAATGGAACTATTAATCACTGTGTCATGAGGAATGTCAAAGATAAGAACCTTGAGATTCACATGTCTTTTGGTGTATTTCAGCTAGGTATTTAAGATATCTGCCCTAGCTAGTTACCTGTCATAGACTTGTATCATCAACCTATGCCACTAACATAACAAGTGGGGCTATCTGATTTTCTGCATGAGTGGGATTCACACCATTATTGTAGTTAGGTACATGTCATAGATGTATATCATCAACCTATGCCATTTACATATAAAGGTCTGACTAGCTGATCATCTGCATTAGTGGGATTTATATAATCATGGTAGTTAGGTTCCTGCAATTTCCTAAGTCATAGACATATCATCAGCATATGCCACTTGCATAACAAGGGGGAGATGTTTTTCTGATTGTGCTTGTTTTATAAATTCTTTCTGGTTGAATGTTTTTCACTACGAGAGGGTTCTAGATCTTTTATCTTTTCAGTCTAATTCTGTTCGCTTGTCTGTCATTTCTCTTTCTGCTAGATTTTATGTCCAGAGAGGGTAGATAAAGATGTTTTTATTTCTAGCAGCTGGTTAGCCTGAATGGTGTCTGAAGATAAACTTTTATTGAATAGTGCTCTAATTTTTTGGTGCATCTTAGGAAGAGCTGATGTAAAAATGAGCGGCAACTTTCCAAAATGTATTCAAACCTATGTTCTATTAGAACAGGTAGTTCAAGCAACATTTTCCAAAATGCCATATGATATGGCTAGCTTTTTTTGATGATGATGGCCAATTTCATTTCCAGTGTAAATGAAGTCATGGTTACTGAATGCATGTTTATCTTTAAATGTGGCACTTGGGGCCAATCTCGTAGGCATATGCATTTTCTTTGTGTTGATGTGTGGAATATATTTGGAATCACTCTCCAGGTTGCGTTCCGCACTAAAGTTTACCATCCAAATATCAACAGCAATGGCAGTATCTGCCTTGACATTCTGAAGGAACAGTGGAGTCCCGCACTGACAATATCCAAGGTTACTTTTTTCTTGACACTATGAGCATTTCATTTCTATTTATGACTCGTGAGGATTTCATTTCTATTTATGACTCATGAGCATTATTAGCACAAATGGTTAATGCTTTTTGACAAGAGATGAGATCTCACACTTTGATTCTGTTTGTAGGTTTTACTTTCAATTTGCTCTTTATTGACTGACCCAAACCCAGATGATCCCCTTGTGCCCGAGATTGCTCACATGTATAAGACCGACAAAGCAAAGTATGAAGCAACTGCAAGAAACTGGACCCAAAAGTATGCAATGGGTTAGTCATGGTAGAAGGAACATCTCAGCTGTGAAACATCGGCACTGGATGAATTTGCTTCATGATTATGTTACTTTACCTCTTGTATGAAATGTTATTGTCAGCTTGGTTTCTCCAAACTCCGTAGGAGTGGTTACCCTGGAATGTGTTTTCTGTGGACAAGTATTAGGCTTATATTCTTTTTTTGGAAGTGAATCTACATTCCTAGGGAATGATGGTAAACTATCTGTTGCTATTAATTGCTTCCGAATTAGTAAAAGGTGGCCCTAATTGGCATTCCTAGTTTCATTTGTTGGAAGTATCATTTCATGACCTATTTACTTTTGCAATATGAACATTGGTTGTTGATGGAGTGTCTATTGCCATACTGTCACCTCATTGACTGGTTGCATTGTCATCTTGTAGATAGTTTATTGGAACTCTTATGTTACCGGAAGTAAGCTACTAGTTTTATTTTATGATTAAATGAAATAAAAGGTTTGGTTTAAGATCATAATGTGAAACTGGTTTGATCTATATATATGCTATGGGCGAAAAATTAAACATCGAAAGGACAAAAATCCTTCCAGCTCTATGACATCTTAAGGAGTATTGATAGAGTTCAAATTGATTCTTTCCAAACATGGTAGGTATTTTGATTCCAGTAGGATCTTGTTGATTGCCTTTTGTGCAAAAGTCCTAAATCAGGATATCATGCTATGCCTAATTTTTATATCCACACTGAATTTTGCTTGTTCATTGTATACTGTTATTGAGAGGCACTTAATTGGAGTCATTTGGGTGGAAGAATTGGTAGGTGAGGTTTTTCACCAGCCAGTGGTGAAGATCACAAGAGTTTATGTTGAGGTATTATTGGCAGTTAATGGGAATCTTTCCTTGGCGCAGAACAATTGTAGTCATTATTGTCTGGGTTCACGGAAATGAATATGGTAAAAACTTTCAATTTGTAAGACGGCATTTGAATCCTTATCAATTTGAATAGTGAATTGATAAGGTCGTGATATTGGAATTTCATCCAGTGATTTATTTATTTATTTTTATTTGTTTGTTATATGTAATGTTGTAACACATTCATTTTTGCTATACTCTAAAGTCTTTCTAGAGTTGAGCTGGTGTATTTGAATAATGAATTGATGAGTATGGGATAGGGAAAATTCATGTGAAGTCTTTTTCTTGCTGCAGTAACGCTACACTCGACCCATCAAATTATGCGCCTGATTGTTGTCAAATCGTATCTCCAATTTGAGGTGTGGAAGGCACTTGTACACCTGTATGCTATGTTATCTGTTGCTAGTTTCTGTACAGAGTTTAATTGCAAGATGAGAACTGAGATGAAGAAGATTACTACTTCTTGTGAATATAAACTGTTGTTCTAATGATTATCTCATATGGCTCCCAAATTGCTATGCATATTCCTACACTACAAATACCCAACACGATGATGGCTAACACTTCCAAGTCGCCTCCAATCGGATTCTTAATCTATATGTACTACAACTCCAAGACATACAAGCCTAGGGAGCTCATCTTGTGTAAAGCAAATCACATGTCACTACAAACTCTATTAGGTCATTATGTGTTACTCTTTGCATTTTCTCCATTCAAGTTCTTGTTGTATGGCGGAAAGACTAATACCCAATATCTTTGTGCCTTAATGGCTTCATGTATGGACTATGTATGCTTGACTTAGCTTTTTCAGCACAATCTCAAAGAATATTTGTTAGATTGGCTCTATACCCTTCATTCAAGTTTGGTATGCTTGTTTTAAGCCTTAAGCGATAGATTCCTCGCATATTTCTTTATCAACATTGATAAATGATCGTCCTTTGCCCAAATTCCACAAGGTTAGATACCAATCTAAAGAAAGGGTCACAAACTATGCCCTGTGTTACATGATTGTCCGCTCTCGAGGCCTTAAGCACATTGACAAGAGTGAATTATAGCAACATTTCATTGTTGGCCTTATTCGACAATTGAGAGAAAAGCTCACTTTTGTCACATCTTTTAAACACCTTATCATACAAATGAAGTCTATGAGATTAAACTTTATAGTTGCCAACATGCTAAAAATTGACAATAATGCATCTACATCAAGTGGAAACAAGTTGTAATTGAAAATTTGAAACCATCTGACAGGCAACCCAAGTGACAATAAGAGAATTGTTAACAAAATTGTTAATGTTGCTCAGCAATTTCCACCAATGGTCATTACTTTGGCTTTGAAAAGACAATGGACCTATTGCTAGAAGCCCTTAATACGATATTACATGAATTCCTAGATTCAACTCCTTTGCATCCCACACCTACCTTGACATTGAACATCCATACAATCATCCCTTTGATGAGATTAGAGGATGGCTTTCATATGCCTCTCTTACCCACATTCATGACCACAGTCACTTGTACATAGCTCCTTGCATGCACAAATACTTCTATTCAACCATCAATAACATTTGCTCAAACTACAATATGATTCTTTTTGAACCTATCTATTGTTCATGAATATGACATCACTAAAACATTTACACCAAAGTGAGCGTTGTATTATTTTTCAAATTTAGTTTAAATAATGTTTTAGTGTTGGGATATCCAAACGTATTGATTCCTTAATTTAGAGGTGTAATCTCCAAGTTGAAGCTTTCTTGTGAATAGGTTGATCATGAATTTTGTTTCTTGGGCCATGTAGATGCAAACTTCAATTTCATTTTTAAAAAGTTGTATGTTCAAATCTAGTGATTATAAATAAATATTTTTCAATTCACTAAAATAATATGCAAGGTTAAGATATCATTTGATACCCAAAATATTACTATGAGAGGGCTAGGATAGCATTAAGAGAAACACAATGCATCATTTAGAGGAAAACAAGGCATTTCCCACAAAATTTACACTTATTTCACTATTTTTTTCTTCTAATTTTATGCTACATCAATCACCCGCAAAATGTAATGACATATTAAATGCATTAATTTATGAAATTTGTCAAAAAAGTTTGGAATTTGCTTTGACTTTTATGTAATTTCTCCAAATATCCCTAATTTACTAACTTCCTCGATACACAACAAACTTCTTCATTTCCCCTATTTTACCCTCATCGGGGATGGATGATTTACAACACTATTGGAAGCACAATGGATTGAGAGGGGGTGAATCAATCCTACAAAACTTTTAACTTCTTTTACCATGAGAAACATTCAACATTCATTTAACCATTCATCATCCATAACCACATGTGAGCTTATTAGATGTACATTAACCATTCACAAGAGCATGCAATAAGAGAGAGAACACATAGACACCATATGTAAGTGGGAAACCCTCATGGGGAAGAAAACCCATTGAAAACCATTGCTTATATTACTCAAAGCAAGGACTTACAAGAATATTACACATCCTACAAGATTTGTTTAGTGAGGCACCAACCCCACAAGGAGCACCAACCCCTAAACCTTTGTTGATATTATGCACAACAAAGGACTCAAGTGAATATTACACATCACAAGATATTTCTTTAGTGAGACACTAACCCCACAAGGAGCACCAACCCTTAAACCCTTGTTTATATGACTCACAACAAGAGACTCCTATGAATATGACTCATCATAAGAGATTTTGCGTATGTGACCACTGAAAAATACATTGATACCATAGTTGATAGTGATCCCAAAGTTCAGCTCCAAATTCCTTCAAACCCTCTCTCAAGTACACTTTCTTCAACTCACTCTCTAGATCTTCTTGGACTTGTCTTTGCTCTAAACTTTTGCACACATATTCTCAATTAGTATTCAACATATAACTCATCCGATCACTCTCAAAGCCTCGCCCTCATACGTGCAATTCACTCACCTAAGGGTCACATTTTTCACCCATGCAAGACTAGCTCACCAAATGAGCTCAAACTTCACTTTTATATGCATGTCTTTTCTCTAACCCAAAGGAGGTCGGTCCCTCATGGTAAATTTGACCCAAACATCATTAGAACATCCAAGTAACTTCATTACAACGATCATATATGACCCATATAGGCCGACCTAGCCAAAAACCATCATCTATGCACCAAAAATCCTCAAAAGCCTTGCATTGAATGACAAAAATTTCCTAACACAAAAACTAATTTTAGGAAAGCTTTAAACATCATAAATGGTCTCAATTATTATGAATCACTCAAATTATTTCGTTTAATGGGTCTAATGGCTCATAACCTTCACCAAACAACTACCATCCACAAATTGTTTTCATCTTTGGGCCTCAAACTCACCCAAAAACACCTCAGCTATGACATGTTGCCACTCTATGGAAATGACATAACATTTAGAACACTTATAATCAAGTTAGAGCTCATGAAACAATCCCCTGCTCAAACCACAACCACTTTTGTCTTCACCAAAACAAGTTGCTTAAATACCAGTTTTCCAAACTTAGCTAATAAACAACCTTGTTGTTGCTTTCAAGACTTAAAAATAGATTCAATAGGTGTCAAATTCACTTCTCTTCACTTTCTAGGTGATAACAACATTTAAATCAACTAATTCATGCTCCAAACAACTCAAACTTCAAAGAAGAACAAGATTGTCTCGAAATGGCAACTGCAAACTTCTTCACAAAATGACTTGAAAGAAACATCAAACGACCTCACCAATACTCAATCAATAGGTGTCAAATTCACTTCTTCACTTTCTAGGTGATAACAAGATTTAAATCAACTAATTCATGCTCCAAACAACTCAATACTTTAGCAAGAACAAGATTGTCCTGAAATGACAACTACAAACTTCTTCACAAAATGACCTGAAAGAAACATCAAACGACCTCACCAATACTCAAGTGCATCATTGAAAATATCTCTGAATTACCTTTCTATAATATATAAGAAATTATTCCAACTCTAAGTGGAAAGCCTTCAACCAAGCCCATCTATGAAAACTACTTTTTACACCTCCTTGGACTCAAGAACTAACAACTAGCTCAACATGCTTCATCATACCAAAAACCACTTCAAATCCTTAAAAAATCATGGAACATACTTAGACATGATGAATAAGCCATAAACAACCTCCACCAAGCTTGAACAACTTAGAATCAACCTCTTACCTCATGTAGCTACTTGCACCCTGCTAGAATGAACATCCTTCAAACTTGAGTCTCAAAAACAACTCATAACTTCTGCATACCATATCAAAAACACATGTTTGATATACCATTGGAAATATATCTAAACCATCTTCACAACAAAACTTGAATGGAGTCCTAAATCCCTACGTAACTCTTAATGTCAATTTTATCAAGGATGCTCCAAACCGCCCCAAAACAAGCTCTCATAAATAGGGCACAACTAGCACTTTTTCACCTCAACCATGATTTGAAACTATCATGTAAATATAGAAAAACTCCAGGATTTCATAAATTGCAATTTAGTCATCACCTCATTTGACAACTTTCTACTCAAACTCGCAACTCTTCTAAACAATCCTTGCTCTATCATATCACCACTTGCTCTATCATACATTTCTGGAAATCTGGAAGATTACTATACAACATCCAATTATAAATTTTGAGGAATCAATAAAAATGGTCTCAGTACAAACACTTTTCGCAAGCCGCTATTAACTAGGGTTTAATTAGGGTTTCAAACCAACTTATCTTCTTAACGACCGTTCATAAAAACGTGACAATCAAACCACCTCGTCATTTTTCCGAAAGCTTCATAACCGACCTTATAAGCTATGCCAAAGAGATAATTTCCCCATGCAAAGCATGCAATCTACAACGAGCATCGAAGGTCAACTTTTGTCACAAAAATACACTGCAACTTACCCGGTTTTGCCAAAACTAATGTATCTTAAAAAAATATTTAGCACTTTTACCTAATACTTGTCATGAAACATCATGACAACATCGTATAACTTCTAAAACTCACCATATGATCCAAATATGTCTCAAACTCTCCAAATAATCTCATTTACCCGTGTTTTCTTGCATGTTTCCCACTGTTTTCTTCCCAAGGACCTCATAAATGCATCAAACCTCTCGAAACCCGACTTGAAACTCACCATACATTCCCTATATACCATAACCATGTTGTTAACATGCTTGGTCAAAACTTATTGGGTCCAAATCTCATATCTCTACCTCATTATGCATGCTCCATGGCTAGAAACAAGCCTGGAATGACCTAACTCAACCATGACAACTCATGAATTGAGCATGTTGACCTTATACAAAACCATAAACACTTGTAACACACATCATAGACCATGTATGACATCATGACACACTCCAACTCACTGGGAGGACTCAAACCATGACTCAACACCCTAGACCATGCACCAAGACTACATAAACTCACCAAATCACCCGATCTTCATGCTTGACACCTGAATAACACATCATAGAGACTCACATGACCACATAACACCATTTTCCATCAATGGACTTGACATCAATGACAACACTAACACACAATGGCCAACAAACAAGAGAAACCACACTTAAAGGAATCTTCTCATTTTCACTCACAGAAAAATACAAGTTTTGTCAAATATCTTAATATCTTTCTTGACAATTTATTCCGCTTTTAATGCTAATTTTAACTCGATTTTTCCCCGATTTTATCTTAATTTCCAAACTTCTCGCTAATTTGATCCAATTTTACACTTTTTCACTAATTTTCCTAATTTATTTGTTACATCAATCACCTGCAATTTTTTTGTAATGATGTACCAAATGCATTAATTTTCAAAATTTGAATTTGCCTTAACTTTCACATAATTGCCCAAAATATAACTAATTTATCTATGATTTCTCTTGTTTGAAACTAATTTCCTCAATATGTGACATTTTTCTCAATTTTACCTACTTTATCACCAATTTGCCTTAATTTTACCCTAATCTTTTACGTATGAGTGTTCTTGGCCATGGTAGAAGGAGATGGGTGATTCAATATGTGACAAATTATTTGATTTTCCCCAAATGCCCATCTATTTTACCATATTTAAAATTAGTGTATACAAGAAATTATTATTGATGTCTTATGAAAATACAATATTGAAGATGCACTTCACTTTCTAGTTTTTTCTTACATATTATTACTTAAAAAGTGCAACAAGATAAGGAAAACCGAAATTTAGGACATCATGCCACTTAACATCAAGTCATCTAAAAGCACTAACAATCCCCATCTATAGGAGCCTAAGATTATACAACATATTATATTGGGCCCTACCTAGTGATGGCCTTTCTATCCGTATAACACATGGCATAAAAGAAAAGTTCATGCCATTGAGGCGCCTACTTATACTTTCTTTCAAAAATAAAGTTGCTCAAAGAAAGAAATTTCAATATTTAGTCTTTAAATTGCTTAAACAAAGAAATTTCAATATGCGATCTTGAAAATTTTAAAACAAAGAAATCTCATTTTAAATCACATATCATATAAATCTAGTAATTTTTGTAATTTATTTCTCTACAATTTATTCTCCATTTTACTCTAATTTTAACTAAGTTTACCTTAATTTTATGTTAATATCCCAACTTCTCGCTAATTTGCTTCAATTTTACACTTATTTCACGAATTTTAAACTTGCATGGAAATACAACATTGAAAAGATCTATTTCATTTTATGTTTTTTCCTTACCTATAATTAATAACAAGTTAGGGCAATAAAACAGAAACGAAATAAGGTTTGGGCAACATGTCACTTAACATCAAGTCCCCTAAAAGCAAAGACAAGCCCCCTCATGGGACCTCCAAATTATACAAGTTTGCTAAGAAGAATTGACAATCCCTCTCCACGAGTCTTTATACATGTACTACTACAATTTGATGTGTATTAGGGCTTGATTGACACAAATGAGGCCAAACAAACACCGTTATATGTCAAATTGTCAGATTGATGTATTAGGGTTAATTTGGCACAATTTGGGCCAACCGAGTCCCAATTTACCATGTGTGATAATTTGACGTGTATCGGGTCTCGATTGGCCATGTTTTTGCCAATCGAGCTTTAAAATATGTATTACAACAATTTGATGTGTATGAGGGCTTGATTGACACAAATGGCATCGAACGAGCCTTTATACACGTTACATTTTTATATTGCTCAGTATTAGGGATCCTTTGGTGCAAAGGAAGCCAACCGAGCCCTAATTCAAGTAACTTGACAATTTAATGTATATTATGGCTTGATCATCCCCGTTAGCGCCAAACAAATTTCTAGTACCAAATGAACCCTAATTGACCCAATTCAACAATTTGAGGTGTATTAGGACTTCATTAGACATGTTTGTGGCAACCAATCCCTAATACATGTATTGCAAAAAATGACATGTAGTAGATTCAACAGTGCAAATGGGGCCAATCAAGCCCTTATACATGCCACCCATTGCAAAAACCAATGTGTATTAGAGCTCCATTGGTTTGTTTGTGCCAACCAAGCACTAATACATGTTCTATGAAAAATTGACGTATACTAGAGCTCAAATTGTGCTAATTGAGCCTTGATAAATGTTAAATTGTAGCATTAGGTGTATTAGGGATTATTTGGCCCAACGAGGCCAATCGACTCCCTAATTCACCAAATTTGACAATTTGACGTGCACTAGGACTTAGTTCAAACGGGTCAATCAAGCCTTCATACATGTTAAATTGTTGCATTAGATCTATTAGGTCTCGATTAGTGCAAATGTTGTCAACCAAGCCCTAATACATCTAATGCGACAATTTGACATGTATTAAGGCTTGATCAACTCTATTTGTGTCAATTGAGATATGATACATGTACTATGAAAACTTGACCTTTAGTATTGCTCAAATGTGGCCAATAGAGTCCTAATACATGTAATGTGACAATTTGGCAAATATTTTAGTCCTATTTAACTAAATTATGATTTTTTTGGACTCATAATATGAGACTATATCATGTCACTTGTATGGTCTTTCACATTAGTCACATGGACTAAGGTATCATAGGTTAAATATTAAAATACTTTTTTATCTCGTTAAAGAATCATTGTTTTGTCTTAGTGTTTGCACCCAAATTAGAGATTAATTACTATTTAATTAGGATTGAAACATAGAATTTAACTAATTTTTTGTCTAGTGGTTACACCCATTAAATATTGATTACTATATAATCATGATTGAAACATATAATTTAAGTTCTAGTAGATTTTGGGCCCATATAGGTGATTTAACCTATGTTATTATGGGTGGTTAGATAACTCATGTTTATGGGGAACCGTTATGGGTCAGTACTCGACCCATGGTTTTGGTACCAATTATATCGTAATGTTGTGATTGTTACCTATTGATATGCTTACATATCGCTGGACATATAGTATGATAGAGTTGAGCTAATAACTACACTATTTTATGCTAACATAATTGAGTTAATACAATAAGGAAGATAAGTTACTGCGTTGGGTTTTTTCCCGAAAGGGTTTCCTAGGATAAATCTTGTGTACTATGTTATCTTGTGTATGTCATTTCTCTATTTTTGGTTTATCTAAAAGATTAGACGAAGTATTTCTTCCTCGTATTTGTTTATCACCAAATTATCTTCATGAGATAGTTATTAGTGTCGAGTTATCTAGTGTATGTCATTATATTGTATAAAGTGGGGATTTCCTTGAAGATATTGAATTGATTCATAAATTATCTAATGCTTATAAATAGTAGAATAATTAGAGTAATATAATAGATGGTGAGATAATGATTCCAATTATACTAATGGCACACATTCTTCTTAACCGGTGCCTCAAATATTACACATTAGAGAGTAGGGAAGTAGATTACGTTGACAAAATAGTATTGAAGACTATAGTTGAAAATTGAACTTACTATATATACATAAAGTTTGTATGCCTAGATATTGAGCCACCTTACGTAATGTTAGATATATCAAATCAAATCAATTCAAATCAACTTACTAAATAAAAATAGAGTTACGATGTCACCATTAAATAAGGAAGGGACATCATAGGGTTCTTCCAATGAATAAAGAAGGTTGAAATGTCCAAAATAGGAATATAAATATGCAAATCACACTCGAAAGGAAAATGTTATTCTTTTTTGTTGGTTAGGGGGCTTGCTTCACCACATCCCTAACCTTTTCATGGTTGGTATAAGATGTAAGACATGTAATGCAAATAAATGAAATGGTGTACATGTTATGGGGCCTAAGGGGACCAAAATGTGGCACATGATTTATTGATGAATGATTGTTGATTGTTAGTGTCTTGAATGATTGGAAGTTGATGCCGATTGCAAGGTAGTCACAATTGCGATAACAAAAAATAACATGGAGGTCGTAGGCCGGGCCATAGCGTAAATGACAACAATGTTGAAAATCTAAAATCTGATTGTGCAACAAGCTTTGTGGTGTTCAACTGACATTCTTTCTTCTTTGTTGAAACTTGAAAACAAAGCATATGTGAGCAAGAGAAGTTCTCCAAAATCCTTGTAAGATGAAGGGAGGGGGTGAGTGTTATTTTATAGATCTGGGGTGCATATAAGATTGGGATGGATATGGGTGTAATGTGCATAAAGAGTTGAGATAATAAGGGTCCAATGTGCATTGGAGATGTAAATGGGTAGGTGTGGTGATTAAATGGATAGAGGGATGCGACAACATTGAATGTGAGTTAATGATGATAATTGAATTAACAACATGTCTTAAATCAATTGTATTTTATATTTTTAGATGTTTTGTTGGAATACTTGATTTTTAGAAATTATTGTGTTTTATATTGTTTTTGTATTTTTAGCTTATGAGACCTTATGTGAAATGCGTGTTTTGTGATTTCTACAAAGTTGAATAGTCCAAACTAATTCATTAGTTACTATGCTCGATAGGATTTTAACACTAAGATAGATATGATGTCGCCCTCCCGAGAGGCTCTAACTTCACCATTCTTGTGACTACAAGAGGCCTTATAGACCCACCCGATTAGCAAGTTAGTAAGTGTTTGAAATTTGTGGAAAATCATAATATTTTGGATTATCTTTGAGAAACCACAAACTTTTCAATTTGAGTTGATTTCAATCATATATAGTTAGAAAATCGTCCTTACAAAGTGTTGGACGATAGTGTCGAACTTGCCATGGTAGTGTCTAACGGTTCCGCTCCTTTCAACGATTATGTCATGTAAAATGGATATTAGTGTTTTTAAATTGATTGTTGTATCTTATCTAATATTGTTGCTATATGAAGATTTTAATATTATTTTTTTGAATTGTTATTTTACAACATGGATGATCATCATCTCACATCCCACATTTTCTTCTAGTGTAATCACAAAATTGAGTCATTAACGTGAAGTGGATCACGAGGACTTGGGGATTGGAAGCGTTACCTGGTTGGTGTCACAACTAGGCATACACACGTTTACCCTAAAAATGATAAACATACTTACACATAGTTGAGAAGCCAACCACGTAACGATGCTTGTCCCGAACACTTGTGAGATACTTTACGTTAATGCCTTATTTTGTTTGCTTGGTTGTTTAAGTTACTTACCTTGTTGAGTGTGATGATTTCAATGGTTAGATATTTTTTTGGTTGTTATACTTGCTATTGATATTGTAGTGCACCCTACTTGCTGAAGTAATGACTTACAAAGTATGATTGAATTTATACATAGTTGCAATATATATTATTTCGTTATGTGAAAATAATGGTGAATGTTAAAAGTTACTAACTCCTTTTGACACTATGACAATCATTGATCGTACAACAATAAGAGGGCCTTCAATTGGAACAGGTAAAGCTTTGGATAATCAAGGTAAAAGTAAAGGTGTCTTGATAACTATTATTATCAATAAGGAAAATGCCATATTTTATATTGCAAGAAAAATGTTGATTCGCTATACAATCTTTGTTGGTTTATAACTTGATCATAACTTATTTAATGTTCTATTTGTTGATCTGTGAATTTCACTATGATGAGATTAGAAACTTGCAATGGTTAGTTTTATTCTCGCTTTCGACCAATCGATACTCCTCTTGCATGTGTGATCGAGTTTATGAAAGTTAAGGGTGATTGACATGTATGGCTTAAAATTGAATTATTAATACTCGTTTGGTTGTGCGATGAAATGGATAATGTTGTAATGCAATTTACATGGGTTATGAATTTGGATAGTGTTAAGGTCATAAACCATGTTCTTTGGATTTTGATTATTAATAATGATATGGAGTAACATATTCATTGACTTTTATTGATATAGTTAAGACCTCTTACCATATTCGATAAGTATTGCTTTGTTGGGAACCAATAATAATTCGACCATAGTCGAATGACAATTATTTATTTTATTGGTTAATGGTTGATTTACGAACCATGGAAGTTATTTTGGTATGTATTTTAATCGGTCTTCAACCGATCGAGTTATCCTTCTTAGTTTTGGAGGAAATATTGGATTAGCGGTGGTGGTATATTGAACGGCCACTACATGGCATCTATAGAAGTTAATAACAATCAATGCATTGGGAATCCCAAAGCTTCCTCCAGAAGCTACCCTTACATGCATCTATCAAATTCATTTTTATGATTTTTGTTCATTTTTAGTTTCCTTCCGGTTGGGTTGTTGCATGCGGTTTAATGTGTTATTCTTGTTGAGCTATCTATGGGGATATTAGTGGTAGACTTATCCGCTTTATACCTACGCTTTTGCTTGGTTTACTTGGGTCATCTTTGTTTGAGTCCGGGATGCACTATTTGGTTTTTCTAGAAGAGAACATGGAAGAATATCTTGACTAGTTGGAAGTTCTTGAAAGATTATTGTGAATATTTTTACAGAGACTTTGTCTTTTTAAGGCATGGGTTATTTCTCCTTCTCTAGTTATTTCGTTTCTAAACAATAAATATCTATTGAGTGATAAATGAATGTTTGCTATGTGACAATTGTTGCATGGGTGTCGAATATATGGATTTCTGAATTGGGTTTTATTGTTAAAGTTTGGTATTTGAAGGTGTGTTTAAATGACCTACAAACTCAAGACAATATTACTTGGTTCCTATTGTGCACCATTTGTAAGATAATGTTTCTTTTTGTATTAGGTTCGTAGAGCCCTACTTCATTAGTTGTGGTTGTGAGTTGAGGATATAGACTATTATTATTTGTTCAACTTTTTTAATGAGTTGCTTGTTGTGGGTATTCGTGAAACCCTTACCGTTGTTCAACCGATGGTTGGGTTATTTCTTCAAGGCCATCTTAGGCCTTCAATTATAAGATATGTTACTCCCTTTAATGGGAGGCAAATTTTAGTCTAAATCAAATGGGTACCTTATTCTTCACTCGGGTTAGGGATAACATAATTATGTAAAAATCGATGAAGGTTTTCGGTGATAGTTGTGCTCGGTTTGGGATGGGTTGATATGACCGTAATAGTCTTGCTTTTGTTTGTTTGAAGTGAGGACTCTTTTCTTCATTTACTTGCCTTTTAAGAAGGGGAATTTATATCAATTTATTGATCATGTTGATATTAGAAACTTAGATTCGGTAATGTTTTGGGACAGAATATTTGGGGAGGAATTGGTTAAGTGACATTCCATAGGAAATATAATCTAAGTATATGAAGTTGTGAAGTCATGTTTAGTAATTGATGATTTTGTATATATTTGTGAATGATTATCTAACTATTGATTGATTTAAATCCATTCTCGGGTATACTTATTGTCAGTACATGAAGGAATTTATTAGTTTGAAATGCATGATATTAAAATAAATTGGTTAATTAAATAGTGCAATTCTGCTTTGTAATTAGATGATACTCTTTGTTGAAGAGGTTGCTCACTACTTGCATTCTTAGGGCTATGAATTGTATCTATTAGGAAATAAACATTGATTGTTATCCAAGTGCGGATGCATGTGAAATTAATTGATGAATCATTTAATTTTGAAGACAATTGAGACTATTCAAAAGTAGGAAGATTGTGCTATTTTAAATGTGATTTAATTTTTAGGTTAAATCAACATGAATATGGCTTAAGTATTGTGATGTATTGGTGTAAGAGATAATATTGTTTTCTCATCCTTTGTACAATTCTCCTATGTCTTGGTCATGGGAATTACCTCTACCATTCATGGTTTCTATAACACTCCATCTCTAATGCTTTCAACATCATCCCTTGTCCTCTGAGGATCATCATTCTCCTAGTCATGTTATGCATGTAGCATATACTCAAGACAAGGTTAGCTCTAAGTCTCCCTTAACAACCTTGTTCTCATTTAAGCAACTATATGAATGGAAACATGTAGAAGGTTACCTGTAGCATTTGATCATAGGTCCCCTACTCCTGGATGCCCTCAATACTCTCCCATTCACCTTCATTCTCTCTTCTATGCCTTTATTTCCTCAAGTTCTCGTTTGCCACACATTGTTCTTACTTTGCTAGCTATAGCCTAATGAGGCTTACAATGGTCAATATGCTCAAGATACTCAAAATAGAGCATGCATCTCTCTCATCATGCCTAAAAGACTTAGTCTAACTCAATACAAGGTGACTCAACCCCCAACTCAGTCACATATTTGCATTTCACCATAATTTTCTCTTTAAGCCATTCTTGGCTACTAGCCCTTTTGGCCTACAAGTCCTCCTATAACTCAAGTTTTTATGAAACAATCCCACACTTTCAAGGGTGATTCAGAGACCCTTTATGGGGTACTAAAACATACCTAAAATTCTTACCTTGTTGTTTTGTACAAAATTGTACTTCCTTTGTACAATACCATGCAAACTAGGCCTAATTAGCCTCCTACTCATGACAATAGACACTTATCTCAATGATCTCACGTGTGAGTTGATATATCAACCATTGGAATGCTTCCAATATGATGTATACCAAATTTGGTAGCTTGACTCCATGATTTGACCATGCATGCACCTTCTTTTCTCTCTTTTTCTGTCCCTATACACTGTATTGCAAAACCTCTCATACTTCCTTCACACATGCTAAGTAGGGGATGAAATTTTATATACTTCTAGAAATCACCCAGTAGAGACGCTCCCAAATTTTCATCAAAAATGGATGGTTATAATTTTAGGTATGTCTTGCCCTAGCTATGGCCCGAGAGGATAAATTTAGGGCTACAGGACAACTCGATCAGTTTCAAAGCTTACAAAAATTCATGATTGATTCTCTTTCCATTCTCTAACTCCTCATACCATCACAATTTTGAGAACCTTCATTCTAGCATGACTCACTTTTTGGGGTCTCGGCCAGAGCAGGGGTTGTATTATACAGTCCACATATATCAACAAATAACATACAAATCAAGAACTTATTTACCTGGAATATCATCCCAAAAAATTTATTATTCATCTCCCATTTCCATTACATCTTCTTCTTCATGTTATTAAGTGATACACGACGATCCTTCATTATATATCACTATCTTCTCTAGTGTTACTCTCTAAATTGATTGTACAACTCCTATATGAGCTCTAACAACACACCAAACTTAGCATACTTATCATAACCACATCTTATTCATTCACCCTCCTATTAGGACTCTTACAACAACCATATAGCCTTAATTAGGCACTAAAACAACCAATTTACTCTTTATTACCTCTAATGTTTACATATTGGAGTTTGACACTTACATATTACTTTCCACACTTACAAAATGAATAAAACACACCTACAATGAAAAGATCATGTTCAAATATGCCTCTAATTCCTCTAAGTCCTTGATGCTATTGCATCGGGATACCCTTCAAGAAGAAATTGAGCTCCTGCTCAATGTAATATTGTGGTTTCTTCATCCTTGCCTTCCAATCTTTTCTTGTTCTTCTTGATTGTACCTTTCCATTTTCTTGTACCTTATGTCCTACTGGTGTTTCTAGCCTCCCTAGCACCACTATGAACTCATCCTTACAGTTCTTCTTCTTCATATTCTTTGGTTTCATGTTAACCTCTAGGTCTCCTCCATTCTTCTCATTCATGCATCCCCATTGAGATTCTGCCCTATTTTACTCATGTTCACATGAAGTTAGGCCTCCATAAAAATGTTGGGTAGAAGAATATAAGGCTTAATTGCTTATTCAATTTGTCTTATTACCATCTCCCTATCTTCTTATTTTATGGCTTCTTTATAAGCTTGTATTATTTTGTCCATGAAATGGAAGTCTTCAATGTTGAAGTCTGACTCTCTTGCATTCCTTAAGGACCTATATGGCCTTCCAATTGTCATTTTGTTCCATTGTGGCTGATTAATCCCTTATTTATCACTATATGAAACATTCTTGGATACACAATCACCTTGTGCTACTAGCATTCTTAACCCTTATCATCTTTTATCTCAACTTGCATTGGATCTACCTCTTGTGTTGCCCTTGTCATAAGTTCTTGACTGTAAGTAAACACTATTTCAACATTTTGATCTCTTGGAAAAACTTGCCTAACCTGATTTGTACCACCCTTTTCATGTTCTTGGATGGCTTCAAATGTTTTCTTATTCACCATTTGTATCTTATCAATTTTTACCTTATTCTTCTTAATGGCATTGTTCTTAGCAGTATTGTCCACTCTACCCCTTGCTTTCTTTTCCCTTTGACTCAAATTTATCTTCTGATTCCTGACTGTACCATTGTAATTGAAATTTATTTTACCATGGTTTACCCACTTTTCTAGTGTTTATTCCTTTGGAAGCTTACGATTTAACCCTACCACCTTATGGGATTGCTCTTTGCATGGTATTATCACTGTATCAATCCATAATTGTCTAATTTCTGGTCTAATTCCTTGCACTTTATCACCATTTAAGTCATTTATAGGCTTCTTCACTTGTAATTATGAACTTCTCTTAGGTCCATCTTGACAATACCACAAGCACTCAACCAACCCCTTCAAGTTTATGCTTCTTCCAATCATTGTGTCCTCATTTGATAGTCTTATGGATGCTGCACTATGAAATTATGAGTCTCTCATCCTCCACTGGACGACTATGGCTACTATTTGATGCATTGTAACATATAGAATCATATTCAACTTGCCTATATGCATACCTCATCTGAAACTTAGGCTCGTAGACTTCAAATTTTTCTCCTTAAACTCTTGTTGACTGGTCACAAGCTTGAATTACTCCACATATAACCTCATGTTGTTTTTACACAAGTACTTATACTCCTTGACTGGTATCTTAGTGTTCTTCTTAATCGAGATTTTGTTGCTTACCCCGACTTCTTCTTGAAACCTAAGAACATGCTCAAAAGAATCATTACTTGTACCTTCTTTTTGTGGTTGGTAAATGATTTGATTCTCTATTAGTTTCCTTGCTTCTCCATGGCTCTAAGTACAACTTCATTCTTCTTAAGAACTTGTTTTGGTCTATTTCGCAACCATGTAGACTTCAAAATCCTTTAGTTATAAAGTGAATCTAAAGGTTGTAAATGCATAGCTAAGTTGACCTAAGTTTGTATATGCATATATAAGCATGAAAGCTAGGGTTAGAAGGTTAATTAAGAGAAGGATTGAGTTAGATCCTTGATTCTCCTAGATTGAGAGGATGAAGAAGAAGAGAAAGAAAGAACATGTTACATGAAGACAAAGCTTTCATGGAGAGAAGTTGGACAGAAGGAAATAACAGTACAACTATGGCAGGTACATCTCAATGGTGAGAAGAGGGTAACATCTTCTACTTGTATTTCCTTTGTATAGTTATTGTCTCATTGTAATGGCTTGCATAGTATGCAAAGCACATAGAGTTTCTTCTTGTAGATCCACATGTTGGTGAGATCTTGTATTGTAGATCCATGAGATCATGATGTATTGTTGATCCATGTAGATCTAGTCTTATATTGTTAGATCCACATGTTGTTGTGAGATCTTGTATTCATAGATCCATGAGATCATGTTGTATTGTTGATCCATGTAGATCTAGATATTATAGAGGAGGTTGTCTTCATGTTTGCATAGGTTGATGCAGTGATGGAGAGACAACTTACTTCTTGGTGCACAATTATAGTTGCACATATGGTAGACCCATGTGAGAGGTCTTGTTGCAGATCCACATGAGCTTGGTTGTAGTTCAGAGATGTAGTAGTTCTGGTTATGTGAGATCTATGTGGTGGTTTGGAGGCATGGTTGTAGTGCACTCATGGAGATCCATTTAGAGATCTGGAGGAGGAGATACTCTTGGAGAGATGCATTGTACTCTTGTGGGAAGAGTTGGTTTGTACTCTTGTTCATTATATATATGAGATCTCTATCTTTGGTGGATGTAGCCCATATTGGGTGAACCACGGTACATGTTGTGTTATGTGTGTGTACATTGTTTTGATTTGGATTTATCTTGTTTACACTTCCACTTGTTGTAGATTTTGGGGAATTGATTCCATTTCCACATTCCATATTCCATCCCAATTCCCAATGGTATCGTAGAGCTTTTGAGCTTGGATTAGCTTTTTTTTTTAATACCAACAAGTGGTATCAGTGATGGATTTTTTTTTAAAAGGGTTTGCTTCATAGTTTTTTTAGTGGTTTACTAACATGATGTATGAGAGCGGGGTTTTTTTTTCCTGATGATGTGAAAATCACAGAAGAGATTTAAATCTCAAGTGGAAGCTAGAAAAGTGTAGGTTGTTGAAAAATGATAGTGTTGGTAGGTGATGTGATGGCATGGTTGATATCGGTGGGTGGACCGTGATGTCATCATGGGTATTCGGTGGTGGTGGTGATCGTGACCATGGTCGGTTACAGGGTGACCATGTGGTTAGTTACTTTGGGCAACTTGGTTTTAAACAAAAAATCACATATCTAGAATTTGAGAAGATGCAGTGAATGTATCTTGATTTGTTGAGGTGTCCCTAGTTCTTGGAGGCACAAACATGTTGGTCAGATTGCAGATCCAGATTATAGAGGTATGGTTTTTTGTTACCTTGGTATTTCAGTGCTTGTATGTTGCACATGTATGTTTGGGATTGCAGATCTAGATCTGAGTATGAGATAGAGGAGCAGTTATGCATCCTTTGGTGCAGTTAGATGCATGGGCTTCATTAGAGAGGCAAAATATAATAACACAAAATGAAGATGGGGCTTCCATCAGAGAGGCAAGTACTTTGTTGAAGATGTGGTTGAGTGTCTTGGTGCTAGTAAGGTGATGTGTTTCATCTTGGTGTAGTTTTTATTGCATGTATGATTGTTGTTAAGTTTTTGTGCAAGGTTGGGTGCTTCTTGAAATGACTGGCTCAACACAACTATCGGACTTTGGTCGGAGTAGGCACCTGGTTTGGTGACCTATGCCAATTTTGTGGCATTGTGTTCATTCCAACAGCACTGACATCGGTCAGGGAACCAACATCGGTCATAGAGGGTAACCGGTACCGGTCAATGAAACATGGTCGTCTCTCTCTCTGACAAATGAATTTTGCATAGGTTTCTTACGAGAGAGGGCATGAATGGTTTAGTGTCCTATTTTTGGAGGATCAAGTTTTCTTGCACAAAGTGTGTACAGGAAAAATAATGTAGATCACTTCAATGTTTGAATCAGAAAGAGGACGGAGTTGGCTCGGTTAGTCCAGTGAGACTTTGGGTCAGGTATCTCTATATGGTTCATGTTTTATTTCTTTCATTTTGAAGCAACTAGTATTATGTTTGGATTGTGTGCACAAGTAAAATATGCACCATGGATATTTGGTGTGTTTGAATTTTATTTCTGGATGTGTTGGAATCTTGAGGACAAGGGTATCTAGTCTAAGGATGAGATCCTCAATGGAAAGTCATGTTTAGACACACAATTGTAGGTAACGAAAGATGTTGAGTACACAAGGATGAAAAGAAGGTGATTCACCTACTTCACAAGAAGTCCAAACTTTTGTGATGTAGAAGTATTCTTTGTTAAGAAGGGAATCAAGTTTATATATCTCCAACATCTGGTTTTATTTCATTTATATTTCTATTTTATATTATCATATATATATATATATATTGGAGCTTTTGAGCTTGTTATTAGAAGTAGTGCAGGGAGTTCATGTTGAGTGGGAGAAAGCCATGGTTGTTGGCATTGCAGGTTGGACACATATGCACATGTGCGAGTGAGAGGAGGATGTTACTATTTAGAGTAGCATGAGGCACAAGTGGTTTTGGAGGACATCACGACTTTTCAGGTATTTTTGATTTTATTGCATGGTGATGTCACTTCTAGGTTTTATTTTGTGGTGCCTAGATAT
Organism: Taxus wallichiana var. yunnanensis; assembly: GCA_018340775.1. Taxonomy (NCBI): domain Eukaryota; kingdom Viridiplantae; phylum Streptophyta; class Pinopsida; order Cupressales; family Taxaceae; genus Taxus; species Taxus wallichiana. The sequence goes on along the minus strand of CM031238.1, from coordinate 251,142,448 downwards.
CCTTATGGGATGACAATTGATGGTTGTTCAGTTGGGTGAAGAAGAGAGAGCAATGTTTTGATGTTTGAAGGGTGAAAGAAGGAAAATTTGTTTGTTTATTATAGGTTTGACAACAATGTATATATTTACCATTTATTGGATGGTACCCTTGTTTGCTTTTTCATCTTGGATGGTTGTGTGCAGAGTATGTTGATGACATGTTTGTTGGTATTATTTGCTTGTTATTAGTAGCATGGTTTAGCATGGTTGTTTTTTTTTGTTGACATTGATGAGCACATGATTCATATTTGGCTTTGGAGTTAGTCGGTGAGAGACTTGGAGCTTCTGGAGAGCTTATGATATGGATGGATGTATATGGTGAGTTTTATACATGTGGATAGATTTTGTTTTGTGAGTCTATGATGATGCAAATATTTTTTTGCACATGGATGCCTATGAGCATGGTTTATATGCGTATGAGCATGGTTTAGATGCCTTGAGCATGAGTAGGGGATGTTTGTATTTCCTCTTGTTACTATGTTACTCCATGATAGATATGATTTCTACGATTGTTGTCTTGGACATGCAAGTTGTTTATGCAGGGTTGGATTTGCATAGATTGCAAGTGTTTGGATTCTTTGAGTTATGCAGGTGTTGTGGATGCATCCACTGGTTGCATGTAGTACTCATTTGGGTTGTCTAGACCCAGGATCTAGTTTTTTTTTCACATATTCCAGTTTGACTTGTCTTTGGTCAATTGCATTGGTGGTAGCATGGAGACATGGATAGATGGTTGGAGAACATGGTTGGATGGCTATGGTTGTGATAGAAGCTCAATACTTCAGTTCGAGTGGGAGCTCTTGCAGGTGTGTTAGTCATGATGGCTTGATTGCATGAGAGGCTTGGTGTTATGATTCAATGGGAGCTTGATGTATGGATAGCTCGGGTATCACGGATCAGTAGTAGCTTCGTGCAGGTATATGGTAAGTCATGGTTTGTTATCTTCTTGGTTTTAGAAGATGGTTTAATCTTCTTGATTACTTGAGAGAATTGTTGAAGGAAAGAATAGTTGGTCTTCATGGTATGTAGAGGATGGTGATGTACAGGTACATGTACAGAGGTTCAACAATTTATCTCCAAGTGGGAGATTGTTGGGTTGTGGAGCTAGATTGCTTCACAATGAGCATGCATTACAGGTGGTTGGTTTACACAATAATACGTGGTTAACATCGGGTTGATTAACCATCCATCGGTCAGATAGAACCGCCATCAACCACCATCGGTCCATCCATCGGTCAACAGATGAACCACCATCGGTCGAGGAACCAAACCGGTTCGGTTTCCTATGCATGGAAGTTTATATTTAACTCATGGGAATTAGATCTAACTTTAGTTATAAAGTGAATCTAAAGGTTGTAAATGCATAGCTAAGTTGACCTAAGTTTGTATATGCATATATAAGCATGAAAGCTAGGGTTAGAAGGTTAATTAAGAGAATGATTGAGTTAGATCCTTGATTCTCCTAGATTGAGAGATGAAGAAGAAGAAAAAAAACATGTTTACATGAAGACAAAGCTTTCATGGAGAGAAGTTGGACATAAAGGAAATAACAAATAACTACAACTATGGCAAGGTACATCTCAATGGTGAGAAGAGGGTAACATCTTCTACTATATTTCCTTTGTATAGTTATTGTCTCATTGTAATGGCTTGCATAGTATGCAAAGCACATAGAGTTTCTTCTTGTAGATCCACATGTTGGTGAGATCTTGTATTGTAGATCCATCTTCATCCATGTTATTGAGATCCATTGATCCATGTAGATCTAGTCTTATATTGTTAGATCCACAAGTTGTTGTGAGATCTTGTATTCATAGATCCATGAGATCATGTTGTATTGATGATCCATGTAGATCTAGATATTGTAGAGGAGGTTGTCTTCATGTTTGCATAGGTTGATGCAGTGATGGAGAGACAGACTTACTTCTTGGTGCACAATTATAGTTGCACATATGGTAGACCCATGTGAGAGGTCTTGTTGCAGATCCACATGAGAGCTTGGTTGCAGTTCAGAGATGTAGTAGTTCCTGGTTATGTGAGATCTGTGGTGGTTTGGAGGCACGGTTGTAGTGCACTCATGGAGATCCATTTAGAGATCTGGAGGAGGAGATACTCTTGGAGAGATGCATTGTACTCTTGTGGGAAGAGTTGGTTTGTACTCTTGTTCATTATTATATATATGAGATCTCTATCTTTGGTGGACGTAGCCCATATTGGGTGAACCACGGTACATGTTGTGTTATGTGTGTGTACATTGTTTTGATTTGGATATCATGCAAACTTCCAATTTTGAAAGGAACTCTACATTGCTCATTTACAAGAATTTGATGATCCTTCTGAACCCATGCTACCTTTTCAAACCCAATTTGCTAACCATTTCTCCAAACACAATATTATCAGTGCTTCCATTGTCTAAAATGACATTGCAAAACTTACCTCTTGTCTTGCATCTAGTCTTGAATAAGCTTCTCCTACTTGATTGGTTCTTGAGCTTTGGTTTGTTGTTGTAGAGGCATTCTCCTTAGCAACAAAGATTATCCCTACTTCGGTCATCATCTCAAGTTAGTTGTCCTTTCCATACCTGAATACACTGCTTTTATCCTTGTCATCCTTGATCCCAAATAACTGATTTCATTCATTATGTTATCCATCTTCCTCATCACTCCCTCCTGGATAAAATTCATAATACCCTATAATGATAGCTTTTCTACTTTTTGATGCTGAAAAAATCACTTTCAAACTATCAATCAATTCCAAATACTATAAACTTATGCAATATGCTAAACAAATCGAGACTGCCGATACCAAAATGGTACAAGGGATAATATTGTTTTCTCATCCTTTGTACAACTCTCCTATGCCTTGGTCACGGGCATCACCTCTACCATTCATGGTTTCTATAACACTCCATCTCTAATTATTTCAACATCATCCCTTTTCCTCCGAGGATCATCATTCTCCTAGTCATGTTATGCATGTAACATATACTCAAGACAAGGTTAGCTCTAAGTCTCCCTTAACAGCTTCCTTGTTCTCATTTAAGCAACTATACGAATGGAAACATGTAGAAGGTTACCTACAACATTTTATCATAGGTCCCCTACTCCTGGATTCCCTCAATACTCTCCCATTCACCTTCATTCTCTCTTCTATGCCTTTATTTCCTCAAGTTCTTGTTTGCCACGCATTGCTCTTACTTTGCTTGTTATAGCCTAATGAGGCTTACAATGATCAATATGCTCAAGATACTCAAAATGGAACATCCATTTCTCTCATCATTCCTAAAAGACTTATTCTAACTCAATACAAGGCGACTCAACCCCCAACTCAGTCATATATTTGCATTTCACCATAATTTTCTCTTTAAGCCATTCTTGGCTACTAGCCCTTTCGCTTACAAGTCCTGCTTATAACTAAAGTTTTTATGAAACAATCCCACACTTTCAAGGGTGATTCTCGATACCCTTTACGGGGTATTAAAACATACCTAAAAATATTACCTTGTTGTTTTGTACGAAATTGTACTTCCTTTGTACGATACCATGCAAACTAGGCCTAATTAGCCTCCTACTCATGACAACAGACACTTATCTCAATGATCTCACCTGGGAGTTGATAGATCCACCTCTGGAATTCTTCCAATATGATGTCTACCAAATTTGGTAGCTTGACTCCATGATTTGACCATGTATGCACCTCCTTTTCTCTCTCTTTTTTGTACACCTGTACTACAAAACCTCTCATAACTCCTTCACACGTGCTAATTAGGGGATAAAATTGTGTATACTACTAGAACTCACCCGTGCAAAAATGCTCCCAAAATTTCATCAAAAATTGATGGTTATAATTTTAGTTATGTCTTGCCCTAGTTAGGGCCCGAGAGGATAAATTTAGGGTTGCAGGATAACTCGATCGCCTTTAAAGCTTACAAAAATTCATGATTGATTATCTTTCCATTCTCTAACTCCTCATACCATCACAGTTTGAGAACCTTCATTCTAGCATGACTGTCACTTTTTGGGGTCTCGGCCGGAGAGCAAGGGTTACATTGTATAGTCCACATATAACATCAAATAACATACAAAACAAGAACTTATTTACCCGGAATATCATCCCAAAAATTTATTATTCATCTCCCACTTCCATTACATCTTCTTCTTCCTATTTTTAATTGATACATGATTGATCCTTCATTATATATCACTATCTTCTCTAATCTTACTCTCTAAATTGATTTTACAACTCCTATATGAGCTCTAACAACACACCAAACTTAGCATACTTATCATAACCACATCCTATTCACTCTAAACCTCGTTCACCCTCCTATTAGGACTCTTACAACAACCATATAGCCTTAATTAGGCATTAAAACAACCAATTTACTCTCTATTACCCTTAATGTTTACATATTGGACTTTGACACTTACATCTTACTTTCCACACTTACAAAATGAATAAAACACACCTACAATGAAATGATCATGTTCAAATATGCCTCTAAGGCCTCTAAGTCCTCTAATTCCTTGATGCTCCTACATCATGTTTTAAGTTGTTAAGGATAACACCTTGTTTTATTTCATTAGATCATTTTTTTATAAGTACATGTATTGATTTAAATATACTTGATCTACTATCATTAAAACAATCAATAGATGTTCAATTATTTCAAATCAAATAACTAGAAAAAGAGTTAATCCATGCCGCTTATATGAACTAACCTTGTACAATTATTATTCTAATCTTACACATAACATTATGGATTAGTTATTACGAGGATTTAAATTAGATTGTTTTCATGCATGTTCGTCATGTGATAAAGTGTTTATCGATTGTAAACATTAATTCACATGTATTTTAAGATATGGATTATGTAATTATTATTGAGCAAAATACTATTTCGTAAAATTGTAAATGACAGTTGGCCAAATTATATCATTATGAAATTATTGTAATACTTTTTGAATAAGGAATTATCCTTAATGAGTTTAATACATACTTTATTATTTGACTAAATTCTTATGAGTTGTAATGATGATTCATGATGTTTTATCGGTAGTTGTACTCCTGCTAATGATTGTGAAACAAATTGAACTTGATTAATTAATTGTACTTTATGACAACATTTAATTTGAATTATTAAATGACAATTATTACAATGTTAATCATGACATCATCATTTAAATGTATAAATTAATGAAGTAAACAATTAATGTTGTTTTGGGACAACGGTACAAGAGTCATGAATTAAGTATATTACTTGACACGTTCAAAAAGTTTTTAAGTAAATAATTGATTTATTATATCATACAACCTAATAGTACATGGATGACTAGTTGTACCTTCATGATAATAACTTGTTAAATGACATAATGATGTCAAAGTACAAAAGTAAAATATCTTCAATCAATTATTAATGATAAACAGGAATGAAGCATTGCGAAACAATGTTGATATTAAATATTATTCAAGTGCTTAAGAAGAATATATCTCTTTTTAAGAGGTACTTAACTTGGCTAACGATAAGGTCGAAATACGACATTATCTAAGCAGGATTGAGATGGATACCTAATCTTAATAAAACGATTAAACTAAACCTAGGCATAATTATTGATGTCGTAAGGTGACACTTTGAGTTAGGAACTTAGAACGACAATAATTAGTGAGTTACTAACGACTTGTCGTTAAACACATAATACACCTAAATCTCTTAACAAAGAACTTACCTTGTAATCAGCTTTTTTATCATGTAGGCATCAACTCTAAGACCTGCACTTCAAGTTGGTTGTACTCTAACCATACCATCTTTGGATGGCTACATTAAGGGTAGTGATTACTTCTTGACGGAGTCAAAAGCAATCATTATATTTCCCACAGGGGTCCTAAGTCGACCGTTATCATACAATCAAAATGAATGGCGAGACCTAGATTTTAGGACTTCTTAATATATAAGCCTAATTCATATAACTACTAAGGCATGATCCAGATAATGGTGTGGGATAACTGTGTGGTGATGGGACAAGTTTTGAGTGAGTTATGTACGGTCACGAAACTAAGCATCCAAAGCATAACTTGAAATATTTTGCCTAAGTAGTGTACTAGCTAAATACATTATCGATTCACCGAGTTCCTAATAAATAGTGTGGGATGCCGGATGAAACTCAATAAGCTATTTTTAGGTAGACACTTAGGAATTGCATCGATTCACAACATGTTATCCCATTTTTGTGTTTATCGATAAAATGGGATAGCCAATCTATTTTTCCATTATGAACCTATTCATGACCCATTTTTCATCCAAGGATTTCTTTTAAAAATGCCTTATTTACTTTTTGAATCAGATTTTGGGGTTTCATTAACATTTTGCATGTTTTATGCTATGTGTTTTCTGCCCCCAAAAACCCGACACACAACGAGCTAACATGTTTTGAGTTCCAAATGAATCAGAACATCTCACCCTCAAAACACATGCAATGTGTTTCATGTTTCCTGAACTTGAAACCCAACACACTATCACATGTCAGAATTTCAGATTTTTGCATCGCGTCAAGGCGGATGAATTGCATCTCACATGTTGCTTGTTCTCTAAACCCAAACCCCGAATCTTCGCTTCACCAATTTCCTTTGTATCAAGTTTTGGAACTCAATCACATGATATGAAATGTCACATATGCAAACTTCCACCCCGAAGACAATGCCATAAATGTTAGGCTAGAATTTTTTGGCCCACACGAGTCATCCTACATGTAATAAATGCAGGGTTTTTTATATATAAGGAGGTTTTCCATGTCATTCGTACCTTTGTACTCCCTCTTCCATTCGTATTTCCCTCCTCCTCTCACATCTCAAAAGTCTTATTAGCATTTTCTTAGCAATGCCGATTATTTTTCTTGGATTTGAAGTGTTGGTTCACCTTTCAGTAAGTGATCTTCCTTCTGGATGAATTACATTATGATTTTTAAGGTTTTATCTTATTGAGGGGTGTTTTTATTTTTCAAATATTTCTTACTCCTCATTTTTCAGTTTTTGTTGTTTTTATCTTACCATGGGAAGTGGGAGTCTTTTTGGGTTTCTAACTTGTTCATTTTTGGTAAGGGTTTCTAATGGAACAAAATTGAAAAAATCACTTGATGGATTTTGACCTAAAATTACATGTCGGGTTTTTTACATGCTGGAACAAGTTACATTTTTGACATAGTGTTTTGGGTTTTTATCCTTGCCAAACAAGTTTGGGTTTCTACAGTGTTTTGGATTTTGGTCGCTGCCGAACAAGTCCATTTTTCGACCCATGTGTCGGTTTTCTCAAATTTCCATCAAGATCGAACTCCCGAAGAGTGTATTGAGTTTTTAGGTGTCATAAAAGGTATGAGGGTCAATGTTCGACTTGTGTGATCAATAGGGTCAGGAATTTCTAAACTTTCGGGTGCATAACAAGAGGTAAAACCCAAAGTTAACTTAGGAATTTCTATGAGGTTTTGTAGACTATTTTATTCAATTCCTCATGTCTTATTCAAAAAGGCAAGGGAAAAGGAATCAACGAAGGAAATGAAGTATAAATATCAAGGAATTGTGCCTCCTCCAACATTGAATCTAATGTTGATATCAGAGACACGATGTTAGGGCACATTGACATGGAGGAATTTTGGAACAAAGTACATAGTTATCATCAAAACTTTATGGATGCATGCATCTGTGCAAGTGGGATACCTTTAGCAGATGCCTTTCTGATCTTTACTCAATGTCCATAATTCATTCTTCCTTGTGTCAACCACTATGACTCAGGCATGAGGTCCATTTCAAATCAAGAAGGTGAGGTGGTTATCAAGTTAAATATTGACTACTTTGATGAGATCCTTAAACTCCCCAAATTTTTAATACGTCAGGGAAAAATCCTCAATCTTCTTAGAAGGTCCGAGATCAAGACTTGGATGAATGTGTCAAGCATGTCAACAAGAAGTACCTATTGAAGGAAAATCCTTTTGTATCCAGGTTTCCCAAGACTTTTCCTAAGAGTGAATTTATTTTGGAAATCAATGATATCATCACACTCCTCAACAAAATGTTTGGGATCCCTGATGCTAAAGAATTCCATGGATGGATGTATCATTTTATCTCCATCATAAAGAAGAACGAACAATTCTTTGATTGGGGAATGTTTATTAGTGACACTATTTACACTCAGATGAAAGAAGTCTTTGACTACAAAATTTTTATATGATTTCATATGTTACTTATGCCGCAACTAGAATGAGGCATTACCACGAATTGAAGATAATTGGTTCAAGGTCCTCTGATCATATTTACAAATTCTATCCTCAATTGTCCCTAAAGGGAGTCAAACACATTTTAGGAGAGTCAAAGACCCTTTTTTTATGACAACATCTATAGATTGGAGCCCAATATTTTAAAGCAAAAGGGTCTCTGATGCCACATGGAACACAATATCAAAATGGGGTTGCATCTTTTTACAATTTTAGAAATTCACCTATCTATGAGCCACAATGTTTCAGGGATCTCCAATGCATCTTCCCAGGTACCCAAGTGATAAATGAATACTCATGGAGTTGGTTAGGCAACTTTTAGATTTTCATAAATTTCAATAGAGAAAGCATAAGGCTATGGTTTCCTTCCCTATCTCTATTAGAAGGTATACTTGTTCCTCTGTCATCAAAGCTAAGAATGTGGCCAGTGAAATGCAAGGAAAAATTAAGAAGACCATGCCTCTAAGGTAAAGATTTGATTATCGAGGTGTTCTAAAGGCTCATGGAACCATGTAACTTCATGTTCCAGACCTTGAGGATATTTGGATTGATTGTAGGAATGAAGTGGCCAATTAATGGCGGGATAATAACCTTGACTTTAGATGAAATAAAAAATTTATCTCTTACTAATATTCTAAAGAAGGAAATGTATGATGACACGAAATATCTTGTGGAAGCCATATGTATGAACAAATGGATGGTGATAATGTGGGGGTTTCCTCCAATTAATTGATCCATTAAAGAATCTAATCTATTTATTCGACATAATTTATCAAATCCTCATTCGGACTAATGTGCATGGTTGTATTCATGGGGCATTCATCCCAAGGACTCAAATTTTCCAAAGTTACCTGTCACATCCATGTCGAAGTGGGCCCCTCCCATGGGGAAAGGATAAAAGTGGAATCCCTCCTAAGAAGGTAAACTTTAAGTTTGTGAGTAGTGAAATTAAGCCCCATCCTTCATCATCTACCATCCCTTCTTCATCTGTGGTGGTGATTGATTCTCCTTCTCCTTCACATGCCAAGGAAGAACCAATGAGCACCATGGTTACTCACATGTTCTTTCTTCCTCTCTTATCACTTCATCGGTCCCTTTGTTACCCAAAACCTCCAAATGACCTCTTCCATTTCCTCTCCCCTCACATTCCTTTTCTCCTCCACATCCTACCTTTAGATCTCAACAACCTCTACATTTGTCACCCTTTCTTCTCCATCTTCACCTCCATCACCTTCATCCCCACTTGTATCTTTCATGGAAAATTTTCTCATCCTTGTCCCCTCTTTTGAGTGGAATGGGTATGAATTTGGGATTTCCATAAGTCACTCATCTTTCATCCCCTTCCTAAACTTTAGTTTCCATCCCTCCTCCCTCCAACATCTTCTACCATTGTCACCACCATTCTTTCCACTCCCTCATCCTTGGTAACCACTTTTCTCACTCCACCAAGTTCTACTATGATGATCTTTCCTCCCACAAGGAACCTTCTTCCTCATCCCTCTTGGTTGTTAGCAAAACTCTAAAGAAGAGGAAGACAATTGTTCCCCAGAGGCCTTTGATTTCAGTTCTCTTAAGCCAACATCTTCCAAATCCACTAAGAAACCTAAGACCATTTCACATATCACTATTGATGCATTCATTCAAAGGTTTGCAGAGATTGTTGTGCCCGTTGTTGAAAAAACCAAGGATAACATTACGACCTTGGATTATCAGATCACAAAGGTAGATCTTGGGAAGGTCACTACTGAAGGTGCTTAGAATCACAAGTTTCTATGGACAACCTTTGTAGAAAACTCAAAGAAACTAAAGACTCCAAGGATGAGATGAAATAAAAGGTTGAGAAATTGAAATATGTTCTGCTTAAGCTCTCCAATCCCAAACACATCCAAATCTCATCTCTACTCCTACTCTAATCTGTTTTGATTTCTCATCCAAACCCAAAATGGATAAAATCAATAAGAAAGGTAGAGTGGTGGATGATTGGATTCAACATATCCTTATGTAAGGAAAAAGGATAATCAAGGACACCGTAGATGCCTACAATAATGTCGAGAATGCCAAAGTGGAGGTAGATAAATTGAATGGTGAAATTTTGGAAGAAAATGGTAACTAGGAATTAACTTTGGAAGCTCTTAGTGAGCTCAAAAATGTTAAATCAAACATCTTGATTAAAGAAGGAATTGTAGAGGATGTTGATAGACCTTTTGAATTTTGCAAAGCTATTGAATTTTGGGTTAAATTTCTCCAAGAAGCTTGTGATAAACTACAGTAATCTAGGGAAGAGGCGGTTGATACCGCTAATGATTTTAAAGAAGAATTGTTCAAGGTTTTTAAAAGGTTCTAGATGGTAGTTTGAATATTTTACCTACTAATGTTTTGATCAAATAATTTGAAGTTTTGGTTGAAAAGGAGTCCTCTTGAGGAGGATTATTTCAATTTGGGAACTATTGATAAGTTGGTTTTATGTGAAAATGTCTTATGTAACTTTTCTAAATTGATCAGAAAAGCATCAAAAACTTCCAGGGAAAGTGGGTGATGTCATTGAGACTTATGAAGTATTAAATCGATACTCCTATGGGCCAGATGAAAAGGAAACTCAGGAGATGATCAATAAGTTCTACGAATTTCAATCAAAGCAAAGTTAAAGTCAAAGAAGAAAAAGACAAGTCTGATTGAAAGATCTATCATGTCATTTTTATTTTACTTTTGACATGTCTTTTCTAAAATGTTTGGGACATCTTTTGAATTTGCAAGGTTGACTAGGTCTTATGCAAAGAACCAGTCAAATGAACTCTTAATTCATATTTACTATTTTTAGTATGTTGTTCAAATTATTTCCTTATTTTTCTCCTCCCCTTCTCTATAAATGTAAAATGTTGTGGCATTACAAAGGTTGGAGATTTTTTGCATGAAATAGATCTTGAAGTTGAAGAGACAGAAAAAAATTGTGTTTTCTATTTTGTTATTGAAGAATATTAAAGATATATGTTACAAACTTTGTGTTGTGGATATATATTTTCATTTGAGGTATTGTTCTTATGTTCAATGCATTAAATGGTTCTTTGCTTTTAATATCTAGTTTATTGAATCTACAAAAAGTTATTACTATTTGTTCACGTGTGATTATCTTTTGATCTGCATT